>OX381713.1:67294248-67422248 GCA_947462335.1 Harmothoe impar | reverse complement strand
TATTTCACGCCCCCCCCCCCTTTTTCAAAATCCTGGATCCGCCCCTGGAGGGTATGTGGGTATGAGGCTTTCTGAATGAAAATTTAAATTGCCCACCTAACTATTTCTGATTGTTAGAAGGGGTCATTTGGTGGGTTTGCAGTGCTAATTGTTAATTGGGGAGTTTGCCATTACTTGGTCTGGACCTCACACCTCACTCTCCCCATGTCAGGGGGTGGCCACTGTGCACATCTTCCCTCAATTTTAGAACCTGGTATTTCAAATTGACCAATGGGAGAGCAGGGTTTGCGGGTGTCTATATGCCGTAGACCCCATGGTCATTTAGGGTAATTAAAAGGTAATAAAAGGGTCATTAAATACCAGGTTCTAAGTCGGATAGATCCCATTAACTCGGGGACTATGTCATTTAGACAGCCTCCCTACGGTCGGTGTCTAAATGCCATAGACCCCTCGTACAGGGATCTATCCTTAACTGAGGGAGGGCAGTCAAAAGACTGCTATATAGAACCTCTCCATGTGGAAAAGGGGGGGGGGGGGGCTGTAGGGCGGCAGTGGATAGTCACCTTCAAAGAGTCAGTGCCACCCCCTGATGTAACTAGTGGGATATCTGTTAGGAGAGTGATGTTAGTGGGGAATGGGATATCTGCTAGGAGAGTGATGTTAGTGGGGAATGGGATATCTGCTAGGAGAGTGACCAGGTAGGACAATAATAGATGTGTGGCAACATAATTAGCATAATCCCCCAATAATAAGAGGTATTTTGGTAACAATGCCTATTTCTAGACGGTCCCAGCGTATAATACACTGGTGGTTTAAATCAGGAGGTGCAGGTATGGGGCTTTGGATGGGGGGTCCCCATGTCGAATGTCGATCTTAAAAAATGGCCATGTCACATGTCAATGTCGCTTAATAATGCTCATATCCCATGTCGATTTTAAGAATTGATCATGTCGCCTGTCACTATGTTTTTGGCCCTCATGTCATATGTCACTAGGCCTCATGTCGATTGTCGATTATAAGAAATGGTTATGTTGCCATGTCGAATTTGGTGGTCCACACCCATAGGTATAGCTAGACTCCTATTTGGCCTCTTTTTGTAGTTTACCTTGGTGAGCTTACTTCTTATACATTTCTATCCAGGAGTGGTCACAAAGGAATACATTATCTCGCTCCTCCCCTGGTCCTACGATAGCCCTTTTTAGCCCTTCTCAGGTATACTTAGTAGTACATGTGTACAGGCTTTAGAATTAGAAATACTGCCTATAGACCTGCTCAAGTGTTTGATTTTATATGAGAACAAAAAACGGACCTTTTACTTTTACTTTTCTTCAACTGTAGAATCAAATGGCAAGCTGCCAATATCGTAAGGTAAAGGTTTCTGTAGCCAAGGATTGGAGAGTAGTGTGAGAGTAGAGGGCTTAGAGAAGGGGACAGTGTAGGGTGACTACACATATACCTTGGTACCTTTCAGGACAGGTCCAAATTTCACCCCCGCCCCCCCCCTCAACGTGTGACCCTGCAGACCTTTATACATATTAAAGGCTTTAGAAGCTGGTATTATTAGGGAGTGTTCAGTTATCAACCACATGGGGGGTTGTGGGGTGTAAAAACTGTGTGAGAAAATGGGGGGAGGGCTTAAAATATTCTCACCTCTCTTGAGGGAGGGGGGGGGCTAAAAACCGGATGCCTGTTTTTGAGCAAAAAATCCTGCATGTTACTATAGTTCAAAGGCGGGCGGGGGGGGGGGGGCAAAGGGCGGGTGTAAAATATGTCACATCTGGATATTTCAACCCCCCCCCCCCCCCATTATTAAATAATGAACTCTCCCGTTAGCTGCATTCATGTGGGATCACGTGACCCGGTGAGACGCTGTATCCTGTAAGTCACGTGACACCAGTGAACGCCTGACCCACCTCCCGACATGTACACCGGTTTTGGTGTCAAACCAACTTTGTATACAACAAGAAGATCAGAGGGAACTCTCACTGAAAAAGTAAACTTGTCTCCAGACTCGTCGAAGTGACTATCATAAAATAAACAAGTCTTAAGTTGTCTAACCTATCAGGTTACCATCCCACAAATTGAATCTGGAGCTGGTAAATGTCGGGTTTTGGGCTGGCACATACCAAGTGGGTCTTCTATCTCCAGCTAGAAGACCCACTTCCTTGTCACTTTTATTTTATGATCGTCACTTTGACGAGTCTGGAGACAAGTTTTTTTTAGAGTGCTGGGTCAGACCCGGCATGTTTGTAAAATTGGGATTTTCACCTTCAGACAGCTATGGAATAGGAATACCTGGAACAGTCTTATTCTTTTTGATTCTATCTGTTGGGGGACACTGTAGGCTTTCAGAATAATGTAAAATTGTATGTGTCCATTTGGGTATTTTTGGATTTATGACCCTCTAAATAGGTAAAAGAAAAATACCCCTATAACGTTCTCTTTACTGCAGAGTGTATTTGCATTCAGGCATCAAATGTATAGACAACTGATAGACAAAGGTTATTATTATTAATATTCGTAAAAGAAATCCACTAAAAGGCTATTTATATTGATTAAATCATCACTTTCAATGCTGTAAAAGGCTGTGAATTATTGGAGAGGGTTATTTAACAAGGTATGTGAAATCAGCCAAAAATAATTTTCTCATTTCAAGAAAATAAGATAAATAAACTCGCCTGGCAGACAAATGACTAGGTTTTTTTTAATCGCTGACAAATGCATTACAGCACTGCGTAGGTTATAGCTCCATTTTGATATTCTCTTTGGTTGCAATTATTTATTCATGGGCTTTCCCCTAAAAATAATTAGACCATCTGGACCCCTGGGGCCCGCCCCTCTTTAATGCTTATTAGCACCTCAGTTCTATACAAAGTAGTTTTTTGTGCGTTTTTTTTGTGTTTTTTTTTTGCAGTAGAGACGCCCAGCCTTCCCCCGTCCCTAGCTCTGTAAAAATATCCAGTTCGATACAAAGGACATGAAACTTTACAGTATCAACAGAGATAGGGTAGATTCACCTGGAGTCAGACAAATACCTTGAGACGTAACCTGATTTTGTGGTTATTCAAGCATTTTATTTGTGAACAATAGTAAAGCCCAAGTGTTATTCTTTTCTTTTTAATAACCTCAAATTTCACTGTCCGTCTCAGGGTATGAATCCGACTCAGGGCAGATCTAAAAGCCTTAACCCAATAAGGACCACACAATACTTAAATGTGCCGTGCCATTTGGTCGTCATGATGCGTGATTGCACCTCGAGCGAGGGCTGCATTCATGCATCATGACGATTATTTGGGAGTGTATCAACCCCGTAGGATCAGCATGAATGTAGCACTGGCGAGTTACTCACCAGGGCTGCATTTATCCATCATCATAATGAATGCCACAATGAATTAAGGCACCATGCGGACCTTAAAGGATCAGCTGGGGTCATTACACTATTTATACATTTTCCGCAAGTCTTAACCCCAGTAATGTATAATACACTGGTATTCCTAGGCTCCCTATACGCCCAACCTCTCAGTCACTAGTGCCTAACCTAATTAGTCATTTTTTGGCTCCCTATACGACCAACCTAGATTAGTTATTATTCTCAGATTGGTCAGTACTGACCAACCCACTTTAGTCTTTTTAGTTCCAGGGGGAGCCACTGAGTGGTCTTCACAGGTGGCCCCAAATAGTAGTATACAAATACAACACACCAATGATGGACCTAGGTTAGCCACTACTGACTGACCCCTTGGTCATTTTTGAATATAACTTTGCCATTGTGACTAACACTCATACGACCAACCTAGGTTAGTCTGTACTGACTAACCCTTTCAACCTATGGATTTTCAGTGTACGATGACTTTGTACCTACATTGTTGGTCCGGGGCCAACTAGTGCTTCTACACCGCTTGGTAAGACATGTGACTTAACCATGTAAGGACTGTGTGATGTTTTAATTTGCTATGCTCTTTTGTCATAATGATGCAGGGTTGAAGACCCTGGCGAGTAACTCGCCATTGCTACATGCATGCATATAGCCGACCCGACGGGGCTGATACACCCCCGAAGGTTCTGGCGAGTTACTCACCAGGACTGCATCCATGCATCATGACATGAACGTGCATACATGCATCATGACGAGAAAAGGGAAGGGTAATCTAGATCTTGATTTTTGCACTAGAGACCAATGGAGAAAGAATGGGTGGCTTTTCAGAAAAGTTGTTGATTTCATTTCTGAATTGTGCCCGACAAATTAATAAAAATAACCTCACAATCATGCATTCTAACATAAGCTTTTTGGAACATAATCTTCTTCTGAATAAGGTTGGCATGATGCTTGAATGCATCGTAACAACCAAGAGCATAATGCAGTAGGGCATGATGCCGTCCTTAAAGTGTTAAGTACATTACACCTGGCAGGTAGTGAGGGGACTGGCGTGGAGGCCGGGGGTGGGGGGTGAGGTCAGTGACAGTAGTGTAAGTATACAACAACAGGGGTCACCTTTAGACGCACCTGGATGCTGGAGGAAGGATCAGGATGGGAGGGGGTGGGGAGTAGCCCCCACACTATGTGGTTTAGTGCGAGTGGTGAGAATGCTCCTTTAAAGAAAAGGGGAGGGTCCATTGTCAAAAGGTCCCCACAAAATATTTCCTTTGAAAATTTCTACTTTTTGGCCAAAAATGGGCATACGCCGGGCTACACACCTTGACTTGAGCCTAGGCACCTGGCAGCTTTCCGGCCTAACAAAATAAATTCTAACCTCCTTCTCGTTATCATCTCATTCTCTATAGATGCAGCATTTTACATCTATTGAGATACACATTGGACAACGGGAAATCAGGTAATATTAGTTATGTCCAAATGGGATAGAATTTCTGTATGTGCTGCGTTTGGTGCAATGCCATCTTTAAAAGGATAGTGATATGGAACATGGAGAGTTCGTAAAATTGACATGGGACATTAATAATCGGCACAGACATACGACATGGTCATTTCTTAAAATCGGCATGCGGCATGGGTACCCCCCCCCCCCCTTCCGCCCAAGGCCCCCTAAGGGAGGGTCGGTGGATTTTCACGCGAGCGGGTCGAAATTTTTTTGGTCCCCCCCGCGGAAGGGGTCACCAATTTTTCGGTCCCCCCCTAGGCAGGTTGAAAATGAGCGCGGCCAACCCCTTTGAGTTATAGTAACATGTGGGCTTTTTCGCTAAAAAGGGGTGTAATTTTTTTGGTCCCCCCTCAAGAGGGGTCCAAATTGTTTTAGTCCCCCCCCCTCTTCAAGGGGTCCAAATTTTTTTGGTCCCCCCCCCCAAATCGACCAACCTTACCCCCCCCCCCCCCCGCCACTGTCTAAAGTGCACCAGGAGGAGGGAGGGTGGACGTCACAATGTGAAACCTGAAGGTAAACAAAGCGTGCAGGTAGCCCACAGGTGTGTAGACCTACCTCTACCTAAGGGGGGGTTTACCTTTAGGGTAAGCTCACCTAGAGTCAACCTACATGTCCACCTTAATCATGGAGTTATTCATGTATGGTACCGTCTCTATTTGTCCTTTGCTTAAAATGCACTGTGATATAAAGCCATAATTATAAAAAATGGCCATGTCACATGTCAATGTCGCTTAATAATGCTCATATCCCATGTCGATTTTAAGAATTGATCATGTCGCCTGTCACTATGTTTTTGGCCCTCATGTCATATGTCACTAGGCCTCATGTCGATTGTCGATTATAAGAAATGGTTATGTTGCCATGTCGAATTTGGTGGTCCACACCCATAGGTATAGCTAGACTCCTATTTGGCCTCTTTTTGTAGTTTACCTTGGTGAGCTTACTTCTTATACATTTCTATCCAGGAGTGGTCACAAAGGAATACATTATCTCGCTCCTCCCCTGGTCCTACGATAGCCCTTTTTAGCCCTTCTCAGGTATACTTAGTAGTACATGTGTACAGGCTTTAGAATTAGAAATACTGCCTATAGACCTGCTCAAGTGTTTGATTTTATATGAGAACAAAAAACGGACCTTTTACTTTTACTTTTCTTCAACTGTAGAATCAAATGGCAAGCTGCCAATATCGTAAGGTAAAGGTTTCTGTAGCCAAGGATTGGAGAGTAGTGTGAGAGTAGAGGGCTTAGAGAAGGGGACAGTGTAGGGTGACTACACATATACCTTGGTACCTTTCAGGACAGGTCCAAATTTCACCCCCGCCCCCCCCCTCAACGTGTGACCCTGCAGACCTTTATACATATTAAAGGCTTTAGAAGCTGGTATTATTAGGGAGTGTTCAGTTATCAACCACATGGGGGGTTGTGGGGTGTAAAAACTGTGTGAGAAAATGGGGGGAGGGCTTAAAATATTCTCACCTCTCTTGAGGGAGGGGGGGGGCTAAAAACCGGATGCCTGTTTTTGAGCAAAAAATCCTGCATGTTACTATAGTTCAAAGGCGGGCGGGGGGGGGGGGGCAAAGGGCGGGTGTAAAATATGTCACATCTGGATATTTCAACCCCCCCCCCCCCCCATTATTAAATAATGAACTCTCCCGTTAGCTGCATTCATGTGGGATCACGTGACCCGGTGAGACGCTGTATCCTGTAAGTCACGTGACACCAGTGAACGCCTGACCCACCTCCCGACATGTACACCGGTTTTGGTGTCAAACCAACTTTGTATACAACAAGAAGATCAGAGGGAACTCTCACTGAAAAAGTAAACTTGTCTCCAGACTCGTCGAAGTGACTATCATAAAATAAACAAGTCTTAAGTTGTCTAACCTATCAGGTTACCATCCCACAAATTGAATCTGGAGCTGGTAAATGTCGGGTTTTGGGCTGGCACATACCAAGTGGGTCTTCTATCTCCAGCTAGAAGACCCACTTCCTTGTCACTTTTATTTTATGATCGTCACTTTGACGAGTCTGGAGACAAGTTTTTTTTAGAGTGCTGGGTCAGACCCGGCATGTTTGTAAAATTGGGATTTTCACCTTCAGACAGCTATGGAATAGGAATACCTGGAACAGTCTTATTCTTTTTGATTCTATCTGTTGGGGGACACTGTAGGCTTTCAGAATAATGTAAAATTGTATGTGTCCATTTGGGTATTTTTGGATTTATGACCCTCTAAATAGGTAAAAGAAAAATACCCCTATAACGTTCTCTTTACTGCAGAGTGTATTTGCATTCAGGCATCAAATGTATAGACAACTGATAGACAAAGGTTATTATTATTAATATTCGTAAAAGAAATCCACTAAAAGGCTATTTATATTGATTAAATCATCACTTTCAATGCTGTAAAAGGCTGTGAATTATTGGAGAGGGTTATTTAACAAGGTATGTGAAATCAGCCAAAAATAATTTTCTCATTTCAAGAAAATAAGATAAATAAACTCGCCTGGCAGACAAATGACTAGGTTTTTTTTAATCGCTGACAAATGCATTACAGCACTGCGTAGGTTATAGCTCCATTTTGATATTCTCTTTGGTTGCAATTATTTATTCATGGGCTTTCCCCTAAAAATAATTAGACCATCTGGACCCCTGGGGCCCGCCCCTCTTTAATGCTTATTAGCACCTCAGTTCTATACAAAGTAGTTTTTTGTGCGTTTTTTTTGTGTTTTTTTTTTGCAGTAGAGACGCCCAGCCTTCCCCCGTCCCTAGCTCTGTAAAAATATCCAGTTCGATACAAAGGACATGAAACTTTACAGTATCAACAGAGATAGGGTAGATTCACCTGGAGTCAGACAAATACCTTGAGACGTAACCTGATTTTGTGGTTATTCAAGCATTTTATTTGTGAACAATAGTAAAGCCCAAGTGTTATTCTTTTCTTTTTAATAACCTCAAATTTCACTGTCCGTCTCAGGGTATGAATCCGACTCAGGGCAGATCTAAAAGCCTTAACCCAATAAGGACCACACAATACTTAAATGTGCCGTGCCATTTGGTCGTCATGATGCGTGATTGCACCTCGAGCGAGGGCTGCATTCATGCATCATGACGATTATTTGGGAGTGTATCAACCCCGTAGGATCAGCATGAATGTAGCACTGGCGAGTTACTCACCAGGGCTGCATTTATCCATCATCATAATGAATGCCACAATGAATTAAGGCACCATGCGGACCTTAAAGGATCAGCTGGGGTCATTACACTATTTATACATTTTCCGCAAGTCTTAACCCCAGTAATGTATAATACACTGGTATTCCTAGGCTCCCTATACGCCCAACCTCTCAGTCACTAGTGCCTAACCTAATTAGTCATTTTTTGGCTCCCTATACGACCAACCTAGATTAGTTATTATTCTCAGATTGGTCAGTACTGACCAACCCACTTTAGTCTTTTTAGTTCCAGGGGGAGCCACTGAGTGGTCTTCACAGGTGGCCCCAAATAGTAGTATACAAATACAACACACCAATGATGGACCTAGGTTAGCCACTACTGACTGACCCCTTGGTCATTTTTGAATATAACTTTGCCATTGTGACTAACACTCATACGACCAACCTAGGTTAGTCTGTACTGACTAACCCTTTCAACCTATGGATTTTCAGTGTACGATGACTTTGTACCTACATTGTTGGTCCGGGGCCAACTAGTGCTTCTACACCGCTTGGTAAGACATGTGACTTAACCATGTAAGGACTGTGTGATGTTTTAATTTGCTATGCTCTTTTGTCATAATGATGCAGGGTTGAAGACCCTGGCGAGTAACTCGCCATTGCTACATGCATGCATATAGCCGACCCGACGGGGCTGATACACCCCCGAAGGTTCTGGCGAGTTACTCACCAGGACTGCATCCATGCATCATGACATGAACGTGCATACATGCATCATGACGAGAAAAGGGAAGGGTAATCTAGATCTTGATTTTTGCACTAGAGACCAATGGAGAAAGAATGGGTGGCTTTTCAGAAAAGTTGTTGATTTCATTTCTGAATTGTGCCCGACAAATTAATAAAAATAACCTCACAATCATGCATTCTAACATAAGCTTTTTGGAACATAATCTTCTTCTGAATAAGGTTGGCATGATGCTTGAATGCATCGTAACAACCAAGAGCATAATGCAGTAGGGCATGATGCCGTCCTTAAAGTGTTAAGTACATTACACCTGGCAGGTAGTGAGGGGACTGGCGTGGAGGCCGGGGGTGGGGGGTGAGGTCAGTGACAGTAGTGTAAGTATACAACAACAGGGGTCACCTTTAGACGCACCTGGATGCTGGAGGAAGGATCAGGATGGGAGGGGGTGGGGAGTAGCCCCCACACTATGTGGTTTAGTGCGAGTGGTGAGAATGCTCCTTTAAAGAAAAGGGGAGGGTCCATTGTCAAAAGGTCCCCACAAAATATTTCCTTTGAAAATTTCTACTTTTTGGCCAAAAATGGGCATACGCCGGGCTACACACCTTGACTTGAGCCTAGGCACCTGGCAGCTTTCCGGCCTAACAAAATAAATTCTAACCTCCTTCTCGTTATCATCTCATTCTCTATAGATGCAGCATTTTACATCTATTGAGATACACATTGGACAACGGGAAATCAGGTAATATTAGTTATGTCCAAATGGGATAGAATTTCTGTATGTGCTGCGTTTGGTGCAATGCCATCTTTAAAAGGATAGTGATATGGAACATGGAGAGTTCGTAAAATTGACATGGGACATTAATAATCGGCACAGACATACGACATGGTCATTTCTTAAAATCGGCATGCGGCATGGGTACCCCCCCCCCCCTTCCGCCCAAGGCCCCCTAAGGGAGGGTCGGTGGATTTTCACGCGAGCGGGTCGAAATTTTTTTGGTCCCCCCCGCGGAAGGGGTCACCAATTTTTCGGTCCCCCCCTAGGCAGGTTGAAAATGAGCGCGGCCAACCCCTTTGAGTTATAGTAACATGTGGGCTTTTTCGCTAAAAAGGGGTGTAATTTTTTTGGTCCCCCCTCAAGAGGGGTCCAAATTGTTTTAGTCCCCCCCCCTCTTCAAGGGGTCCAAATTTTTTTGGTCCCCCCCCCCAAATCGACCAACCTTACCCCCCCCCCCCCCCCGCCACTGTCTAAAGTGCACCAGGAGGAGGGAGGGTGGACGTCACAATGTGAAACCTGAAGGTAAACAAAGCGTGCAGGTAGCCCACAGGTGTGTAGACCTACCTCTACCTAAGGGGGGGTTTACCTTTAGGGTAAGCTCACCTAGAGTCAACCTACATGTCCACCTTAATCATGGAGTTATTCATGTATGGTACCGTCTCTATTTGTCCTTTGCTTAAAATGCACTGTGATTTAACAGATTCCTATTCTTTTCGTCCTCGAAGTTGACTTTTTTACAGGCGAGTCAGCGAGTTCACTGACTCGTCTCGCTTGAAGTCCATTTTCCACGACTTATCATTGTTTCTCCTGCCTTAAAAGCTGACAACGTAAAGAAAACATATTATTCTTTCATAATCCGCAATAAAATTCAACTCAAATGTCCAAATAGAAGAGGATTGATTGATTTTCGACAAAGTTTAGTCGCCGAAACTTGACTCGTCGGAGTCTTGAGAAAAGGTTTCCCGTTCTACGACAACCAAAGGGGTCACAATCGAGTTTGTTTTTTTTTTCATTTTTGCCGCTTTATTGTTACAAATGACATCTGAAATGATGGATGTAACAGTTAAACGCTGTAATATTATGTTTTTATTAGTTATCACCATATTCACGACAGTGTTGTACGTAAATCGTCATGTTGTCAAGGTGACTTGCATAAATTAACGTAAATCGTCATGTTGTCAAGGTGAAGGTCAACGCGGCCGAGGGAGAATCATTGTTTACAAAATGTCTTAGCGTTCTTCTGTGTCAACAACGTGTTGTTATCATCAATAAGGTATCCAAAATAAAATGAAAGTGGTATTCTTTCTATATTATTGTTTCAAAATAGGTTAAAATGATTCAAGTGGACGAAAACTATTATTAATTTGCCAGTCGGGGAAGACATACGCAACGTATGCTCCCCGCGGTCGCTGTTGGCCGCCTTAAGTAGGTCAAATCCTGCGCAGACTGGATGCGCATCAACTACCGTCGCTGTCAGTTCTGAAAGTCGGCGGCGTCTCACTTTCTAAATATGTTATCCATGTATTTCAGTCTAATGGCAATGTGTAAATACACCCAGTATATCTATTTACCTCTGTTCTGCAAGTGGTGTGTGCTTTTTAGACTAAAAACAATAAAGAAACGTCTGTTATCTATCGTTCTGCGAACCCGGTGTCTGCGCTAAAACGTAAACAATGCTGTCAATCTCAGCCCGGCAATTTCCAAAAGCCAAAACCCGATCGTTTCCTTCCAGGGAATTAACTATAATTTATATACTGGACCACAACACTACATTCAACTGTTGCCAAGTCATGGGGAATATAGTTTTATAAAGCATACGTCAAATCCAGTTGTTTTTATTGGCTTGGCAACCCCTGGCATGAAAAAGTTGTCTCTCGGTCTAGGGAGCCGGTCTAGGCCTACGAATTGAATTTTTCAGTCATTCCGTCAGCTAGTCTCATATTGTGGAATGTCACCACAACATATTTTTTTTAGGGGACTAGGCCTATTTACACATACATCAATATAGCTTATTTGCAAGTAGGGGGGGGGGGGGTAAACTGGGGGTGAATAGAGATATTGAATCTGAACCTTTAGTATAGATTGGGGGTCCTTAAAAGGACCTTTGTTGGGGGGGGGGGGGTTACTCTTCAATTGATTTTTTTTTGGACACACAGTCAGGACAGTCCGGACAGTATGCTGCTCTACCTCTGTTTTGAAAGTCTTTCAAGGCAGTCTCCCTCCTTTCTAACTCATCATCCATATGCTTCTTTATTTTCTTTGCAAACTGCAGAATTCTGTCCTTCCTTTCCTTCTCCTTCCTTTCTTCTTCCTTGATCTTTTCCCTGTCCTTTCTCTTCTCTTCCTTGAACTTCCTCACCTCCTCCCTCTCTGTTATCATGGCTGCCTGCCTTTCCAACCTCACTTGTCTCCGCTCCTCCATTTCTCTATCCATGTCTGGCTCATGCCACCCATACTCATAGCTAGTATCTAGCCATGGTGGTAAATATCCTAGTTCTCCTACTACACCGTCGTCTAATACTTTTTTCAGGAAATCGTCCATACTGACGCAAGTCACCAAATGACACTTGTGTCTGTGTGGAGTGTGCTTTTATAGGCCTAGCGTCTATGAGCGCGGACGTTTGTGTACTCCCCCCTCTCCTCCAAATTTTTTTTTTTACTGAACCTGACATAACCTAAAGTTGTGTTTCTTGCGGAGCACACTTTGATATGTTGCACTGTGTTGTGTCCTCAATAAAATACCATTTGAAGTGCATAAAATACATCATAAGTTACATGTATGTATGCAAAAAAAATTAAAAAAAAATTATCGTCTTTGTTAAAGTTATTTAGATATTATTTCCATGGAGTTTCGATGGTTGTGGTCATGTTCATATAATGTTGGCCATAAGGTACACATAAAGTACTAACATAAACTTATAATAACATTAATGTGGTATATTTTATTCTAACAGTAAATAGCAAACTCAAATTAGAACACATAAGATTAAATATTATTGATAATATTAGGTATTTCATTTATAAACAAGCACAGCTTGCAAGACCCAGTCGACTTCAGTTGACAACGTTCAACTAATCCATCTTGTGCTGTATGCCATACACGTTTAAAATAATCTTATTTGTATTCATGTCTCAATATTTGAATTCCTATTTACATTATGCTTTATTTCTCCAACATATTCATTGCTTTGTTGTTCATCCAAATACAATGGTAATAGTAAAACTGGGCGTAAACCGGCCATTGAGTAGGAAAGAAAACATCAAGAGTCGTGCGGTATCATTAAGCCCCGCCCCCATCTCCAAATATGGCACACCAACCAAAGGCGTGCGGTATCATTAAGCCCCGCCCACATTTCCAAATATGGCACGCCATCCAGTGGACGCCCATCAATCACAGGACACTGCCGCACGCTCATTGGTTGATGTGTCAGTGACGTCAGAGAAGTAGCGACAAAGTTTCACCGCCTGAGGGTCATCAAAGTGTACTTTTGAAGAAATAAAACTATTTTTCATCAAAATATAGGTGTCAATGCATATTACATCCTAAAATAAGTCTTATTTTCGCTTTTCAATGGTTATTTTTGATGGAGAGTTGATGAAACGAGCAATTTATAGACCGTCACCGCCACTTCGGGTTTGTTGACATCGGACTATAAGAGAGCGCTTCAGACAAGTTTGAAGGCATTCTGAGTTCTTTCAAGGTGAGTGTCAAGACGTGCGCACTGTTGGTTATTTTTTTTGCTGTGGAAATGTCATGTAAATCTCACGTAAATTTTGTGAAATTCCGGTAAAATTCAATTAAGAACAAATTTATGCTACCTACGGTTATTTTAATGTGAATAACTTCGGTAAATAATGTTAATTAAACACATATGTGGTTCATTCATTCATTCATTCATTCACACATTCTTTCTTTTTTCTTGGACACCCAGTTCCCAGAATACAGCCTCGGCATTCTCCAAGTCAATTCACAGTTCAACATCATCATCATCATCATCATCAAGTCAATTTCCAATTCAAGTTCTGAGATCAAGACACTCCACGTCAATCACTGTGTCAACTTCAAGTGTATATCAAGATCAAGACACTCCACGTCAATCATCGTAAGTTGTTTTCTTCAATATACAAAGAAATAGGAGAGTAAGTGTGTGTGTGTGAGTGGGGGGGGGGGGGGGGGGGGGGTCAGATGCTAACACGTCACATCTCACAGTTCCTGTCCTATTTTAGGGTTATTGAGTTGTTGGTTTAAAGCAAACACTTTTCAAAAAAAATTGTCCGCATTTTCTGAATCATTTAGTCTGTATATCCTTCTTCTGGGCTTAAAGTTGAGAAGTATAATATGGCTAACTTATGAATAAGAATAAATTCATATTCCGTTGTAAAATGGAGCCACCTTTTTGCAAATTACTCTTTTAAAAAAAACTACCGTAAATTCAGTGCAGTGTGTTTGCTTTTACACCATCTCAAGTTGTTTGTTTTATGTTTTCATGTGCATATCATTTTCTGGTGTCATGTAAGATGTATTCAAGTATGAAGTCGCCAAAATGCACTGACTCACAAGGTCAACACTAGGTCTTACCAGACCACAGTTTATGATCTTTGGACGGTGGTGTTTATGCACATATCATGACGAACCTTTTGAGAGTGTATCAATCCCATAGCATTGGTATCATGCATAAATGCAGTCCTCACGAGTTCATGTCACTCTGCAAAGAAAGGGCATACTCCATCAACCCTTGAATGACAGCATCATGGCCCAATGTATCATCCTCTTTTGTCGTCATTATGCATGAATGCAGCAAGTAACTCGTGAGGCGTGCATTCAAGCACTATGCCAACCCTACATGGTTGAGACACTCCGGGTCTGCATCATAACACTCTCTGGGGTTGGGGCTGCATTGGTGCATCATTCCATCAAATGTTAGCTTTCAGTGACATGCCATCCTTAAAGGGTTAAAGCACTCTGCTGTCTTAAAGGGTTAACAAGTGTATTATTATGTTCAATTTGTTACTTGAAATAATCTATAAAGAATTTATGGCAAGCATGTTCTAGCGGTACTATTATTATGATATCATCTCTATAATTTCAAAATTCTCAGATTTCAAAATTCCCCAACCCCCCCCACTGAAGTAAAAAATTGACCCATTTTCCTGGAAATATTTTTTTCTGTAATTTCAAGGTCTATATTAGATTGTGTACAAGTGTCATATTTGAGAAATAGGCCTAACTCCCCGAAATGGGCACTTTAGTTTTGGTCACATTGGTCTGTCAGTCCATACCGGTACTGTGTAGTTTAAGTTGTGCTCAGATTTCAAAATTCCCCAACCCCCCCCACTGAAGTAAAAAATTGACCCATTTTCCTGGAAATATTTTTTTCTGTAATTTCAAGGTCTATATTAGATTGTGTACAAGTGTCATATTTGAGAAATAGGCCTAACTCCCCGAAATGGGCACTTTAGTTTTGGTCACATTGGTCTGTCAGTCCATACCGGTACTGTGTAGTTTAAGTTGTGCTCAGATTTCAAAATTCACCAACCCCCCCCACTGAAGTAAACAATTGACCCATTTTCCTGGAAATATTTTTTTCTGTAATTTCAAGGTCTATATTAGATTGTGTACAAGTGTCATATTTGAGAAATAGGCCTAACTCCCCGAAATGGGCACTTTAGTTTTGGTCACATTGGTCTGTGAGTTCATACCGGTACTGTATAGTTTAAGTTGTGCTCAAATTTCAAAATTCCCCAACCCCCCCCCTCCCCGCAAGTAACAAATTTCAAGGTCTATATTAGATTGTGTGCAGGTGTGATATTGGAGATATAGGCCTAACCCTTTATATGATATGTTTATAGGTCAATCCTAAATTAACAAATTCTCCACTCAAATTTTCTCACTCTACACATAAGTACCGGTATCATAATTTCCATTATAAAAACTGGGACGCTAGAGAACTGATCAAAAATGCTAGCTACAATATAATGGGTATTTATATTTCAGAAGACCTATTCATGCAACTTGCACATACCTTAGTACACTACTTAACTGTTCAGGGGTGGCATCATCTATTTATGTATCATCCCTTTTGCCCTCATTATACATCAATTTATGCATAAATGCATTTCTAGAAATGTGTATGTGTAACTGGCATGTGAAGCAACAATCTCATTCTGGCCAGTGCAATAGTCTATATGTAAAAAAAAAAAAAGTGGGCGTAGTGTGCCCTGTATAGTATAGGGGGCGCCACGTCAAGAATACATATCAGGCAGTAGCATTGCCTATGTAAAATCTCAAGATATAATTTTACAGGGTATTTCAGTCACACACGGGACGTATTTCTAGCACGCTGAAACTATAAGTACACATGTCAGCCAGTAGCCTTGCATATGTAGAAATTCAATATATAAGTCATGTAACTATGCATGGTTCTATTCAACAATATTTTGGTCTGCCATCGTCACAAGTGTAACAGTCCAGTTACTCTGAAAATATCAAGGTTGTATCCATCTTTCAGAAATAATAACTAACAATTAAACTAATAACAGTTGTCTGCTTGGTTGACATGTCCTTTAGTTCATTCAAGTCCCTAAAGTGATAACTGTGCTGTATCAATTTAAATGCAGTGTTGTTGGGTTGTGTATTGAATCAAGCGTAGTGTTCCTGAGTTGTTTGAAATATCCTCCTTAGTTTTATGTTAGTAAGAAAGTAAATCCCGAGTTGGTCTTAAACCAAGGTTATGTGAGTAGGTGCATGGTAAACTGGGTGTACTCACAGTTAATGTCCCTGCCACTCTCCGGTAAATCCATGTCATGTCACATATTTCACATGCCACTGCCACTGCCAGTAACTCACAGGTATATTTCCTTTAGCACTTTGCAAGTGTGTTTATTTACCTTTAATGTGAGTTATGGCTTGCAGGTGGGCCTTTTTATCACATATCACCACATGTATTACCCACTGCCAAACACAGAAGTGTTCGTTTTCACAATCATTTCATGTGATTATAGCTGGCTTTCAAGGTGGGTCTAAAACACTATCATGCACAACACACTCATATCCCACTGCCAAAAATTTCATCTTAATGTAACATCTCCTTGATGTGTTAATTAATGGCTTTCAAGGTGGGTAGTGATGTACGTGGTCTTTTGACCTGGCTGAATTGCATACACACATCTGCTCGGTCAACATCTCCTTGATGGGATACTGAGCAAGACCTTCTTGAATAAACTCATGACTTGACATGCTTTTGATGACGTCGCAGGCCAGTATGGTTGGGGTTGTGTCGTATACTGCATATCTGAAGGTCGGCAGGTCATTTTAGTCTTCTGTGGGTGGTAGTTCCATCTATAATAACAAGAGAAATTCAATTAAACATGGCGTTAATACTAATACTAAAAATAATAATAATTATATATTTTATTCTATGGCTGTATACAATTCATCGAAAAGTATAAAAGTAAAGACATTCTTTAATAAAAATAATTCCCTTTACAGGTGTCAATATGAGCTGCGACGATTTATACCTGTTTACTGTGAGAGCACATGTTGAAATTACATATGCGCAAGAGATATGGGAGTTTATCTCAAAGGGACAAAAAGAAGGGGAACCTTTCCAGAGTTACAATAGTGAGTGTCATTATTGGTATTGTGCTATCAACAACATTATAAATACTCTGCAGAAGGAGGGAGTGTTTTACCAAGTAGCTATCCACAAAGACAGCACTTGCCTCCTGTCCGACATGGAGAAAGGTTGGGGTTGTATCCACATAATATTTCAAGATCGTTTCTGTCCATTGTTCCATAAGTGGACACTAATGGACAACTGCGGTCTGAGTTATCTCAGCTCGCTGTCAAGGGAGACTGCTTACATGTTTGAGCCCATGCAAGACAACGGAGAATTTTATGTCATGGAGACAGGCAGCACAGTCGCGATGGGGAACTTTTAAGTCAACTGGGTAGGTACGTTGTATTGTTGTTCGTCTGTTCTGGTGGGTAACACCTAACATGGTCAACTGTCTTCTTTTCTCAAAACCCACAGTCACAGTCACGACATGTTTCCCAAATTGAGAGACCTTGCTGCTGCAGCTCTTCCTGTATGTCAGCAGGATCACTGGCTTACTAAGCGTCTGTACGCCGATGTTTTCGCCGATGAATTGCAGGTTGTGGAGATTGAGCGACCGTCTACAGAGCTTCATGTCAATGGTCCACTTACTATTAGTCCTCTTGCCTATGGGGTCGGGTGTTTTGTCTCTCTGAACGAGGATGTGACCTATCTTTTCCCGCATTGTGAATATCATTTTCATTCTAAAACAATTTCAAACATGTGCCAGGACGACGTTACAATGTTCATTCAGGTGTACATACGGTCGCGTGTTGTTTCGGGAGATGACTTTCTCAAGTCCACTGACCTTCACTTATTCCCCATGACTGAAGCTGTCACCCTTCGTCTTCAGCAAGCTACAGTGCTGAGGTGTGCAGAGTATAGTTCTGTGGTCAAACGCACCATACGAATAATACCCCTGAACGATATCTCTGTTACCTGTGTCGAAACATCCATATCCGAAGACCTGTGGTTTTCAAAGAGTGCGGACGAAGAATGAACATATGTCTATTCTTCCCTCTTCCATTTTTCAGATAAAAGTCATGCCTCTTTTCCCCACACTGAAACTGTTGGCATTAAATGCTGTGGTGGATAACGGATTGGAAATGTCTCCTCTGCTTGTGGCTTCCAATCCCTTTCATACCAAAACAATTTTGGCAGTGGTCAAGCAGCCCATCTTTTCACCTGTAAAAATTGCCCTACCTCGACACGTTCAGGTCAAGTCTACAGCATTTGAATTGGGGGTATATTTTTGTTTGTCTCCTGGCATTGATGTTGTCTGTCAACTGGCTGAGTACAACAAGGAAGACAATATAATATCTTACGGCCACACGGACAAGTCTGTACAGGCTGAGGCCTGTGGATACATGGTGGAGGTGTACTATGATTCCAGCCTTTTGCGACCGCGAGAAATTGTTGCTGAAATGTTCACCCTTGGATTTAACACGTCCATCCCCCAGTATGCTGTGTCAGAGTACATCTCTGTTCAATATGGCTACTTCACCGATGATGACACAAGGCAGACCGAGGGGGAGTGTTCAGAGGGTGATCTGAGTTCAATTCAGTCGGCGGACTATTGCGTGGACATGTTCCCCACTCCCGAATCTCCAGGTAGTCTGCCACCGAATATGGTAGTGGAGTTTGAGGACAGAGAATTGGAGCAGTATCTGAACCAAATTGTCGACATGGATGAGTCTGTCTGGCAGGCCTGTGATTGGGGTTCATTACCTGCGGAGGCATTTCAAATTGGCAACTCAGCTATGTACCCTGAAAGCGAAGGATGGGGTGAAGTAGAGGAAAACCTAGAAGAGCAGTTGGAAGTCTCCACACGGACTACTATACTCCACAAAATGACCTTTCTTTCCACGGGGGAAGTATTATTTTCCCCGTCTTCTAGAGGGTTATCTCAACAGTGTTGTGAACTGTTGTATGGTGTGTACAACAGCGACAATATAAATTAAAATAATTTCTCTGCTCCCTCTTTCTTGCAGCCTTCTCTGCGTTGTGCAAGGCAACATAATTAGCCATACAATACCAGTACTACAGTTGCTATGGAGTCTGGAGTGTTCCATGAGCAATCTTCTCAGGAAAATGGTGAAAAGTGGACTGCCGATATGTGTGGAGTCCTCCGTAATGTCTATGCGGACGTGGTAGAACGCAGAAATTTAGCGCTCAGTCCAGCCGAGTTATCAGCCATGATGGAAGATCAATGGAACGTAATGTATCCTGATAGTCCCGTGAGTGGCCTCTCCTTAATTCGTATTTACCACCTGTTAGAGGAGAAAACCCCTGCTTACTTTAATATCAGACCACCTGCCTATTCAGAATGTGTCAAGAAAGAGCCGTCAGAGAAGAATAAGACAGTCTACACAAAGTGGACCGAGGCCATGACTGAAAACCTGGAAATGTGTGGTGCGGCAGCGTTGAAAATCCAAGCAGAGTTGAGGTTTACGGAGGAATCTAGGCCAATTTTACGTAACCTGATTTTGGTGCAATGGAAGAAAATTTACCCAGACTCCAAGCAGTCGTGCACGGCACTCGTAAGGCGTTACCAAAAGCTCAGGGAGAATGCAGAGCTCAGGGGATCGGTACAGTTCCCACGCAACGCTGAGTGGTTCGCAAAAAGAGACGCAGCCATTCGGTCTCATGGTCCAGGTGGAGATGCGGGGTCAGAAGAGCAGTCAGACGTTCCTCTGTTGCCCAAAGGACCAGGTGGAGACGGGTGTACAGATGGCGTGGATTATTTCAACAAAGACAAGAAGCGCAATAGAAGGGGAAAACCTACAGTATGTTATTATGAATCTTCCCAATCTGAGGACCAATCTCAGGAACAGGCTAAGCGTAGAGCATGTGACATGGATGTTGACTTTGTTTTGGACGAGCCCTTTCTGCAACAAAATTCACATGTGGTGGGTGTAGACGTTTCTGCAGAAGAGGAGGTCGATCCCCCGGTCAAATACAAGCGAAAGACAAAAGGTCCAGTTGTTTTTGATGAGGACGAAGATGTTGAAGACGACCATGAGCAGGAAGACGTCAACGCTCCGGTGGCTGATGGAACGGCCATAGTTAAGGTAGTGAAGGCGCGAGTCAAGTGGACTCCTCATTTGGTGGAAATGCTGAAGCTTGCTATGCAGCGTACAGAAGAGCAAATTTGCATGCCCAACATCAATAGCTTCCATGGAATGAGGTCACATCTACTTGCTGCACATTTCAATAATCTTGTGCCAGAGTCTAATGTACACCAATCAAAAATAGTCAGTAAGGCCAGTAAGCTTAAGAAGGAAAGAAAGAAAGCCAAATGGTCTGATTTACCAGGTGAAGGAAAAGAGGCTGAGACGGGAGATAACGCCGGCCAGGCTGACATGCCTAATGACATGTGTTTCAATTTAAGCATTCTTAGTACTATTGTGTATAACCGTCTAATCGATACGCAGGTAGAGCGTAGCCGAGATCGGCTGTTTCAGGCAGTTTGCTTTAATTGTGGCATGTTGCTTTATGGCAATTTAAAGTATGGTCATTTGTTCCACCGCAAGAAAGGACCGAATGAACCCCCTGCGCGTATAACATATTCGATGAGTGACTACGAGTTTGAGCTTCCCTACGAGTTCACCTATTTGGATGGAAACACGGTGGTACATAAGTTCTATGCCTGTTATCAGTGTAGACGTCGTCCTATGAATTACTACCCATGCACTGCCAACATCAATCCGGATCCATCTCATCCTGCCATCTTTCGGTTGCCTGAGGTTGTCAGTGCACTGCGCAACGATCACGAGAAGGGCAATGCTTCTCTTGCCAACATATTTTCTACTACCCAGAAGGCTAACAACAAGGCACGACGTATTTGGGTTCACAAAGTTGGAGAAGTCAATGTTTTGCCGAGAGTTGCACATAACTACGCAGGCCTGTACGGTTACATGGTCAGACGTCCGGACGAGGAGGCGCAGAATGTCTCTGATGAGAGAATAGTTGCAGCTGTGAAATTCTTTGGTCGAAACAATTTTCTGTTCAAAGATTTCAAATCAAACTATGAGACACTGTACCGGCATGCCGACATAGATCTACTTCCCACTGAGACAGACTGTCCAGATGCTCGAGGCCACCCTATATGTGAACACCTCAACGATGAATCAGTAGCATGGGCTGTCCCTCTGGACCCTGAAAGGGGTTTGCCACGTCTTAATCCACATGAGGACATCATCGGTGTCCAACATTCACGCGAATTTGCTGTGGACCTCAATAAGGGCATCTCATACAGGGATAAGCACTTGGAGGCAAAGGCATGGACATGGCTATTTCCATATGGTCATGGGAGTTGGTTTGAGCGTTCCGATCTCAAACCAATGCAGTACATCAAGCTCCGGGTTCTCTGCTATGATTCCCGGTGGAGATCCGACATCAACTATTCGTTCTTTTGGGTGGACCGCTTGATTAAAGATCGCTTATTCTATGTGGCGAAAACCAGAGTCATTACTACAGAGCCGGGTACCGAGGTTCCCAATGTGGGTCAGCTACGAGAGAGTAATTCGAGCACCGAAGGGAAGTTCTCGCAGTTTGGAAGTACACTGCCAAACACTGTGGTCGGCAGTAAGTCATATTGGAAGGCGAGGCTGCTTGAGCTGGTGGCCGTCAGTACGGAATTGGGACAGCCAGACTTCTTCATCACACTCACACAGAACGACGGATGGCCCGAACTGCAAACGGTGGTGAAGCATGGCTATGGGGCCTATCCAACAGTACCTGATGGTCGAATCTGTACAGATTCAAACACGTCGTCGACGGTTCTCTTCTCGGTGGAGACAACTGTCGCATTCTTCAAACGTTTCGCACAGTTCAAGTCTTATGTGCTGCAGAACGAAAACGGCCCCATTGGTAAGGTCCGTGATTCGTGGTACAGAGTAGAATTTCAAGGGCGCGGAGCTATTCATATTCACATGGTGGTGTGGTGTGAGCCCGGCACTATTCCAGCGGATGCGGTGAGAGCTGAATTTCCCCGGCCGGAGAGCCGTGAACAGCACAAGGACTCTGTAAAGGAAATGCGGAATGTGGTGGGCCAGTTCCAAATCCACGAGTGTCGTCCAGCCAGATGTTTCCCTCGAGTGGCAGGCAAAATCATCAGAAAGTGTAAGTACGGATTCCCATTTGAACTGACAGACGAGGATGGGACTGCCGAGGGTGGCATCCGCTACAACTACAAGAGACGTCATGAGGAAGACGTCAGGGTATCGTCGTACAACCTGTCTATTCTTTTGACTTGGCAGGCACATATGAACATTCAGCGAGTGACCCATTCTGGTTGGGAGATGTACTTAGCCAAGTACATCAGTAAAGCTGAGCCGTCCTTTGACATGCTCTTGCCCGAGGAGACAAGCGAGGTGGAGAGGTTCCTGCGCACACGTCTCATCGGCAGATTGGAAGCTGACTGCATACTTCTGGGGTACAACATGTGTCGCTGCACCCGTGAGGTTGTCTTCTGTCCGACCTCCATCAATCCGAGCATGCGGTGCATGAAGAGAAATATTCACCTTAAAGGAGATCCCGACTCAACCGACATCTACTACGACAATGGATTGATGAAGTATCTGGATCGTCCTTCCCAGTTGAAGGACATGCTGTATGCCGAATATGTCAAGTGTTACAGATTCGTAGCGAGTGTAACGTCCGATCTACATGAGGAACAGGAAGAGTATCATCCAGAGTTTGAAGATGACGCTCCTCCACTGAAAGATGCCAAGGGACGTTTACTCAAGAGACGCAAGCAAGGCAAAGAAGCCGTCCCGCGCTGGCGGTTCTGTCTGCCTTATGGTGAATCTCAGGAGGCGTATTATGAGCAAATTCTCGTCCAAAGGTTCCCTTGGACTACAGACACAATCGGCAGCATCATTTCACCCGATAATGTGTCAAAGACTTATCAGGAGGAGTGTGCCATCCGTGACCTCATTGACAAGCAGTCAGACGCTGAGACTATGTTGCGTGAGGCTGCCGTCCGTGGATTTGATATTCGATTCATTAAGACCATAGCTCAGCATATGGTGGACAAGGAGTGGATGACCACTGAGGAGACTGACGCGTTGCTTGGGGAAATTGAGCAAAACCGTCCTCCAGTGGTCGAAAGACGTAAGCAGGTTGAGGTGGACGACGAGGATGAATTTGATATGGGAGACATGGGAGTGAGAGCGCCACCTATGGAGGACATAGATGCTTTGAAAGCTCAGTTGAATGCCGACCAAAGGCGAGCTCTGGACTACATGAATGGTGAAATAGCTGCAGAAAGACAGTTACTCGTCAACGTAGTTGGTGCTGCCGGCACTGGGAAGTCCTTCTTGCTGAAAACATTTATTGCATGCTGCCGACAACAACACCATCTCACTGTCAAGGTTATGGCCAGTACAGGCATAGCAGCTCATCTGATAGGAGGCTGTACTGTTCACAGTGCTTTTAAAATGGATATAAAAGCCCAATCCTTTCTGTACAAGGGCAGAGTTATTGCCAAAATGATGAGGGAAACTGATGTCTTTATCATTGACGAGTTCTCGCTGTTGGAGGCGAAAGTCATGATGGAAATAGATCACGTCATGAAGGGCATGTCCTGTGGGAAGTATAACCATAGACCATTCGGTCACAGACATGTGGTATTGTTGGGGGATCCGGCTCAGCTGCCAGCCATTGATTTGGATATTTATGGCATTTGGACGTGGAACGGTTTCTTCAAATCTATTATACTGAATGAGGTCATGCGTCAAGACGACCCAGAGTTCCTGGCCATGTTACAGGACGTCAGGCGTGGTAACCTCAATCAAACATCTTTGGCCACACTGCGAAAACGTGTAGTCCCTCCTTCTTCCTACCCGAAACATGCAGCAGAATATGGCGTAAACGATGCGGTCATCGTGTCTCATCGTGTCGACAGGGATTCAATAAACAACGCCATACTTGAGAACATGGAGGGAGAGGAAACAGTTTTTACGGCCATCGACCTCAACAAGCAAGGCAATCCTGCCACGGCTGAGGAGTCAAAAAACATTGACATTTTCCAGAAAAGTTCTTTCCCGCGAGAGATACGTCTCAAGGTTGGAGCTCGGGTCATTCTCCTGAGAAACATGGAAATAGAGGCTGGATGGGTCAATGGCACTAGGGCTGAGGTTGTGCGAATTGTCAGCCAGAACTGTATTATCATACGTCATCTGGTCGACGGTACGGAGTTGTTGTTGGGACGTGTTGAACAAGATGTCGCATACGAGCATGCAACTGGCTCGCTAATGAGGAACCAGCTGCCTATTACACTGGGATGGTGTCTTACAACTCACAAGGTCCAAGGTATGACACTGGATCGGGCGTATGTTAAAATGGACGGTAAATTCTTTGCCAGTGGTCAGGCGTACACCGCACTGAGCAGAGTGCGACGGTGTTCTGATCTCACTCTGTTTGCCTTCGAACCAGTGGCAGTACGTCTCAGCCCGAGACATGCCTTAGTGCTGCAATATATGGAGTCTACTAATGTCCTTTCTCCTGACGCCAAAGACATCAAGAGTAAAGAGATGAGGGCTCTGGTGGATCTCATAAAAAGAACACCGTATGACCCAGAAAAAGAGCTGAAAAGGCAGGCCCGAAGTAAGAAATTCAAAAAGTTTATCAAAGACTCTGTCAAGAGGGCCAATGGAATTCCAGTTTCAAATCCTAGGAATAAATCCAAAACGTCGAAAAGGCCAGCTCCAAGTTCAAGTCCTAGCAAGAAATCAAAGACGTCGAAAAGGCCAGCTCCAAGTTCAAGTCCTAGCAATAAATCAAAGACGTCGAAAAGGCCAGCTCCAAGTTCAAGTCCAAGCAAGCCAAATAAGCGAAAGAGGGCGTCGGATCCTCCTCCTACTAAGGTTGCCGACGAGGCTGGTCATGATAATGCCGCAGAGCAGCCAATACCTGGATCTGGTCAAGCTGGGGAATCCTGCCACTCTCCGCCTGTTTCCAAAGGTGTTTGTCGAACTATTCCCAAGGTGCGACAAGGAGGCATAGTGCGTTACCAAGCCAGGGCCGGTCCCCTCTCTGACGCCCCAGAAGTGTTCATGTGGAAGAAGTCTCTGGCTAACCACATGCTGAACGAGGACTGTCATCGTACTCCCCTCATACCAGTCGACCGGTTTCCTTCTATGGTGCCCCAAAGTCATGTCACATCTCTCAATGATGCTGGCATGGGACTTGACGTCATAAAAGGTGATGGAAACTGCTTCTACAGAGCGATATCAAAGGAGTTGTTTGGCACACAGGAATACTACCACGTTATAAGGTTGCATGCCATTCACTTTCTGCAGCTCCATCTGGACGTCCATATGCCTGTTATCACTGATGACATGGCCATCCAACGTCTGCTGCGTAATCCTGATGTGTTGATAAGTCGACAGGATGCTGCTGACTATGTAGATAGGCATTACGAAGACAGGACATGGGCGTATAGCGCAAACTGCTATGCTGTGGCGGGCATGCTGGGTTGTGACATCCGAGTACTTAAACTCAATCCAAAAGGTGACTCGGTTTGGCACGTGGTCTCTCCGTTGGTGGCACTGGACGACAGGATTGTCCCCGCCCCGCCACAGCATTACACTCCTGTTATCTATAATGAACAGGTTGAAGGTCAGGGCACACATTTCACTCGTTGTTACAAAATGGCACCGCTGCCTGATGTAGAGTAGCACGTCTGGAACAGTCATTGTGTATATGTAGTCAGCCACTCAAAAATATTTCTAAACCAATTAAAAACTGCAGTCCTCACCTATGTCAAACGGTGTGTTTGTGCATCATCAATGCAGTCCTGGCCGAAAACACAGTTCAATTTGTGTGGCCAGTTTGTGCATCTGCAGTCCTGGTGTGGCATACGGCTAATGTCAACCAGATTGTGCATACAGTATAAACCATAACAAAAATCAAAGCATGGCTACAGACATCTTTCATGTAGGTGGGTAAAAAGTCAAATAAGTGTTACCGTTTATTTATTTATTTACTATTCATAATAAACGCTCATTTGAAATACGCACAAATGTTATTAAAGAAAAGAAATATTTCATTTGCTGATATCTTAGCTGTATTTATCTGTCAACTGTGTAAGAATGTTTTATCTTGATAGTCATTGTACTAATACTACTACTACAGCTACTAATAAGTTATCGGTAGCTGTAATTGTCTTACCATATTGTTAAAGTCTGCTTGTGTTGAATGGCAGATGAGTGACGTGTGTACGGCTGCAGACCTTGGACATGTGCGAGGGGTGGTGGTGGGCGACTCCCTGCTGAGGTGGGCCGAGCTCCCGGGCTTTGTATACATACCAGTGGCAACGAGCGCACAGTTAAGATGCAATCTGCAGAAAGTTCGTAAGGAGCTTGGAAACTGCCTCGTGGTATGTTGCGGGTCCAACGACCTGGCGGACGGATCAAGTTACCAGGATGTGGTATCACATTTAATCGAGTTCAAAAATGAGGTAACTATCTAGTCTTCACAGTATTATACGTTAAAGTACTATAATCTAATAATAATACTACTATCCTATAATATAATAATATAAGTCATAGGTAATGTATTGTACAAAGTAGTAGCGGCCTGATAATTTACGAAAAACTACATTTTTTATGAGAAAGGGTTAAAAAATATGGAATATTCAGCAGACACGGTTTGTTATCTTCCACATATCTCTGTTTGTGACCGTGAAATTTTGGTGAAGGGCAGGGGCAAGAGTAAGCGGGAAAATTTTCACTTTGAATATTTTGTGTCGTGGCTATGCGGACTACGACAATCGTGTACCAAATATCATAATTTACAAAAAACTTTATTGGGTGAGAAATGTTTGGGGGGGGGGGGGGGGGAAATGCAATCTTTACCATAATCAGTGTGTGAATAATATTATTGTCAATATTTTTAGGCCAGCAGGCTTTTCGATGAAGTTTTAATATGTACTGTGCCACGGCGCCGACAGCTCAAACCCTTCGTGCGGAAGACTCTGAACAAGTGAGTGCAATGTTTTTCAAGTCGGTCAAATATAAAACATGGAATACAGTTTACTTTAGGAATGCGTACATGTCTGTGTTGCCAGTAGTTTAATTTTTTTTTTTAAAGAAAAATGCAATTGGTCAAGAAATTAAATTATCTTTAAGAAAGTTGGTGTTCACTTTCAACACATCAACATTTCATTGCCTTGAAATTTGGTGTAGTAAATGAAACGCTAAGTTTTAATAAGTGACTCATCTTAACAATATCTGAATTTTCAGACGCATCCGTTCCCACTTCGAGGGCAGGGTGATTGACTTGGATCGTGCCCTGCCCGAGTTTCGGCTGTTCCGCAACGACCGCATCCATCCATTGCGGGCGGGTCTAGTCAGAATCGAGAAAGCAGTGAGTGATGTGGTTAAGGTAAGTCTTAAGCACTATAACATTGAATCATTTAAAGAACAAATGCCAAATTTTGCACCATAGTGAAAACTGTTATTTTCATTTTATAAAAATAATAAAAAATAAGCAGACATAATAATAAAAGTAGCATTGATCTATATGAATAGTATAAATTTCATTCTGCCATCTATTTCTGCCATGTATTATTAAGTCTACACATTTTCTGCCACCAGCCTCTTAGCATCGCTGACAAGCCGGAGGCAGCCAAAGAGGAGGCTGAGGTGCCCATGGAAGCCGACAATGGGGTGGCAGTAGGGGTAGACGATGGGTCGTTCGACCAGGTTCAAGAGGTAACTATAAATCTATGTTTTTAATGCTTCATACAGTAACACTGAATTAACTAAATGGTCAAACAGCACTACAAGGCACATGTTTCTTATCTCATCATAGTTGAAATGCTGCGTGCTCATTTTTCACCGGTAAAAAGGTCATCTATTTTTTCCTGTGCTGTTCTTTTCAGACAGTTGTTTGTATATTTGTTGCTATTTGTTATCAATTCAGATCAGTCAGACAGGTGGAGACGGAGCAGCACGGGTTGGTCAGATGCTAAGAGGGGGGGGACGGGGTATCATCAGGAGCCGACTCGGCCACAAATCAGTAAGTATCTCACATATAGAACTTCTTTGGTTTACTTTGTCTGTTATTTGTTAACGTGTATAACATGCATTACAGTTCTTTACTTCTGTATGCAGTTGCTCTTTGTCATACAGGGTCAGTTTACACGTACAGTGCTTTTGGACTTACTTTGGTTTTCTTTACAGAGGGGTGGCGTACATAAACGCCAGAACCACAAGAGGCGACATGCTCGTGGTGCTCGTGGTGCTCGTGGTGGTCGGGTCCCGCCAACTCGTGGTCATGCTGGATATGGTGACGCCAACCACAAGCGGGTCCTGGGAAGTCGTGGTGCAGGGCCAGTTCACTCCGTTGCGCATCCAGGGCCAGTTCACTCCGTTGCACGTCCAGTGGCAGTTCCAGTTCCTGCGCCGCTGCCGCGTTCAGCCAAACCAACAATTGTGATCGAAAATGTAAGTGCTTTTATTACAAACTTATTGAGTAAGCGCAAGTGGTGTATTTCTTTTTTTAAATTCATTTTGAAGTATTATGGTATGGAAGGGTGTTTAATGTGACAAATAGAATCGTCCATTCAATATTAATCATTTAATACATTAAATCATTTAATACATTCTCACTATGCACCGCTATGTGGTATATCCTGCCATTGTTTAATGTGAAACATCACAATGTTAAACTTACCTGTGGTTCACTTTCTCTTTATTGTAGGCCACGTTCTACTGGGGTACAGAGATGTGAATAAGTCACCATGAGCCATTGAGCTGCAATCAAAACCGTCATGTATATAATATATTATAAGTTATCTTCTCCACACCTATGTATATATATCACTACCATACATCTTATATTTTTTCATCTATTTATATATTGTATTTAATCTATGTATATATATCAGCTAATGTCAGCCAGAAAAATTATCAGAATAATGGAAATAAAATTAATTCTTAAATTATATTGAACTCAACGACTTTGTTGCCTTCTTTGCCACACATTGAATATAGATCAGAAAAAGGAAAATAAATAAAAATTGCGGACTTACCTTGATAAATTCCAAAAAAAATCCTAGGTTTAGAAAAATTTTAAAACAAAAAAGGTCAAAGGTAAAACACATGGCTCATTCGGGCTAACTCCCGGGGGGGGGGGGGGGCACTCTCACATTTATGTATACCATGTGTGTACATCACCCTTAATTTAGACCCCTTTTACCGGGACAAAATCCACAAGCAACACTACTGTTTTGGCGGCATAACTCCCAGAAATGTGCAAAAATCAGGACCTTTTTCATGGGACATCACCCCAAATTTGCCAAAATCAACCCCTTATTTAACAGAAACTGTGGGACATTTTGGGTGGATATTCCAGGCCTAAAAACATATCCCTTTTCGCTCAAAATTGGCTGAAAAAGGACGCACAATGGCGGGTTGGCCGGTACCCGCCTGTGGGGCTAAAAAAGCACCCCTTTCCCGGTATTTTGTGTACGCATATAGTTACTATAGATGACATAGGGAGTCCCCCCCCCCCCCCGGGGGGCTCACTGGAAAATGATAGAAGTTTGAAAATGACAGCGTGGCTACCCGGTAGTGCTTTAACATAGGGAGTTTATGGGTGCCGACTGACAGTGGCTCAATGCTGTGGGCGGGGATATTGGAGCGCCAAATTGGTTCATCATATAGAGTAATAAACTGCACTTACGGTTAGTTGAACTAAGTAAGTCCTGTCTCTGTTGTTCAATCATGCTGTAACGGCAATCTTGCACTCATACTAATTCAAATATACTTAGTAAATAACTGTTCAACATGGATATAGCCTAATCGTGTTGTTTACTTGAAGCCGTTAGAAACCGGAAGTGACAGTCGCGCTGGTACCCGGGTTCAAATAACAGCGGGCCCAGCGTCCCAACTCAACTTTTCCCGCCTCCTTTTTTTCATGTTTTGGAGTAGTCGTCTAGCATGAATACTTAACCAAATGAACTAAAATAATGCAACAAAACAGTATGAATAACGTAGAAATCTAATAACGTGCTGGCCCACGCTAGTCGCTACCTAGAAGAAACACATGTATTGTATTTGACGGCTTTCTGTCTGCTATGGAAAAACGCTGTTATCCGGTCAGCTTTGTGACGTCATGAAAGGCATGTCAAGTCAGGATCCTACATCCAAAAAGCAACATGTCGGCACCACTGCACAATTGCCAAGTTTTCCTCATGGGCAACCTTGCCGTGTATCGGCCCGTGGTGGAGCCGTGGCCCGGCTCGCCGGGAGGAATCTACCGAATACTTCACCGTTATCAAGAGATCACTACTGGGACGTAAGTATCATATAACAACTAGACAATCAGTATTTTATGGGCGCCGTCCACAAATTTGCGCTATGGCTATCTTATAAAAAGTCGGCCATTTTTAAATACCGGCACCCACCCAGTAATCCCTGCTATATTTCTAACAGTGTTAGAAAGGTGCCTGCAGAGGGGTAAAAAATAACCCTTACGTACGTTTCCAGTTTTTGAGGAACGCTTGAATTGTGGTATTCACCTTTTTTCTTTGGAAATGTGCATGTGTCACTATGCTTCAATGGGTCCTTCCATTATAAGGCCCCCAGACGGGGGGGGGGGGGGGGGTGGCTGTGTCAATTGTTGAATTCAAGAAATGCCAATGTCCCTTGTCGATTATAAGAAATAGGTCTTGTCCCTTGTCACTAGACCCATGTCGATTTGTCGATTTTACCTGTCTGGAGCCCTATTATATACCTTTAAGGGAGTGATCATTTTTTAACAACAAGGGGGGGGGCGGTGTTCTTCCGCGGGATTCCCCCCCCCCCCCCCCGGTAAAGGGGTTCAAATCGCCCCCCACCTAAAGGGGTGTAAAAAAACGGAAAGCCAACCCCATTTAGGGGGGGGGGTGCTGTTTGGAAAAAGAAAAATACGTCTCTTTATTCTTTTTCTTTTATTCAATTGTAATGCATGTACTAAATCACCTATTTTTCTCTCCACTTTCCACAGAGTTTTCTACTCGTACGAGGTCTTAATCACCCCCACGTGTCCCTGGGCCCCGCCTGGATGGCACCTGCCATCTACCCCTCCTAACGCACAGGCCTTTGGCCCCATGGGCCCTTTTGGGTTGCCAGCTTTTGTGTGGGGGCCAACCCCCCAACTACAAAATGGAAATTGAGGTAGGTTTTTTTGAATAGAATAATTCATTATGAACTCCACACTACTGCTTTATCCTGTAAGGGAGTGTTCATTTATTATTTACAGGGGGGGGGGTGGTGGGTATGTGGGGGGGGGGGGGGCGTAAACATTTCCCACCCCTTCTCAGGGGGGTGGGGTAAACAATTCTTAATCCTCTTAAAGGGGGGGGGGGGCGTAAAAATTTAATTCCCTTTTTACCCAAGAAGCCTGCCCGTTACTATAGTTCAAATGGGGGGGGGGGGGGGTTCGGCTAGGGAGGCGCGAAACATTACACGTGCTCTAGAAGGGGGGGGGCGTAATTATTTTTTCCCCCTTCCGCATGAAATCTCACCACCCTCCCCCCCTGTAACTGTAATGTGGAATTCAATGCTGGACAGAAATACCAAATTTCTCTCCCCCCCACTCCCTGAGTTAGAAAATTAAGCAAATGAGCTAGGAATATTTTTAAACATTAATTGAGGGTCTATATTTACGTCTGTGTAAGTGGCAGTTTTTAGAATTTGGGCTAACTCCCTCAAAAAGTAAGATTACTTTTGGTCAAATTGCAGTCTAAGGCAGTACTTAGGAGTTCAATTCTGCACAGAGATACCACATTTCTCTACCCATATCCCCTGAGTCAAAAAATTAACCAAATGAGCTAGGAATACTTTTAAACCTAAATTTAGGGTCTATATTTACATGTGTGTAAGTGGCAGTTTTTAGAATTTGGGCTAACCTCCTAAGAAAAAAAGATTACTTTTGATCACATTGGACGCTCAGGCAAATACCAAATTTCTCTCCCCCCAGGCCCGAGTCAAAAATCAAGCAATTCTGTCTCATCTTTTTCAGCCACCAGCACTGGCCACAGCTTATCAAGCCCCTAAGAGCTAGACCTTTTTTTCTGCTCTTCTCCAAACCAGCCTATTTATCTCCGACTATCCTGCAAGCCTCAGCAGAAAGGCCCCCCAAGAATAATGATGCGCTCGCCATACGATAACCGGAAGTCTACACTCGTCGTCGGGTCCCAGGATGGGGCCTGTGTATTCTGTCTGCGTGTTCCTGCTGCGTGCGCACCCTCCCCGTCCACCACCGCGCAGGAGGGGCGTTTCCTGTAGCTTTTTGGCTGACCTTTTAAGACTTAGGGTGGGCCGGCGCAGCCCTGTCACCCGCCATCATGGTAGATCGGACTGCTCTGGAGTATTGAAATGTCTCCTAAAGATCACATGAAAGCTGATGATTATGATAACTCATAATGGCGTTGAGTGTTTTTGCTCCATGCACATTCCATAATTATTATATGAGGACGATAGAACATAAAATGTGGTCATAATGTCGTAGTGCTTTAGTAGAAATTGGGTCATGATAGCCTTTGTACGATAAATAGACATAGTACAGTTTTGCTCTATGGGGTCCTTAACCCTTGAAGGACAGCATGTCTCTAAAAGGTAATATTTGTCTCTATGATGCACCCACCCCCTGTAACACCGTATTAATCAGATACGGTATATCGTATAAAAGTACAATTAAACACTAAGTAGCGATTACAAACTTTGATACCATTGAGTAACAATTACAAACTGTGTCACTATTGATTAAGCCTGTGATTAGTTTGTGCTTTATGTTTAGCTGTTTTCTTAAAAATGTATATAGTGCTATCATGTAAGACTATATTACTGAGATACCGTATATCATATAAAATATCACTAATTAAAACCTATGTAAGCATTTTCCCTGACGTATACAACGCTGTTAATTACTGAGACACCGTATATCATATACAAGAACACTAATTAAGGTCAATGTAAGCATTTTCCCTGACGTTTACAATGCCGCTGCTGATAACTAACGTGACAAGTAACACTTATAACTATAACGCCCTTTGTCCAAATAGACATAGTACAGTTTTGCTCTATGGGGTCCTTAACCCTTGAAGGACAGCATGTCTCTAAAAGGTAATATTTGTCTCTATGATGCACCCACCCCCTGTAACTAATACATGAGTACTTGCTAAGAAAGCCTTGACCTTGGGTTAACGTCTATGTATTAGGGCGTAATATTGACCGATATCTTAAACAACATATGCCGAAATGATGTGGTAATTGCAGGCTACATATGAGAGAACCTGGGCATAGTATAGATTCAACTTGAGTGGACCATATATCTTGAAACGGACACTTGATTGAATTTGTGCTTATTCAAACATTCTTTTCTATATTCTTGTGAATAATGATAAGTTTAAGTCTCGTTCTTTCCAACCAATCACCACTACACGTCTGATAACACAGGAGGGATTAGAAATACCAGTGTCCAACTCATTGTGAGTCTACCCTACCTGGGCCACCTAGGCCATGCATGCAGGATAAAGTAAACCCTTGATATGATGTGGTAACTCTAGACTACATTAGAGAAGTTATACGCCATACCTAAGCCATGTAGACCATGCTTATATAAGGAACTCATAAAACCCTAAAGATGTAAGATTCAATAAGTTTATGTGTATACATTGTTACATATTTAAACCTGTCTGGCTAACAGAGGTCTATTACAAATACATGTTCATAACACTTGAGGCTTGAATAATGATCACTGGCTCCTTCACCTAAATGTCATATTATCATAATATCTTTACCTTATTGATGATATTTCATCTCCACGAGGGAGAGCTATATGATAGACAAGCTATTGAGACAGTCCCAATAATTAGAAATGTCAACTATAACCTATTACATGTTACTCAATATTTATGTATCTATTTTTTATTGCTAATACTAATTAAAATATAAACAATCACTGTATTATGGTACTTGGATATGTTTTACTTTCAACAAATAAAGGCTATGTTCTTATGATAATCTAAACTTTTAATTTGTCCTTGTGTCCTGGTGTGTGTTCTGGCCAGTACTATAGTCTATATACAAAGTGGGTGTAGTGTGCTCTGTATAGTATAGGGGGCGCCACATCAACAATACATATCAGCCAGTAGCATTGCCTATGTAAAATCTCAAGATATAATTTTGTTATGGGTTAACCCTTTTGTGGAGGGTGGTGGGTCTGGACTGGGGGACAATATGGGTGGAGGAGGGTGGTGTAGCAAGACGAGAGGGTTTTTTTCAGTGTGGAGACTATGAGGGGTTTTCTCATGTGGATTTTTAAATACATAAAATAAAAAATTGCATATGTTAGATTGAGATAACTTAAACTTTTGGGAAAAATGGTTGGCCCTGAAAAGGGCCGTTAGTAGAGTGGGTGAGGTGGGAGAGCTCACGTCGAGTACTCCTCAAGCATCTGTATCACTTCAGCGGGTATCTCTTGCTCCATACAGACGTCGAGCTTGGTCCTCTCGACGGCCTCTCTGATGAGTTGATCCGTCAGCTCACGGATCAGCTCATCCACCACCTCCTCCTGCACCTTTGCCACCTCCTGCTCTCGCTGGTCATCTGCTGAAAACAGCTTCTCAACCATCTCATCTATGACTGCTCGCGGAACGGCAACGTATCCTATCCCCGCCATTTTTACAAGTTGTCTGACTCCCCAGTTGAGATCAGCTGACGTCACACAATTTTAAATTTCAATGACGTTGTGACGTCATCAGTGTAGGTTATTATCCGGGTTAGTATTAGTATAAGAGAACATTATTTTTCTTACATCTAGGTCTATCTGAGGGTTCGTAACTAGACCACACTGGACCTCATCCTACCAAAACCCTGCTTTACACACCTTTTATGTGGGTTCTGTCACATAGTCGCGTAGTGTGCCCTGTATAGTATAGGGGGCGCCACGTCAAGAATACATATCAGGCAGTAGCATTGGCTATGTAAAATCTCAAGATATAATTTTACAGGCTATTTCAGTCAGCCACCACCAACCACCCACCACCCACCACCCACCGACCACCCACCACCCACCACCACCCACCACCCACCACCACCCACCACCCACCCAGCACCACTCACCCAGCACCACCCACCCAGCACCACCCACCCAGCACCACCCACCCAGCACCACCCACCCAGCACCACCCACCCAGCACCACCCACCCAGCACCACCCACCACCCACCACCACCCACCACCAACCAGCACCACCCACCACCCACCCAGCACCACCCACCCACCACCCACCACCAACCACCACCCACCACCCACCACCACCCACCACCCACCACCACCCACCACCCACCACCACCCACCACCCACCACCACCACCACCCACCACCCACCACCACCACCACCCACCACCCACCACCCACCACCACCCACCACCCAGCACCACCCACCACCCAGTACCACCCACCACCCAGCACCACCCACCACCCACCACCACCCACCACCACCTACCACCACCCACCACCCACCACCACCCACCACCCACCACCCAGCACCACCCACCACCCAGCACCACCCACCACCCAGCAACACCCACCCAGCACCACCCACCACCCACCCAGCATCACCCACCCAGCACCCCCCACCACCCCCCATAGCCTACATAGTGCAAGACCCGTTTGGAGAGTGCTCATTTTTTCAGAAAAAGGGGGGGGGGGGGGTGGTGAAATTCTACACAGAGCAATGAAATAGAGTAAAAGGGCACGCGCTGGTGGTGCAGGCATCGAGGTAGATCTTTGTGTGACATACGGTGCTTGGTGTATGTGTCATGTACCTGCGTATATGTCAGATACCTGCGCCTTGCCCGCCTATCACCCGCCTACCACACCTCTCCACCCAGCGGGCCCTCCTACAAGGCCATATGTGTACGCTCTTTATATACTACATCATACAGCCAGACCACAGAAAAGGTGTCCAGTCAGTTCCACCGTTTTACACCAGATGGCATAGCGGTATACATACGTATGCACTACGTTTTCTGACGCAGTTACCTTCGTTTCACCTCGTTTTCAGTGTTATTTACTGCGAAAATGTCCTATATATTTCAAAAACCATACAACAATTAACTGCAATACAAGGACATATGTTTGTAATTCGGGGGAATATGAAACAGAAGAAAGGGAAGGGGTTTCTACTGTGGCCGACAGCTTGCACACCTATTCTGTGGAATTTGAATGACACTGTAGTATATATAGAGAGAGACTACACGCGCTGATTGAGTTGCCGTTGTGGTGGTGGTATGGCGTGGAGGTAGATCTTTGTGTCACGACCAGTGCTTGGGTTGTGTGTGCCAGATACTTGCGCCTTGCCTGCATATGACACGCCCAACGCAACTCTCTATTATTGGAATTTTTGGCTGAAATCTGACCACCCACCCAGCACCACCCACCCAGCACCACCCACCACCCACCACCACCCACCACCAACCAGCACCACCCACCACCCACCACCCACCACCACCCACCACCCACCACCCACCGACCACCCACCACCCACCACCACCCACCACCCACCACCCACCGACCACCCACCACCCACCACCACCCACCACCCACCACCACCCACCACCACCCACCACCACCCACCACCAACCAGCACCACCCACCACCCACCACCAACCACCACCCACCACCCACCACCCACCGACCACCCACCACCCACCACCACCCACCACCCACCACCACCCACCACCCACCACCACCCACCACCCACCCAGCACCACTCACCCAGCACCACCCACCCAGCACCACCCACCCAGCACCACCCACCCAGCACCACCCACCCAGCACCACCCACCCAGCACCACCCACCCAGCACCACCCACCCAGCACCACCCACCACCCACCACCACCCACCACCAACCAGCACCACCCACCACCCACCCAGCACCACCCACCCACCACCCACCACCCACCACCACCCACCACCCACCACCACCCACCACCCACCACCCACCAAGCACCACCCACCACCCAGTACCACCCACCACCACCCACCAGCCACCACCACCCACCACCACCCACCACCACCCACCACCCACCACCCAGCACCACCCACCACCCAGTACCACCCACCACCCAGCAACACCCGCCCAGCACCACCCACCACCCACCCAGCATCACCCACCCAGCACCCCCCACCACCCCCCATAGCCTACATAGTGCAAGACCCGTTTGGAGAGTGCTCATTTTTTCAGAAAAAGGGGGGGGGGGGGTGGTGAAATTCTACACAGAGTCGTTGTGACGTCATCAGTGTAGGTTATTATCCGGGTTAGTATTAGTATAAGAGAACATTATTTTTCTTACATCTAGGTCTATCTGAGGGTTCGTAACTAGACCAAACTGGACCTCATCCGACCAAAACCCTGCTTTACACACCTTTTATGTGGGTTCTGTCACATAGTCGCGTAGTGTGCCCTGTATAGTATAGGGGGCGCCACGTCAAGAATACATATCAGGCAGTAGCATTGCCTATGTAAAATCTCAAGATATAATTTTACAGGCTATTTCAGTCACACACAGGGCGTAGTTGTATGGTACAGGGGGCGCCACCCCAACAACACCTATCAGCCAGTACTATTGCCTATTTAAAAACTCATAATATAATTTCATAGGCTGTGTGAGTTACACACGGCACTTATTTGTTTTGTCTCTGCTCAAGTACCCAGGCTGTTTTCTTTTATTGAAATTTGTGGCTGAAATCTGACCAGCAGAATTCAGCTTGCAAAAATTGTCTCCGCATCAAGTCGACTTGGCTCACCATCGGTGGACCAATATCGCCAAGAGTGCGAGGAACAGGCGCAGAATCAGCATGCTCCACCTACACAACATGCAATGTGAGGTGGAGCCCAACACACAACATGCAATGTGAGTTGGAGCTTGCCGAGTGTTGGTGGTGTCCGGTCCTATATCTTCTGGCAACATCCAGACATGGGGTGTTTTACATCAGGCACGCCCTAAAGCTAGGATTTACAGTGTATTTTTAGTTCCTGTTTCAACAACAGTCCAACAGAATAAAAGAGCAGTACATGGTGTCCTTTTTGATGAAATACATCAGGTCTTGTGAACTTTATTTCCTCAAATACCAGATGTTTTCTGACGTAGAAGCAACTTGCCAGTCATATTTCCCGCGTGGAGCTCAAAATATACCTGTCGCCACCATGTGGCAAAAATTGGTATCAACCCCAGTTTCAACACCAGGTGGCGCATCTGGTGCGTTTTGGTTTACTTTGTGTTTGCGTCTGCACGTCTTCTGCTAAAACAGCATCACAATACCTAACAATTCACATGTTGGCCGTACATTTAGTATCAAAATACATCATTTTCTCTACTGCACTGCTATGATAGACAAGAACACTTGGTTAGTGTCAGAGTTAACTGAAAATCAGTCATTCAGTTGACGCACTGCTTTTTACACCTCTCCTGTGGGTTTTTGTTATCAATAAGAAAGGCAAGCAGTGTCAGTTTAGGTACTTACTTGGTGGGCCTCACCGCCCACCGTCCTTCATCACATTTCTGGTGATTTCTTGTGGACTTACCAGGATGGCTTTGTCAAGCCATCCACCTATTGACGCTTCCCCATCAAGATAGTTGATGTCTTGCGGGACAGAGAGCTAATTTTTTTTAAGGCCTAGACTTTTGAGTTTAGGCCGACCAGAAAAATAAAAATAACTCTCCTATTACAATCCTTACTCAAGTCAATAAATTTGTTTATTCATTAGTTACAGGGGAGTGTGTGTTGGGGGGGGGGGCAAAGATCATTCACCCTTCCCTGGGGGGGGGTTAAAATTGAATCCCCTTTCTAGCAAAAAGGTCTGCGCGTCAGTATGGTTCAACCCGGGACACAAGAGCTCAAAATATACAAGTCTCGCCACCATGTGGCAAATATTGGTATCAACACCAGTTTCCACACCAGGTGGCACTTCTGGTGTGTTTTGTTTACTTTGTGTTTGCGTGTACACGTCTTCTGCTAAAACAGCATCACAATACCTAACAATTCACATGTTGGCCCTACATTTAGTATCAAAATCCACCATTTTCTCTACTGCACTGCTATGATAGACAAGAACAGTTGGTTAGTGTCAGAGTTAACTGAAAATCAGTCATTTAGTTGACGCACTGCTTTTTACACCTCTCCTGTGGGTTTTTGTTATCAATAAGAAAGGCAAGCAGTGTCAGTTTGGTTACTTACCTGGTGCCTCACCGCCCACATACATAGCCGTCCTCGACTTTATAGTCTCTTGCATACCATGCATTGACTTACTACTTACCAGGATGGCTTTGTAAAGCCATCCAATTTCCATAGTTGCTTCCCCTTCAAGGTAATTGATACCTGAGAGGGCAGACAGCTAATTTTTTTTAAGGCCTAGACTATTGAGTTTAGGCCGACCAGAAAAATTAAAATCACTCTCCGATAACAATCCTTACTCAAGTCAATAAATTTGTTATGTTTTCAAGTCAACAAAACCCCTGTTCTTAATTATAGATCTTCAAGAAATAAATGCCCGCACCAATATCAAATCCAGGTATCATTAGGCAGTGTGTTTGGGGGGTGCTCAAATATCAGACCTGCAACAAATAAATGTTTCCAACCACAACCCTGCATAAATATTAAATCCAGTATCTTCTCAAACAAGTGAGGGCTAGCAAACAGATGGAATCTGTTTGCGCCCTCACTTGTACCAATGTATATAGTTTAAGAATGATCACATAAAACAAACAAGGAGTGAACAGTTGAGTGGCAACATTTATTAGGAGTAGCAGTTATATCTAGATGGGGGGTGGAATTGATGTGTCTGCGACTTTTCGATGAAATTCATTCATCTTCATCAGGCAAATGATACCAATGTTAATAAAGATTTCTAATTACCTTTCTGTTTCCTGATTTCAACCATTAGAGCAGCAACGTAATGCACATAGCTCTTCTAAATGCCGGTTAGTGGGTGTATACTCTGCTGTATCCACTATGCATATGAGTGTCTGTGCTAGTCACGAGTCTCCTACATATCTGCTTTTAGAGGTTATTGGGGCATGACCATCCTGGTGTCTCTACACTGCGTACCAGACTTACTGTATCATATTTAAAAGAAAAGACCAGCGTAATTTTATGTGGCTTTTTATCAGTACTACTTATGTCTCAATAGTCTTCCACACATACTATCAACATAAGCTTGTTAAAGCAGTTAAACCTTTAAGAAACATATATAGCTGATGTAAAAATGACGTAACAAAAGACCAAAATGGTTCCAGACAAACTCTGCCCATCCCTTTTGATTGATCTAGACATGACTATAACGATTTCTTGATTGGTTGCTTGGTAATCTACACCACTTCTGGTATGCATTAATGGCCGCTCAAAGGCCGATCACGGAAGAGTGTAGGTGCAGACGATTTTGCTTTTTGTATTTGCTTTTTGGTAAATAAGCCTTGTTGTTAACTTTCTTTATGAAATGGAATGTAAAGAGGGGTAATAACTAATTATTGAACATAATAAATTGCTCCCTTATCATACATTGCCTAGCTGATGCACTATACATGATAGTAGAATATTCTGTATTAGCATAGGATTAGTATGGGTGGCCAAATGTTTGTTCACATGCGATGTCACTCTCTCCAAGTGCATTTCAGCTCTAACTGCTTTGTAATGCCTATGTTGATAGTATGTATTTCAAAATAATGCTAATAATCACAAATACTACCGATAAAAGGCCACATAAAACTACAACAGTCTTTTCTTTTAAAGTTCAAGTAATATATTCATGATCTAATCATTATGTTCCTCAAGATCCAAACATCTTGTTATGGGTTTGTCCAACTTAGCTGACCTAGACTATAATGTTAAGTAAATCATTTTGTATTATGTCTGTCGTATAGATTTTTTATCTTTTTTGGTTCATATTTCTCTAACCTGGATCCCCAATCAACAAATGGAGTCTCATTATCTGACCTGTCCTTATAGCTATTAAACTAGCTTGCCAGTTCTGACATTAGAACAAAGACAAGTCTGATATTGATGAGGAGAGACATGCACAACCTATAACAATGTTCAACAATTATAGTTGGATGCGAGTGAACCCCTAGGTTGGCTGTCGCTTGGCTACAGCAGGTTGCTGTGTACATTGGATACCGGCTTTGTTACTGCCAGAGCACCTCCCAGAGAGGTTGGCCAGCTCACTGCTCGCTTTGATTCATATATTATTGTAAAATTTAATTTTTACTTTTGCTTTTTTTCATATTATTTGCTTTATTTTATACTATTGTAAAATTTCTGAAATCATCATGCAGCGTTGTTAGGGTTGCGCCTTCTTGTACAACCACAGGAAAGTGGCGGCCCTCAATGGGCCATGTCAACACGATCAAAGGAAACGCTGGATGATACCGGTGACTCTGACTTCGAATTACGCAAGAGTGAAGAACCGGGATCGCCTTCAATGGAACGTGAGCATAATATCGTAAAACAAATTAAGTTGGCAGAGGAGAAGAAGGCGATATTACAGTGGAAAATGGAGCTAAAGACCATGGAGGATAGGCTTGCGGCCATAAACGCCGAAAATGAGAAGCTAGAGTCCGAAACTGGCTTCCAACAAAGATGGCTGTGCTGGGAGCACAACGCCAACAAAGAAGCCAGTCGTTCCTCCTCCAGGGTTCAGTCCGCAGGATCCGGCCACTGCTTACCCTTCTAAAGGTGGGCAGCGGGATATCAAATACAAATATAGTTAAAAACAGTGACAAAGCGGTGGGTGAGTCCTGAAAATGTTCCAAAAATCAGTGACGTGATTGTTGCATGTTCTCTAACCTGGATGGTCACAGTCTCATAACTTCTGACATACCTCACAGAGAGTGGTGGGTAGAGTCTAACTGTACACTTACATAGAGCCTTGGCCATCTGCCAGTTGTCCTGTAATTACTGGTCAGAATGTGAACAGAATGTGTTAGGGCCAAGGCATTTGTTACTTGCTGGAGGGGGGGCTTGGTGGATTTTTCCAAAATGGCAATTGTTTTCTGACCCGCCCCCCCCCGCATCAATTAACCAAACGTAATTTTGACATCCCCCTATAAAAGAAAATCTGATAAATAAGTAATCAATTGTTGCAAAAAGATAATGCCAAACATGCATCTTGCCTGAAATGCCTGATACTTTAAGTAAGGAGAAAAGGATACATTTTGGCAATTAAAACAATCATATTTACGGTCATCATCTTCTCACCTTCTAGATTGTAGATAAATGGGATGAGAGGAGTAGATACTTAGGTACAGGGTGAGTAAATGGGGAGGGGGGTAATAACTAGGTGCATGAGTCTAACTATGGTTGTGGTGTACACTTTACAAATATAAATCACTGAATTGTGCCCTACATTCATGTACATATGTGGCTACTTATATTTGACCAAAAAAGCTAAAACATGGTTTGTGGTTGTGGAGCTAACTTAGCCCACAAAGACCTCTTTGTCAACTTTTTGTATACACATTCCCTTGATGCATTCCTCAGTCTCAAGTCACTTCTCGCATGTCAGGAAGTAGGACAGGGGCAGGCACTATACGTATACTGGGCGACAGGTGCTAGTTGTTGGGTTGTACAATAATTGAGGCTGTCAGAACTAAGACAGGTGAGGGGCACAACATGTCGGCAGCTAGGGCAAGCCTGCAGTATGTGTATGCTGGTGTCCCAATTAACATACAGGATACGTTGTTGACTCTAGTGGGTATTCAATGCTGAGGGATGGGAGTGGTTTAAATGTTTGGCGATGCTGAGGTAAGTGCTTGAATGTTGAAGGGGGTCAAAACTGTCCACAGGAAAGCCAGCCTTGTGCATCCCTTTCATGATGCTAGTTTTCCTGTGGACCAGCACTAATGATGAGCAGGATGAAAGGTTCTATATATAATATATATAAATGACGCTGAGAGGTGTAGAGGCATCACCTTCTAATGTTCTGTGAGGAGAGACACAGTCATTCACTCATTAATTTCACATTACTTTGATCTGATGGTTACACATATCATATTGATACCAATGTTAATAAAGATGTCCAATTACCTTTTTGAGTCCTGATTTCAACCATCAGAGTAGCAGCGTAATGTACATAGCTCTTCTATATGCCCGTTAGTGGGTGTATACTCTGCTGTATCCACTATGTATATGACTGTCTGTGCTAGTCACGAATCACTGTACGGATCGTCTTTTAGAGGCTATTAGGGCATGACCACCCTGGTCTCTCTCTACACTATGTACCAGACTTACTGCATTCTATCTAAAGTTGACATAATCTAATTATTACCTTTATCAACTTACATCTTGTTTAGGTTTGTCCAACTTGTTTGACCTAGAGTGTACTGTCAAGTAGTTAGTGTTGGAACTGGGGGAGGAAGGTCTGTTGTAGGAAAGGTGTGACAAGTCTGCTAAGTTGTTTTCAGGTAACATTCGGCCCAAAGAAAATAGGGTCGGTTTAGCCCAAGTAGATACCAAAACTGACTAGATCCAGAACCGGCGAGCCCAGTGGGAACAGAATATTGAATCAACATTGACAAATGGTTCTCAATGTTGATTTAATGTTTTATTCTACATTGATTCAACATAGAGCTGAATTTTGTGCCCACTGGGAGGATGGTCATGGTCAGTCTAATAGTGTTTCACAGAAATTTCTGAGTGGTGTATTCATCCCCGCTCTAGGTCTAGATCTAGTTGTCTGCTGTTTTCTCCAAGGTCTCCGCCTTTCATATGAATGTTTGTGGTTAACATGACCCTGCTAAAGGTCCTATGCTGTATATAGGAGTAACTGACAATCATTCAAATATGACTATAATGTTTTCCTGATCTGCAGGAGTTTAGTAGTTTACAATATGTGACGAGAAATCTGTTTATCATTTTTCAACCTGGATTTATAATCAATAAATGTAGTTTTATTATCCAATCTGTCTAATTAGCTAAACTAGCTAGTCAGTGAGAAAAGGTGCACTTTGATGCGGCCCTGGGTTTACACACTGCCCTATTAAAATTGTCTTCTTGGTGCATAGAAAATGGTTTAACGGTTAATGAAAATAAGACTAAATGGATGATCTTCAACAATGTCGACCATATACATCCTGTCTTTAGTATCAATGGCATATTGATTGAACAAGGAGAGAAATTCAAATATTTAGGCCTCACTTTAGATCCTAATCCTAAATTTATTGAGCACAGAAAAGAAGTCACTCGAAATATCAGGGAAAAAGTTTGTCAGTTAGCTGGAACCAAACCATATGTAGACGAAGAGGTTGCTCTTTCTATATATATAAAACTATGGTTTTACCCTCTTTTCGTTATGTAGATTATGTGTGGGACAGACTAAACAAGGGGGAAAACCATATTGTACAGTTATTACAAAATAAATGTCTTAAAATTGTGTATAATGTAAAATTGGAGGAGAATCTTAAGTACAATACAGATGAGTTACATGAGAAGGGCAAATGTATGCCACTTGTAGATTGAAGAAATATACATTTATTATTTCATGCTTTTGCTATTTCAAGAAGAAACAAGTTTGTAGATAATAGAGCTTTACCAACAAGACGACATGATGGGAAGCGTCTACATGTCCCAAGGTCATTAAGACGTTTAGTAATTAGAAGTTGTTTGTATAGAGCCATTAAGGCATGGAATAACTTAAAGGCCCATTACACGTTAATTGAGGACCTTAATACTTTTAAAATTCAGATAAAAAAGAACCACAAGACATGTTTCATGTAAACAACATGGGAAATGTTTTTATTCAATCTCATATTTTATTGCAGTATCTATAGCCTATGATCATCCTCATCTCATCACATCATTCCTACCACCTGTGATAACACTTTTAGTAATATTATAAGTGATAAAACAAGGAAATATACATTGTGACATATGATGGGCATGACTGTGAGCTGCTTCTACTCTGAGAACCTCGCAAAAGAAAAAAAGGGGCCTTGGAGGAAGAACGGCAATGCGCCGAATCCAATGATTAACAATGTTATTTACCCAATAAAACACTTTAAAAAAAACAACTCTGACTTAAGCCGGAATAGTTCAAAAAGCGTGTGCTTTTCAGCATCCCATGCACTTTCCCTTCGATTTCCCCCGTGTTACACATCATAGGAGCATAATCAAAAGTGTTCTGAACAGGATTCAGTGTGGCCTGGCATATGTGGTCACAAAACCCGCAATATACACACTTTAAAAATAAATCCTGTTATGACACAGGTATATTAGGTATAATTGATGAATATAACACAGATTAGATATTGCTAACAGGGTAATATCAGGATATATTGCCAAGAAACACCGTCATGCACATACAAAGCTAAGCATAATGTAGTTTATCGTTCTTTTGTTCTTTAGCAAGCGTTACAATGCAATATATATAAAGATTAAGCGGCATGATAAAGATGAGTTTATATAACACATTATACCTCATGTGTATTCAGTTGTGAGAATACACATACATAATGATACTAATGTAGAATCTGTACAGCATGATATGTAATCTAGTCTCTGGACAGTAATCTACAACCTAAGAACAGCTCCTGTAGGCTGCCCATCACAAATCAATGCCTGAATATGCAAGTGTGTTATATATATACATCCTGAAAATTGATATCAATAATACAATGATAAATCTAGACTATTTTTCACCTTTGCCTTGTTATTTTCACATTGATAATTGTTTATATTCTATAAGACAGGTTGAATTGTTAGGACATTGTTGTATACGTAGTAGTTACTTTAACAATGTCCCAACAATTTAACCTGATGAACATGTCAAGGTTATGCATTACTCTATATCATTACTATTAGATCGAATGTAAAACCATTATGCACATTGTGTAAACATTTCTATATAAATTCACCATATTTGACGTGATAAGTACCTGGGCACTTGAAAGATTACTTCAAGTGGAGAAATCAGTCTCAAATATCCCTCAAGTACTCAGCCCTATATATAGGGGCGATGGGGGTTTAACACCTGCACAGGTGTGAATTGAGCCATGTCACACAAAGGTGTGAAAAACAAAAACATAGGACCACATACAAAAATCTGGAAAAAGTCTGAAAAAGAAGGGGGGGGCACTTTTTAGGGGGATGTAGTTATTTCGAATACAGCAATGCATGATTATCATTGGTTGCCGTAATATATAATAGATAGTTACATAGTTACATCATTGCTTATACTGCCAACGTCTGTAGTTTTTTATTGCAAAGTGGTGGTGAAGCCACCTGGTGGTGCCGCAAGGCACCACCAGGACGAGGTATATGATGTTTGCACTTGACCGAAAGTCAGAACAGGGGCCGCCATCTTGGATTGCGCTGCCATCTTGGATTAAGGAGTCAAGACACAAATTTATGCTATGTGAAAACAATAATATAAATCAACCTTTGATAGGTCCTCAAGTTGATTATAATTATACGTAGCTACCCCCCCCCCTTAAAATGGACCCAAGGAATTCAATGGTTCTATTGGTTTGTTGCTAATACAGTCGGTTGCCTAACAACAGCTATTCTAATTGTTTGTCTGCCTAGCAACACACATTTCCATGGTCCTGAGGTTGATTATAATCGTCTCTATCCTCCCTAAAATGGACCCAAGGAATTCATACGAACTACCATATTTAAAGTAGTGCATCCTTTGCCCTCCCCCCCCTGCTTATTTGGTGTATTGAATGGATCCCTTCAAATGTACCAACCATGTAGACATTATGTTCCTTCAAATGCAAGAATTTTGGTTGTTGCCGCATATAAAATTGCATGAGGCATTTTTTTACGCTGCAACAACCGCAATTCTTGTCAGAATATAGTGTTTCTTGTCCTGTCTTCTTGCCACACAAAGCTCTAGTTATGTCCCTGTCAGTATTCTGGTAAATACCTTTTTTTAACCTGTAAAAGTGAAGTGGTTACACTTCTACAAAGTGTTTTTGCTGTCTGTCCTGTCATGTGTTGTGTCTACACCAACATTGCTCAACCCCTCACAGGGAATGGGGCCTTCACTGGACTATTGGATTTCCCTTGGCGAAATCATCTTAGTCTTAACACTTGTAGAGTGTTAGACCAGAGTACAGCCTTGTTCTTTCCTGCAAGGAAAACAATATATACATCTGGTTATAGTAACTGATAGGTATTGAAGATGTATGTTAACATTAAGGGATAATCTTGATACTGATAATATATATATATATGTATGTATGTTTTGGTCAACTCAAACAAGTCCAACAAGTTGTATACTTACCTCTTAATGACAAACATGGTGTTGCCGTCATGCCATTCACCAATGTAGATGGTGCCATCATCTCTCTTGAAGGTCTTCAGTATTTGAGTATTACCCATGTGAGTCTTAATTATCAGTCCGCGGGGATGGAAGGTGTTCAGCAGGTAGTGAATGACCTGCGGCCAGTCTGCAGCTGTGTCAGGAAGGGACGGGAGGAGACATAGATCCACATATAGGATGAGACCATCTACAGGCTGGATGTGTTGTGGTCGCAGGATCAGACAGTCAGACAGCTGGTAAGCCGTCACTGACACTAACCCACTTCTTACCTGCTGAGTCGTGAAATACCTAGAGGTACCTGGAACCTTTAACAACTGGACCCCATCATGTCTGAAAGTAAAACCATCCAGGTTAAAGATACTAAAGGTAAAAGGATCTGAACATTTATCTGGTATTCAATTCAATTCAATTCAAATATCTTTATCTAAACTGCAACATACAGGGAGTAGGTCCCTGTATTTTGTCTATTACATCTGGGCAAATATATTTCCGTCTTGAAGCAATAAAATTAATATTCAAATGGATTATGTACTGTAAACTGGAGTGACTTTGGCTTTTTTGTGGTGACTTTGGCTCAAATGTGAGCTTAGGCAGTTCCTAGCCTTAGGCCTGAAGGCTCATAATAGAGCGATGGGCAAGAATCAAGACATTCAGATCGGGCTTCCCCAATCCACATTGTGCCTCAACCAAGCCCGCACCTAAGGCTGCAGTGCACATGAACTGTTGATGTCACCACATGAACTCTTGATGTCACCACACACCATGCACAGATACATCTAGGTCACATGCTATGCAGTAGTTGCTTAAGGTGTCTACGATCTATAATTAACATTATAACAGAAAGATATCAAAGTGATTGGCAGACATTCACCTCTTCTCGCCCTTCACAGTTTCAGTGATATGTAATGGTGTGTAGACATCCTCAAAGTCAGAGCCCTCATACAGCTTGGATAAAGGTGTCTTGTGGCAGTATTCCTGTTTCAAGTTCATGACTGCCTCATTCAGCTTTGGATTCACAATCTCAGGTCCTGGCACAAAAGATGCATTCAAATAAGTTCACTAAATAATAACTATGCAAATTAGGCTGATAAATTTGTCAAGCATATTTCATATTTAAAGTAATAACATAGCTTCAGGCTTAAATTCACCCAACTATTAGTGGATGCTTAAAGCGGCATAATCACTGAGAGTGTCCCATTCAAAATTCTAGTACTGTTCTAGTCTATTATGGGGTAGCACCACGAGTGGTGATATTGCTCCTTTAAATCCATTTTTTATAAGAGAGAAAGCGCAGTTCATTAGGGCATCATTTTTCTTAACAACAAGGGGGGGTCTGTGAATTTTTGCGCAAGGAGGTCGACATTTTTTGGTCCTCCCCCTGACAGGAAGGGTCGAAATATTTTTGTCCTCCCCCCAGGCAGGTTGAAATTGGGTGCGGCCGACTCCTTTGAGTTAAAGTAAGGTGCCAGCATTTTTGCTAAAAAGCCGGCACGTTGCTCAGGAGGGGTCCACATTTCTTTGCCCCCTCCCCCTTCAAGGGGTCCAAATGTTTTTGGCCCCCCCCCCCCAAACTCCCCCTGAAAAAAATTGATCACACCCTTAATTCCATATACTGTGGGCACAGCCAAATTACATCCACAGCTGTTAGTACATCTATAGGACCTGTGTTGTGGTTTACCTGCAGAGTTCAGCTTATAGTTGGTAATGTCCTCCTTGAGTATATCTCTTACCACCCCAATCTGGTCAGACTCAATGAGTGACTGGATGAAGCCGTTGTAATGCCGCATTGTTCCTTTTTGTAGAATCTCCAGCACCTTGGTCACCTTAGCTGAGTCTGATCCATTCCCGCTCTTAATATCAATATGGAGCAAACAACAAAATTTCAGTCTTGTATTAATGTGATGAGAACTTTGTCATGATGAGGCCTGGCCACCGCTGCATTCAAGCAACATGCTAACCCTGCAGGGTTTGTACACCTGGAGGATTGGTTAGATGTATGATTGCATCCTGCCTGGTAAGAAGACTCTCATGACAAAGTTATGCTTATGAAGATAAAGGGAACAGCCCATGTATGCCTATCACCAAATGATAAATGAAACCAATTGAACATAAATTAAATAGTTCACCTCAATATCCTCCATGTCAGATTTAAGCATGGCACCATGTTTTACCATCAGGGTCAACAGTAAGTCAGATGGTTGGATTTTGTAAATTAGCTCAGGAGCTTTCTCAGTCAGTAGTTTGCTTTTTCTGACTGTGAGTAGAACTGATGACTCATCACCCTGTTGAGTGGGAGAAATAACAATTATCTTCAAGGTTAAGGAGTAATATCCATGTTTACTGCATACTAATATCCATATCTGCTCCATCTCTACTCAAAATATCAGAAATGTGTGAGTGTTTCAAGGCCCAAAATAGTCGATTTTATTAATACAGAAGTAAAATCCAGAGTTTGATATTCTTATCTGTACCTGTTTTTCATCGGCTGTTGCTGATAGGTCAGGAACATCCTCCTGGAGTATGTCACTCACGATATGCAGCTGGCCTGTTTCAGACAGAGCGTAGAGGAAGCCATGGTAGGCTTTCTTGGTTCCCTCCAAAAGATATTCAATGAGGTTCTGAACCTGCTGTGCATTTGTAGCATGACCTTGACCCTACAATCGAACATCATCAAATGAATATCATAAGGGATAAGACCAGATATATGATAATACTGTTAAGTTTGTTTATATAGGGTAGCAATATACAAGCAGCAGTTGCTGCTGTAAGGGGCCATTCAAATATTACGTAACAGCATAGGGGGGGAAGGGGGGTCATGAAGTTTGTTACAAAGTGTTACAGGGGGGAGGGGGGGTCTAGCCAAGTGTTACATAACAATTCTCAAAAAATATATTATACAAGAAAGAAATCTCTAATTTGGGAAAATGCACCACCATCTAACAGCCAGGTCTCGGCAACATTATGTTTCTCACACCTAATCCCTGTAATTTTGTTTACAAAATATTGGCCCTCCCCCCTACCTGCCCTGCCAAAAAAAGGTATTGATTTTGTGAAATGGACTCATCTCCTGACCCCGATCCGATCTTGGAACGCTGGACAGGGTAGAGGATGCACAACCTCAGGTCTCCCCTTTTTGCTCTAAGGGAGGGGTAATCTTTTAACAATCGCGCGAGCGGGTCGGAATGTTTTTGGTCCCCCCCACAAGAGGGGTCGAAAATTCTTCAGTCCCTTCCTCCAGGCAGGTTGAAATTGAGCGCGGCCGACCCCTTTGAGCTATAGTAACGCGCAGGCTTTTCCGCAAAAAAGGGGTGTAATTTTTGGTCCCCCCCCCTCAAGAGGGGTCCAACACTTTTTGGTCCTCCCCCATTCAAGGGGTCCAATTTTTTTGGTCCCCCAAAAAGTCCACCACCCCCCCCCCCCTGTTGTTAAAAAATGACCACTCCCTTAGGAGGTTATTCTGGTGTTGGGAGGGGAGGGGGGACAAATCAGTTTCACATGGTTTCAGACTTTGAGGAAATCTATACCCTGCACCTGTGGTCTGTCATTTATCAGTTAGGGAGTGTTCATTTATTAGTTACAGGGGGGGCTGGTGGGTTTGGGGGGCTGCGTAACAATTTCCGACCCCTCCTGAGGCGGCAGCGTAAAAAATTCTGACCGCTCTTGAGGGGGGGGGTCGTAAAAATGTAAGCCCCTTTTTAGCAAAAAAGCCAGCGCGCTACTATAGTTCAAAGGGGGGGGGCGTAAAAAAATTTCGCCCCTCCCCTCGAAATCTCACCACCCCCCCTGTAATTAATAAATGAACACTCCCTTACTAGGGGAGGTGGCGTTAAAATTTCAGACCCCTCCTGAGGGGATGAGCATAAAAAAGTCTGACCCCCTTAAGGGGGGGGGCATAAACATTATGCCCCTTTTTAGCCAAAAAGCTCTATGTCACTATAGTTCAAAGAAGGGGGGCAAATGATGTGGGAGGGGGGGGGGGTACAGGCCTGTGTTACGTAATTATGGAGGGGGGGGGTGTGGCATTTTGTTACAGTGTGTTACAAGGGGGGGGAGGGGGGGGTCAAAAAGTGGCCAAAATTGTGTTACGTAATATTTGAATGGCCCCTAATGCATATTGAATACTGCTTCTACTGTTATGGAATCTTAATATAAACATTAAATAGCTAAGTAAACATATTGATACCTTTGCTACGGTATAGATATGCTTAAGAAGTACACCATTCCAGCCAATGTGACCTGATAAGATACTTTTCCTTTTAGAAACAATACTCTTCATTTACATTTGTGACTTTTCTCCTTTAATCATAATCATATCGGGTAAAGTGCCCATGAGTCGGCCACTTGGACCTCTATCTAAGTTGTCCATGGTTCTAGGAACTCTGCTGTATTAGGCTAAAACATAGGAGCCTCAGATAATTGATAAGTTATCCTGACATATTGGACTTTCCAGCCAGTAAGGCCACAACTTTCATTCTCATGTCCATGAGGCCTTATAGGCTTGCATTACAAAAGAGGTGTGTTTTTTTTTGTCATAAGTACCCTAAGTCAACCACTGTGGTACCTTGAGTCAACTGCAACATACCATCAGTCAGCTGCTACATACTAGAATGTCTAATTTGTATTAAATGCAAGGAAAGGGCTTATTTCTTATTGAGTGATGTCAGACAGAGTATGAATGTAATACATTAACCAATTTTAGTTAAGGTTACAAGTGTTCATTGACCAATAATATGCTTTTGCAAATGTTTCCTAATTTATTATTTGTGCTTCATTTCAAGTTGTTTGGCAAATCATCAAAAACACAACTCTGATCGCATAATATTACCAAAAATGTGATATTTTTGAAAACCAGTGGTGGGGACTAGAGCTCAATTATCAAAAAGTGTAAAACAGCATGAGCTGTATTTTTCCATAATTCCTCAATATAAATATAGTGAAATCCTCCAAAATACTCATTCATTACTTCAATTTGGCACAAAAACCCAAGCAAAATGGTCGACTCAAGGTACATGGCCGACTCAAAGACACTTTACCCTCATTGAAAAGATGCTTTGATGCTTTTGATAGGAAAAGAATACCTTGAATTCCTCAACCTCAAAGGTTGATAAAACATGATTCTTCATTAGTGAGCTACAGAACTCTTCAGTTATCACTACTTCCTCCCTCAGCTTGTTTAACTTGGTCAGGAGAATCTACAATACAAAATAGACAACTGTAATCTTCAGCCCGTATTGCTGAAAGACAGCATCTCACTGGTCCTAATAATTAGGTATTTATTGTAAATTCTCTTGGCACTATTACGTTAGTGTTCTAGGTTAGGATAAACTTTAAATGTAATTGATTAAAACAACATTTGAGATGATGGCCTCTGGGATTAGGTCTAGTCATCCTGTGACCCTACAATGTACTACAATACAGAAACATGAGCATGATAACCAATAGAATCACATGTCATGAAGGTGATGTGAGAATAACCCACCTGAGGTGAAGGTTCAGGTTGTTTGAGTATTCCTGTTACTATATGGCCCTGTCCAGTATCTGTCAGTGCCCTCAACAAGCCCATAAATCTGGTCTTGGGTTTCCTATTAACATGATTCAACAACTCTTCTATTTGATATGTCAGAGGAGCATTTCCATTTCTCTGCAATCAAGAATTGATAGAACACTTCTGTATGTGTCATGACCATCTTTATTTCATACATTTGTGGAACCAATAAATGTTATGATCTATTTTATGCGCACAAATAATCAAGTACTTTTGTAACTATTTCAAGATGCAACAACAGTGAACAAGTTTAGAAGATTAACCTGCATGTCCAAGCTTTGATATTCTTCGATGACGCCATATTTTGTTAAGGTAGCCCATAATAGTGGAGGGAGTCGCATCTTGTCTAACAGTTCTGATCTCATGCATACCAGCAGGTCCTTCCTCTCCGCATGCAGTTTCTCGGAAGCAGCCATCTAAAAGGAATTAGCAGGATTCTATAGACCAATGCAGCCAGAAAGGGTGACTTTTCTGTGATAAAATGGGGACAATTATTTTTCAATCAGTGCACATTGGAATGCAGAATGCTAGGCAACCACTGACCATAGCAACATGATGATAATATCAGTAGAATGATTGGGGTCAATTTAGTGGGGGTAGGTAAGGTTAGAACCTTCCCATGGCTGTAATTTATATAGGTTGCTAGGCAATTACATTATAATACTGCTCTTGCTAGGCAACCACTCACCCTAGCAACAAGATGATGATATCAGCAAAATGCCTGGGGTCAATATAGGGGGGGTTGGTAAGGTTAGAACCTTTCCATGGTTGATATTTCTATATTGTTTTCCCTAAGGCCTATATAGGGTGCATAGGGAAAGCTAAAAATACTGGCTAAGCAACCATGAATAATTAAAATTCCTCAACAGTGGGAACACCCCACAGAGCTGATAAAAGTTGCCTGAAACCATATCTTTCAGGATCAAGAGCAAAACAGACTAGATCGGGCACTTTGATTTTTGGGGGGTTCTCTGCTTGACTTCTTATCCTAGTTGAGTTTAAAAGATGTGCAAGTTATAAAAATGCGAACTCAATTAGGTGTCTGTTTTCTCCTTTTTGTCTTTCAGTGTCCAGGTCTTGTTTTTACCAAGATGTAACTACCTAAATATGCTTGTAGGTTATGCAGCCTCCTTCATGGGAATGTTTACATCATGGTGTCGTGACAATAGGTCGATAGAGAGAGGCAGAGAGAGGGTGTAATTGTTGGGTCAAATCAAAAATAGTGTATGTCTGAGGTCCACCATTCAAAATATTGTTGTGGGTCACATTGATAGGGTACACTTTACACCTCTACAACACTCAATTGTGCCTTGCATTCATGTATGTATATATATGAGGCTAGCTTTTTTCTACTAAAATGGCTAAACGGTAGCTTGTGTTTGTAGAGCCAGCTTAGCTCACAAAGATCTCTTTGTCAACTTGTTACAGGTCTCGCATAGGGATTCCTTAGGTCACTCAGTGCAGCCTTATTGAAAGACTTCAGCAGAGAATACTAGATGGGTTCCGGGTGGTCATAATAGTTTGAAAAATTTGCTAAAATTCTGTAAAAATTCACAAATGCCCCTCAGCATATCCTGATTGAGGGGCAAGATATATGATTATTGCACGGATAGGCCCATATTTCAATGTTCATTTAGGTTTGGTCTGAAATAAATATTTTCACTGCATATATGGTCAATCATGGAGGTTCATTCATGTTGGGAACCAGCATTTCAGATTTCAGTGAAAAAACAACCCGTTTAATTTTTTCATATAGTGTATAAAAGATTTTCCTATTCATTCCTGAGAGATTTTCCCTCAATAACCGGCTGGGAATTTTTCATCGCATGTTACGTAACATTAAACTATAGTGAAAATTCATTTCCCTGTCTGAGACCTGCACACATATTCTCTTGCTGCATTCCACAGTCTAAAGTCAGTAGGTAGGACAGGGGCAGGCGCTATATATGTATACTGGGAGGGGGGCCTACTCTACTTGTTGTGTCGTACACTAGATTCAGAACTAGGACAGGGGAGGGCCTGCCCTACTCTGTGATACTAGAACAGGCCCGCTGTATGTGTATGGTGGTGTGCCAATTATTATGCAGGATGGGGGGGGGGTTGTTGAGGTGATTGGTGGTTGAATGTTGAAGTGTGGTATGAATGGTTCTACATATAGCATATATAAATGGTGCTTAGAGCAGTAGAAGCATTGCCTTCTCAAATCCTGTATGAACGGACAAGTCATAGTCCATATTATTGTGATTGATTGATCTGATGGTTACACATATATATCGATAACGGTTCTAATCAAGATTTCAAATTACCTTTCTGAGTCTTGATTTCAACCATCAGAGTAGCAGCGTAATGTAGATAGCTCTTCCATATGCTGGTTAGTGGGTGTATACTCTGCTGTATCCACTATGTATATGACCTGCGCTAGTCACGAGTCTCCATACGCATCGTCTTTTAGAGGTTATTGGGGCATGACTATCCTGGTGTCTCCACACTGCGTACCAGACTTACTGTATCATATTTAAAGTTGAAGTAATATATTCATGATCTAATTATAATGTTCCTCAAGATCCAAACATCTTGTTTTGGGTTTGTCCAACTTAGCTGAGCTAGAGTATAATGTTAAGTAGTGAAATTAGAAGAAGAAAGGTCTGTTCTAGGAGAGGTCTGTTGTAGGAGAGGTATGACAAGTCTGATAAACAGATACCATAACCTGCCAAGGTGGTCTAGTCATGGTATAATAGCATGTCAGAGACCATACAGAGAGTAGTGAGTAGTGTATACATCCCCACTCTGTGTCTAGATCTAGATGTCCGCCGCTTTCTCAGAGGTATCCAATTTGTCATGTAAACATCTTCAGTTATCCCAACTCTGCTTTAAGAGGTTATCAGTGCAGGACCAACCTGGTCTCACAACATGCTGCATATAGGAGTAATTGTCTCATAACATTTTCATGATCTACAAGTGGTTATTGAATTAAGATATGTAAAGAGAAATATGTTCATAATTTTGTATTATGTCTGTTTATGTCTAGATTATTTCTTTTGTTGGTTCATATTTCTGATCTCTAACATAGATCCATAATCAACAAATGGAGTCTTATCATCCGAGCTGTCTAATCAGCAAAACTAGCCAGTTAGTCAGTAACCATGAGGATTGATGTAGCTAACATGACACAGAAACTATAGACATAGGCAGAAAAAAAGTAGTTTAAAAAGTTTTGGAACATTTCTCAAATGTAACTTATTAATCGATAATCATAACCTCAAAATCCTGCATTCTAATATAAACTTTTCAACGAATAATCAGCCCGTGACTCCCCCTGATTACAAATGCCATTACAGACAAGGTTATGTCTGATATTGATGAGTAGAGGCAAGCAATAACTACGCCAATGCTAGGGGGAGACATACAAATACTGTTAAAAACAGTGACAAAGGGGTGGGTGGGTCCTGAGAATGTCCCAAGAAAGAGTGACATAGTTGTTGAAAGTTCCTTAATCTTCCTTCCTTCTACTGAATTTTCAACCAGACTTTATAAAGGTGTAAAATGGGATCTACATATATATTTCCAAAGCAGTAACACAGGGGTCGATGTTGAAATGGAAGGTTATGAATTCATCAAAAAATATTTATATTTCCTTAACTTTAGGATGGCATGGGCACTTAGACAGGTGATAATCATCATATATAGGGGTATGATAAATAGCGAAAGGAAGACAATGCATGAAATAATTACAGCAGTTCATTTAAGGAATGGATTTTAGTTAAAATCGGACAATTCATCAATTCTGTGTACCCACCTGTAATTGTCTTATACATTTACTATTAGGCACTAGCGAGATACTGGTGCTGCCACCAGGTGTTGCTCTGGTACCAATTGTATCCCCCTGGTCACCAGGGACCAGCCCAGCCAAATCTCATGTCCGAGATTAGGGTGGAAACATGGCATAAGTAATGTGAGTGGCTTGTAGCTAGACATTCCTCATGTCACCTGTCCATGATAATGTAGTGGTTAGCACTGTGGCTTTGTGACACAATGTGCAGGGGTTCTAATCCCTCCCAAGCCAGATGCATCTTTGTAACCATTTTTATTACTTTTCATAGTTATATTGAGGTTTACCCAATGTAATAGGTTATGGAAACAGAACAATTATCTAACACTGGGAAATATGGTGCCTAACTGGAGGCTAACCTGCTTTGTATGTTTCACCACTAAAATGAGGCCCAGGCATTTGGCCCCATAGCCCGATGGCCACAGGACCTTTGGCCCCAGCATGTATGATATCTCTCATCATACAGTATAATTATGTTAATCTCTAATATTTTCTACAAATCCTTTTTAAAACCTTCTTAACCTTCTTAACACCCCCTACATATTTGTCACATGGTCGTCTTATGTTCATTATGTGTTCGTCATATGTTCATCATGTCAAGTCAGAAATATTTCATCAGAAATAATTTTTGCTTTATCTTTTTTTAGAGTCATATATGTTCATCATATGTTTATCATGTGTTTATCCTTTTTATGTCAGAAATCTTTTCATTTTTTTCAAAGATCTTTTACACTTACATTATTTACAGTACCGTCTCCTCATGATCACTACCATCCCCTCATAACCACTACCATCTCCTCACGACCACTACTATCTCTTCACGACTACTACTATCTCTTCACGACCACTACTATCTCTTCACGACTACTACTATCTCTTCACGACCACTACTATCTCTTCACGACTACTACTATCTCTTCACGACCACTACTATCTCTTCACGACTACTACTATCTCTTCACGACCACTACTATCTCTTCACGACTACTACTATCTCTTCACGACCACTACTATCTCTTCACGACTACTACTATCTCTTCACGACCACTACCATCTCCTCATGACCACTACTATCTCTTCACGACTACTACTATCTCTTCACGACCACTACCATCTCCTAATGACCATTACTATCTCTTCACAACCACTTCTATCTCTTCACGACCACTGCTATCTCCTCATGACCACTACCAACGGATGAACATATGACGGACATATGACGGACATATGACGGATATATGACGGATATATGACGGACATATGACGAATAAATGACGAACATATGATGAATATACCACATGCATAGTATGACGAACATATGACCAACATATGACGAACATATCACATGCATAGTATGACGAACATATGACGAACATATGACGAACATATCACATGCATAGTATGACGAACATATGACGAACATATGACGAACATATCACATGCATAGTATGACGAACATATGACAAACATATGACGAACATATGACAAACATATGACAAACATATGACAAATATATGACAAACACATGACAAACATATGATGAACACTCTAACAGAATGAGTATACAAATGTATTGGATCCATATAGGCTCGTATAAGGGGGCCATGGGTCAGGGGGCTTTGTGACTTTGGGGCCATTTATCATGGGGCTATGTGTCATGGGGCTATATGTGTATGGGGCCAGATGCCATGGAATCCACTAAAACAGTTTATGAGGAAATAACTTGAGATCTTACAACCTTGTAGATTCTCTCTAAACACCTGTACTTTGTACTTGAGTTGATTGTTGGATAATCCTTAGATACTCTCCTTTGTCAGACTGGGCGTTACCCATGTACATACCCATGTGTTGTATACCTGGAGGCTGTGTTCTGTATACGGTGTGTAGCCTGTAGGTGGCCACAGACTGGGCCAACTTCATGGGTGAGACCATCCATAAATGTACAATTGGTTTTTCGGACCCTGAGCTGAGAAAAAATAATAATTCTCTTTTTTTATCCGTCAATATAAAACCAATAACAACCCTATAGGTGGATGAAAACATGGCAATTAAACTCACTTTATTAGCCAGCCATTTGGCCTCCTCAAATAGATCTAACGGACGTTACATTTATTTGAATCTCAGGTTTGACGGAACATAAATCAACAGATTTTCGCCGAACACACCAAAAGTTGTTGTTTTCTGAAAGTCTCAACTAGTTCCTGTCACAAAGAAAAGATTTTACAAAAAAGATATATAGTATTTCTGGTTCTGTAGCATTTTGCAGGATAATGTACCTGTCAAATACAAATGTACCTGGCCCGTAACCTCAGATGGGCCCTCAGATGGGCCCGCACCTAATACTGTGGGCCCAGAATATGTATTATTTATTACTTTTTTAAAGAATAAAAGCAACATAGGTATCGTAGTTAAAGATAGATCCAGACCATAACAGAATGGTTAGATTCCTCATAATTTTCCCTTATTAACGACATATAACATGACTATATTGATACAGATCTATTTCCTTGGAAACTACCCCATACACTCCTGCGGGCTACCCGGGCCCATAAGAAGGTAATTCTTGAGAAAACTGCGGGCCCGGACCAAGGAGTACGGGCCATTGGCTCCCGGGCCAGCGTTAGTGTCTACCCCTGCCATATAGTGTAGTGAAGGCGCCTCATGTCAGTCTGGGCGTTGTACATCTAGGTCACAGTAGTGTCTGCCTGGAGGTTGTATTAGATATACACAGTACCTACACAGAGGAAAATGTGAGAGTCACCTGGACTCACATGCCATAGTCAGACCCATGTCGCCAAAACCACCCTCATGTGAGAGTCTAGCTGACTTTGACCTTAGAGATAGTCCAGCACTGCCTGACTTTCATGAGAACGAGAGTCCAGCATTGCCCGACTTTCGCCTTTCCACAGTCCAGCACTGCCTGACTCTCATTATGATGATAGTCAGACAGTGCTGGACTCTTGTTGTGATGAAAGTGCGGGACTTTCACTGCAGTCAAAGTCAGGCAATGCTGGACTCTCATATATGAAAGTTCAGCACTGCCTGACTTTCATACTCAAGGGTAGTCTGGCAATACTGGACTGTGCCTAGAGCAAGAGTCCAGCGATGCTAGACTCTGGCTAGCAAGAGTCCAGCCAAGCTGGACTCACACATGGATGTGAGTCTAGCAATGCTGGACTTTGGCCTCAATGAAAGTCAGGCATGGCTGAAATCTCTTCTGTACAGTAAGGCTAGTTGCTTATTTGCATTGGGGAATGATCTTTTTGAATATATATATTACCTCCCTGACATCTGTGAAAATAAATCCTATACAAAATTGTTATGTTTTCCTGAATAGGAAAGGGTGTGCAATCACAGACCAACAGTTATTTAGGTATGTAACAACACCATAATACATGTACCAACATATGTCAGAGGTATTCTTCTTCTTGCTTTTCACTCCGGTCCCGAAGGGACTTCAGAGGTAATACCCAGAATCTCAATATATATAATTTCCAAAATCCACAAAAATGGTGTCTTATACCCTACCATTAAATCTCAAAATTGTATTGTGTCCCCACCTGGTAGCAACCAAAGAAGGCTCAGGCTAACTGACCCTTATCCCAAAGTCAGACATTTACTGACTGTGGCTAGAAAGTCAGCCTGACTCTGGTATGAACATCTGTCTTCCCTGACTGTCATACAAGGATCAGGCTGACTCTCAAATAGGAGTAACTTTATGGGACCATCAAAGGAGGCTCAGCCTGACTGTCCATTGATGGAGTGAAAGTCCAGCAGACTCTCCTACCTGAGTCAAGCAGTGCCTGATCCTGGGGAGAGTCCAGCTGACTCTCACTTTTTTCTCTGTGTAGTAGGGAGATACCAGACACAGGGGCTTGCCAGCTTCAGAGAGGTTAAAGTCAGTCTGGACGTTAAAGTGGCATTCTCACGGAGCGTTGCCCACTCACAATTCTAGTACTCTTCCAGTCTGCTATGTGGTAAGTGCGAGTGGTGAGAATGTCCCTTTAAGCTGAGACTTGACTACGTAATTTTGTAGGCAGATTGGAGCTATTCTCACAAAGTTGATGACCTAATATAATTATTTTTTTAAACAACATAAGCAATGTTTATGAAATGGTTATATTACCATGATCTGGCAGATTTACTTTTTGTGAGACTGGACCAGAAGAAACAGATTGTCCCAAGTAGCATACTATCTACATTGTGTTCCGAGCCCTCTGTATCAGGCCAGGTGAAAAGTAGAATAAGGGTTTGCCCTCCCCCCCCCCCCCTTTATTTTGGATCAACATATGAATGTGATGTCAGGTTCAATTTGTGAATATCTAACCATTATTTGTAGTAAATGATTAACATATGTATATACACAGGTAGAAAATATAGTTGGCTAGGTGTGAGTGTGCTTGTATGTGAGTATTGTACGTCATGACCATCAATACATAATGATGTAAATGACAAAATATACCAAAAATAACTTAAATTTATATGTGGAATCCTCCCCCTCCCCCTCCGGCGGCCCTTTATCTCTTATCTGGTAAGAATACCCAGTTAGTAAGCAAGTGGACGGGGAGTTGATTCCTCCCAACACTACAAACCATATCAGTCAAAATTGAGTGCTCCCTCAGTGGAACCCGTCTGAAAAATAATTAAATTGGTATGGAAAAATCACCATAAGAATACCAAGGATTGTTTTCTTACTTGTAATGGAGATGACCCAGGACTATCCCTGCCGATGTTTGATCAGTACAGGTGCTAATTTATGTTGATAGGTTGTACGGCCATAGACTAGGGTAGAGTGCCCATGAGATGACTAGCTGGTCTGTTATTACCATGAGTAGCCCGGTACAGGGATCAAGAGCCCTGTGGACAATAGGCCCTATGACTATTGGTCCTGCGGACGATTGGCCTCATGTCTAAGAGCCCTGTGAAAGATTGGCGCCATTGGCACCCTGATTGAGACATACCGGTCTAATCATGGTACCAACAGACCAGCTTGTCATTTGATGGGCGGTCAGATTAGTTCCATTTTGGAAGGTTTCAGAAGTCACAAAGTGCAAATGGAACAAAAACGTTCTTTTTTCTTAAAACAGCTTTGTGGGATGGGAAAAGAACACTATTATAACTTTTGATAATTGGAGATTAATCTAGGTGTCATTCCCTGGGGCACTTTTCTTTCTTTTAGCTATATCTCAATTAATAAACTCTACAGAGTTGTTCAAAGTAGCATAGTCACATAACAATTGATGATTTTTCATGAAAAATGACTAAAATCCCCTATTTTCACCTGTTTTCAACAATTTCCAACAATTTTTGTTTTGTTCCATTTGCACTCCAAGGCTTCTTAAACCTTCCAAAATAAAGCTAATTGAATAAAACAATTAAATATGATCAGTTTGGTGTACAATATGTATAGCCTCAACATATCTGTGTCAAATAATGCATGCATATGTGTTAATTTGAACCAAGCTATTACGACCCCTTAACTGTCGTCATGTGCTTAACATTGAGTTTGATACTGGTGCTTTGGGTGGTCAGCGGAAAGCTATGTGAGTAATTACCGGGCTTTTTGGTTTAGTCCAATTGATTCCCACTTCTGTTACAATCTGAATTCAATAAAGATGATGACAAAAATATTACTTTGATTATGATTTTATTTCTCTCTTAGCTTTGAATAAACAGTAGTAATGAGTAAAATCATGTAAGAATTGGTGTAAAAAGTAGTTGTACTATATGTGAGTTTGAGATAAAACATTTGGACTAATTTGGTGACTACTGTAATTGAGCGCAGGGGTAGACACTTATATTTCAGACCATGAGCAACCTGGGCCCGCAGCCTCAAAAAGGTGTGGGCCCGGAGGTAAAACAGTGGGCCCGGGAAATTCAGTCATATGGTTACCACATGTTTTAGAGTGGGTTTTAATTTTAGGAAAAGAAAAGTTGACAATGTCGGTATACAATATACAAAGACCATTTGCTGTGTTGAGTAGTGAATTCAGCACACTCATAATTTTGCCATGACAATGATATATAACTTGCCTGTGCCTAACAATGTACCGATGGATGGTATATTTCCGGCTCTTCAAACACCAGTCACCCAACGTCCGATCTGGTTATGAAACCTACATTATTTCGTATATTTCTGGCTATTCAAACACCCAGTCACCCAACGTCTGATCTGATTATGAAACCTAAATAATTTGGTATATTTCTGGCTATTCAAACACCCAGTAACCCAACGGCCGGTCTGGTTATGAAAACCAACCATATGCCTATCAAACACCCAACCATGTAGCTACCATGTAGCTACCAAACACCCAACCATGTGCCTACCAAACACACGACCATGTGCCTACCAATCACCCGTAGGTGCTTGGGCGTAGGGTAGGATGTTTGGGTGTTGGGTGTTTGTATGTTACTATAACCTGCCTTAGTCATTGAATTGTTGGGTGCTTGGTTGTTTGAATGATATATCTAGTCATAACCTGCTCAATAATGGCCTAAATTCCGGGGGGCCTAAAATCAGGTGCCTATCATCAGGGGGCCAAAATTCCTCAGGGCCTATCATCAGGGTGCTAAACTTCCTCAGGGCCGACCTTCAGGGGGCCAAAATTCCTCAGGGCCTAGGATCCTAGTACCTCCTTTCCTGCCTCTCGACCTTATATGTAAGCACCTCAATAAGAGTATCTGGTTTAAGGTTTCCAAACCCAGTGTGTGTCTTAAGTTGTTTTAATGGTGTGTCTTTGAGATACTGTAAACATTTGCTGTATACATCAGGAACATTATACTTCTCAGCCAGAAACAGGTTCTTGATACTTGGTGGGCTGGACACCATATTACAAATAGTAGTTTTGTAAGGGTCTTTACCTTCGTATATGTTCAACTTCTGTTGAAATACCTCAAAAAGTGTATCTTTGTTTATCATGTTGAACTCTGGATCCTTCTCAAGGTTACTGTATGGAGTAGTCCTGACATACTCAATGCATGCTGTACGTAGGTCTGGGAGGGAGAAACTCTCGGCTAGAATCAGGTTGTGGATGCTTGGGGGTTGTTCTGTAAGGACCTCTACACAGCCTTTCATCACGTGGTGGACCTGGTACTCATGTACAAGGGGTACAAGGCAGGCTGCATTGGTGTCTGAAAAATAGATATAATGTGAAAGCAACTTTGGGGGTCTTACTTTGGTTGTACTAATAGGTATTGAGATGTATCAATCAAAAAATAAGAAAAAGTGTGTGTCTGGGAATCCAACCCGAATTTCGGGAAAGCAGCAATTAAGCAGCAAAAATAGCAACAAAATCATTCTTTATTTTTGTCATGATTGTTTATATTTATCTACACTTTAGGCCACACCAAGAAAATGGTTAGTAGTCTTCAGATTTTGCTTTTCAGAAATTAACAGTGTGGGGGGAGGAGGGCTCTATTCCAAATGTACTTTTTGTCTGCAGATTTCAATCTTCAATCCAGTGGAGCAGTCAAACAGTTTTTCGTCTTTTTCTTCTTACAAACCCGTAAGCCTTGGCTCCAAATCATAGCAGGGGGTCACCAACAAGCAAAAGAAAAGGGAAAAGAGAAAATTAATTATTAAGGAAGTGATGCCGGTGTGATGCCTGTGTAGTCTGTAAACAATATATATATATATATATTCTTAAATGGTGCAGGAAATCCTTAAACCAATTTAGGTGTGGCAAACTCCCATTGATTTCAGTGGATTAATTAATTTTGTGACCTTAATGATTGCTTCTTAACAAGAACTTATCCAATAATTTTTGTGTTAATGGAGTAACCAGTCAGTGATCCAAGTTGCCTGAAACACACCTTTTTCTTGGACTGGAGGATATTTTAAGACATACAACTTGATCTAACACAGAATAACTGCTGGTAGAAAATACTCTATAGCTGACAAAAGCGGAATAACCTAGTCTCTGGCTTCAAGTAAGTTTTTAAGGTAGCTTAAAGTGTGAATAATGGAGATGCTACAGTCCCATGCACCCCCCCCCCCCCCCTCTAGACTACCACCCCCTCCACCAAGAGGTCGAATGTGCTTTTAACCCCCCCCCCCCCCTACTCAAGTCCAACCCCCCCCCCACTACTCAAGTCCAACCCCCCCTCTCTGTTGTTTAACATTGAGCACTCCCTAAGTATATATATCATTGTTGTTTGCTGTAGGTTATATATATTGTTTGTTAAGGAAATAGTAGTTTTACCATATGTCCTCACACTCACCATTTACACATGTTCCATGCGGAGGATGCAGAATCTGCATCAGTTCTAGGAAGTCATCAAACTTCTTGTCTGGTAGCGGGATTTCTGTCAGCTTCTTCTCCTTGAACCCTGACGTAAACATGGCCCGGAACACTTCTGATGACATCATCAAGACCCCCTTGTTGGCGTAGATCTTCTTCTCCTCAACAATGAAGGTTACGTCCCCGAGGTCTGACGGTTGTGTGAAGTCCATGGTGGCACTGAGAATTACAAAATGCATCAAGACAATAAGGTGCTGAACTACTGGACAAGGAGTACAGCATGGTCAGTATTTACAGGCTACCTGTTGAAGCCTGTGGTGTGAAAAGGGAGCCCCAGTGAGAGCAGAGGGGTAGTTTGTGTGGTAATCTGAGTACACCATGATAATCTCACTAAAAATCCCATAAAAATATCAATAAATCTGAAGTATATCTGTTTCTTTTTAATATTTTACTAAATCATATACTTTGTCAGGATAATGATAATAATAGTTCAATACTCGAGATGTTAATTTTGCAATAGTTCTATATTGGAAAATTATATGTTGGTGCAACATGTGTATTAGAAGGTTGCCCCGATGTTTAATTTCTAACCTTCTGATGTTAAAACATTTAAACAATGGGCCACTATGAAATCAACATGAAATCAATATCATATTCTACAAGCATGATCCATTACTGGGCCAGCAGTCAAACCAGCAGGATGTATCTGCTTCACTGGCTACAGTTTTATAACCAAGAATGGACAAATCCCAATAAAAAACATGAAAAACCACTTTGGGTGTGTCAGGAGGGTTATTTTACTCGTTGAGAAGGGCCATCATTCCAATACAGCCCCTTGTTTAACTTGTGAAATAACCCTTTCAACACAACTAGAGTCATGAGCCTTTGTTTATAAATGAATATCAGTGTAAGGGATCAGTGATCTACATGCCTGAGTGGTAGGCCCGCAGGGGTGGCTTGCTTGGGTATTCACTGCTCCCCTCTGTACCAATCCAGTAATGTAAAATGCATGTAGATGAACCGCCAAGGAACTGTGGTTTACTGGTTAGCATTCCTGATTCCGGATAGGGCAGCCTGGGTTTCGATTCTCAGCAGTTCTATAAATGTTTTCACCTATATGCAATCCCAACAGTGGTAGAACTATTGCAAAGAATTGGGTAGTATATTGACTATATGGTTGGAGCATTCCAGCTTGCTGGGGATTGGCCACCTGCTGGCGGTTGGTAGTTGGAGGAGCAGGTTGGGAAGAGTTGGTCCCCAGTACGGGCTGTTGGAGTTAAGCATAGTTTCTGGGCAACAATGGGCTGGATTGGTACGGTGAAAGATTACGCTGAAGCTGACAGGAAGTGGTGAAGGGAATCCGTGATCTCCAAGCTCGGGTGTAAGGCCGGCAGGGGTGGTTCACTTGGGTAGTCACTGTTCCCATCCCGTACCAATCTAGTGGTTAGTTGTTACCATTCCTGATTCCGGATAGGGTGGCCTTGGTTCGATTCCCGGCAGTTCTATAAAATGCTTTCCACCTATGCCCGACCCCAACATCAGTCAATGGTTTTCATTTCAATTTGAAGAAATTGTCATGTCAATTTGATTTTAAACCTTCTCTCTTATGTCACATGTCGATTCTAAAGCAGCATTCTCACCTAGCATCTGCCATTCACATTTCTAGTATTCTTCTAATCCACTATTTGATGAAGAACTAATGGTGATTGTATAGCTTTAAAGTGACATGATTCCCGAGCGTGTCCCATACATAAATCTAGTACTCTTCCAGACTACTATGTAGTAACCACAGCAGTCCCTAGGTGGCGCCTTGAGTGTTTCAAGTGTACCCTCCAGAAGCCAACTGATGAAATAACAGTCATATTGGGGGCGGGGGGCTTTTTATGGCTAATATTTATTAAATCAAATAATTCTGACCTGATCAGAGGGTTAGTAGCCATTCTCTTTTTGCTGCATCACACAAATAAGAATGGGAAATTGTTTTTATTTCACCACATGACATGAATTCCCGGTTTTGTCATTTATTTTTCCCATTGAAATAAATATGATGCACTAGCCTAGCAACGCGTAGCTTTTGAAAATAAAAAGGGGGAGAAATACCATTATTGGCGCACAGTAAAGCAATATCACTTGACTGTTGTAAAGAAGAAACAAATATGAACAAATCGACTAAGCGAAAGCTATACATCACGGTGTAGACGACCATTGCAAAACAACAGGGATGGCCTCCTTTTTTAAGTTACTACCAAGATTCGGTACACATATATCCCAAAAATGTAAGCATGTGGTACACTATTTAGTAGGCCCAATCATGGGAGACCTTTGCCCGCTGTGATAATGGAAAACATCGCAAAACCAGTGTTCAACCTACAACCCACCAGCCACTATGATATTGACCGCTCGTCTCTCTTATGTTGGATATAGTACACAAAGAGATAACATCATCATATATCTATATAGGGCACCTACTGTTTGCTTTTAGCTGATACTATTTAGGCCAGATGTTGGCTTAACATTCTCCAATCATTTTGAAGATTAAGCCCTACTCCCTCATGTCATTATTGCATGGAAAGTAGTATAAAGGAGCTACCATTATCACTCTTAAATCCCAAATCTTAAATCACATTACTTAAATCTCAAAGAGTAAGGTCCACCTCCTGACACCCACACACACAAACAAAACAATACCCACATAGACCAAGTCATACACCCACTGTTTCCTGGTGACCTGTTTACTAGTTTGACTGGCATTCCCTCAGGTTTCGGTTTCATATCCAGCTATACTATCCCCTCCAGCATCTCCTCCTACAAATACCTATGTTTATAGAATGAAGGGCTAACCTTAGTAGTATAGTATGTATCGGAACGGGACTATAGTTAAGTACTGTTTATTACTCAATCGACATGCAGCCAATCAGAGGCCTCCATTTGGTCACGTGACCGGAAGTGACCTACTTAGGGGATTAGTGGTGACGTCACGTGACCTAGTTAGCCAATCAGAGGCCTCCATTTGGTCACGTGACCGGAAGTGACCTACTTAGGGGATTAGCGGTGCATTCTGGGTAACCCTGAAGCCAATCAGAGGCCTCCATTGGGTGACCGGAAGTGACCTACTTAGGGGATGGTGCATTCTGGGTAACCTACTGACCTACTTAGGGGACCGGAAGTGACGTCACATGACCTAATGGCCAACCGGAAGTGACCTCATTGAGGATCACGTGACCGGAAGTGACCTGATTGATCACGTGACCGGAAGAAGAAGAAGAAGAAGAAGAAGAAGAAGAAGAAGAAGAAGAAGAAGTGACGTCACGCGACTTAATGAAGAGATGAGCGTCTTTAAGGGGTCACGGGCTTTAAAATGTGATATCTTTTTTTTTTGGAGGAGGAGGCGAGTCTCTTATTTTTTTTTCGGTAAACTAATAAAAAACACTACGATATAAGTTTTTTTTTTCATTTTTTTTCATTTTTTATTGTTTTACGAGCGACTGGAAGTGACTTATTGAACTAGGTAGAAGCGTTCTTTAGAGTGTATAAGGGGGGGGAGGGGAGGGGAGGGGGGGAGGGGGGCCCCTTTAAGATGCATGGGGAGGGGGGCGCTTTTAGGATGCATGGGGCGGGTGGTGGGGGGGAGGGGGGGAGGGGGGAGGGGGGCACTCTAGGGGGGTGGGGGAGCACTCTAAGGGGTGTTTGTCTCTTTTAAGAAAAAAAGAAAAGAAAAAGATGTCAATCGAGAGACACGCTTCTTCCTCTCGAGAGGAAGAAGCGTGTCTCTTCGTTTTTTTTTTGTTTATCACGTGCTGCGATGAGGCGATCAGCTGCGACTGGAGGAAGTGACACTTTAAGAGATCGCGCGTCTTAATTGTTATGATATTTTTTTTTTTTTTTTTTTTACTTACTAATAAAGAAGACGTATGAAAATAAAACACAACAATTCACATGTCCGTCGTTCTCGTTGTTTCTTGCTTGATAAAGTCAAGTAGTATCGCGATGCCGAGGCCAAACTTTCCCATGTCCTCAGTCAACACTCGAAGGAGTTCAAAAGGCGTACCGCCGGCGCCGTCAGCTTCATCTTGCCACATTTTCAACACTCGGAAGGCCCACTCAGCGGGACTTCCTCCGTATTCGCATTCTTCAGCGATCTTATCTAACCTCTCAGGCGACAATTTTAAATGGTCCCCCACCTCTTTCCACCTGCTACCCAGACGTCTGCCGAGGGTGCCCAAGTGCTTATGCATCGCGCGCGAGTCGGGGTTTTCGAAATCCAACCCCTGTCTGTGGAGAAGGGCCATCCACTGAGCCAACAGTTCCATGCGTCTTATGCGGGTGAAGACGCGACCGAGCTCGCCCCATCTATGACGATGCGGGGTTTCACCCCACCACACTCGGAACATCGCCGTACACAGCTCCTCCGGTGTCTTGACACTGCGCTCTACTAGAGCATCCATACGGGCGGCGCTGACTTTTAAGCTACTGCCCAACTCTCTCCAACAGCCGCTCAACTCTTTACCTAGTTGACGAAGCAAGGCGTCGCTATAGGCTAACCGCCGCTGTCCTACCTGTCGGGTCTCCCCATCATCGGTCTGCTGCCTCGCGCCGCGTCTCACGTCGTCAAGCCGCATTAACTTTTTTTCAGGCGCACCGGGCGGTGAAGGCGAGCTTGAAAGTGGAATAGCTTGAGCCATCTCGTCTCGTCTTGGCGGCGGCGGCAGCGGTGGCGGCGGCGGCGGCGGCGGCGGTGGCGGCGGTGGTGGTGGTGGTGGTGGTAGTAGCCGTTACTGGGGTCAGAGGTGATATGTTTTTTTTCCAACAGAAATGAGAGCTTTTTATACAGAGGGAGTTTAATCCCATTTCCAACAGCGCTCCAGCTGTCTAGCACCCTGTCCGCATGACGCTTTTTCAGCCGCTCCGCTCCTTAAGAGCTTAGATGACGAGGGGGTGTGGCATCGCTATCCGTGGAGACCAGCTGAAAACGGTGTTTTTTCCTCACTCATAGCCTTAATACCTCCTACCCCCTACCCGAGGACGTCTCCCTCCCTCTGACATTCATTGTAACAAACGTCAGAGGTCAGGTGAAAATCGGATTTTTTTTCATGCACAGCCTTAGGCAGCTGTCACCCCTCCCTATTGAACTAGCCGGCCGCCCGCCCGCCTGGCCGGCCCGGTCTACTCACCACGGCAGGAGGTGGCGATTTTTGTCTTACACTTAAGTCGCTCACCACATGCACACGCCTCTACTCACAGACAGACACGTTCGTCTTAGGGGGGTCCTGCTTCACGCCACACGCCTCCTGTAGTTTTTTTTTGTATACACACTGTAAGCTCATCACCGTTACCGTTAATCCTTTATACAGCTAACGCGCGCTGAATGGCTGAACAGGGTGGTAAGCGGCTTAGCTCACCACAGTGGATCCCTCAAAAAGGGATCCAGCTGAAAACGTCATACCTTATGTCTTTGTGAATGGCCGCCGCCGGTCAGTCGACGGCAGGCAGCAACCGCTTAACCCTTTATACAGCTAATGCGCGTTGAATTGCTGAACAGGGTGGTAAGCGGCTTAGCTCATCATCACAGTCGATCTCTCAAAAGAGGGGGGGGGAAAGGGATCCAGCTGAAAACGTCATGCCTTATGTCTTTTTGTTTCTCTTTGTGAATGGCCGCCGGCCAGCCGGCGGCAGCTGAACAGGGTCGGTAAGTAGCTTAGCTCTAGAAGCGAGAAGGCGTATATAAGGGGCTTGGAAACCTCCATTCACTCACTCATTCTTTTTTGCTGCTCTCTACAGTCACCACCATGAGCAAAAGACAACAGCTAGCGGCGTTCAAGAACAAGAAGACTACGCGGAACAGCGTTCGTTTAGCGTCAGTGCCTGCTCTTGCTACTGAACATGAGACTACCGCCGCAGCCGGTTGGTCTTATCACCCTCCTGCTGTAGCGAGCGCTCGCGGCAGTAGTAGTAGTAGTAGTAGTAGCAGTAGCACTAGTAGTAGCAGTAGTAGTAGTAGTGGTAGTAGTACTAGTAGTACTACTGGTAGCAGTCGTCGTGCTAGCAACGTTGTTACACTCGCGACGGTACACGTTGCTGCTAAGCGCGCTGCCGCTGCTACCGCCGTCCCGCCTGTCGCTGCTGCTGCTGCTGCTGCTGCTGCTGCGCCTGCTACTGCTGCGCTTGCTACGGCTGCGCCTGCTGAGGCTGCTGCTGCGCCTGCTACTGTTGCGTCTGCTGCGGCTGCGCCTGCTGCGGCTGCTTCTGCTGCACTTGCTGCTACTGCTACTACTACTGACGACAACGCTCCTGGCACAGCGCAGTACTGGCAACCGGGTTTTTACCTCCCCACTACTGTTGATGACTTTGATGACCTGCCGCACGTTGCACAGCCCCTCTCCTCCACCACTACATCGACGGACGCCCTCGACGCCGCTCGCGCTGAGAGTTACAGCTATTCGGACACTCAGCCCCTGAACCGAGAAGAAGAGGAGGAGGAGGAGCAGCAACAGGGTGAGACAGAGAACGACGCTGACGACGAGGCGTACGAAGAACCCGAAGGGCAAGGGGTGAGCGGTACGTTTTTCGGCTTCCCTCTTCGACCTTTCGACCTCACTTCCTCCACTGCTAGCGCCCCCCCGTCCGGTCCGTGGCGACTGCCCTCACCGCCACCTTACGAGGGCGGCGGCGGCGCTTCATCTTCTACCGCTACACACAGCACGGACGGCGTGTGGCTGCGCTGTTCCAACAACGAGACCTCCGATACCACCAGCGCTGACGCTGCTCCTGCTATCGGTTCTGCTGCTGATTCAGCTCACGCTGATGGTGTTACTCATCCTGCGGGTGTGAAACGTTCTAAGGTGAGTTCCAGAACAACAAGGCCCACTAAGAAGAGAAAAATACAAGAAAAAGAAGGAGATGGACGAGAAGAAGCAGAGAAAACACTCGGGTTAGAGTTCTGCTTAGACGGAGCTTTGACGCTGGAGATCTGGGAGGACGTGGCTAGACTGTCTAGGAGGCCGCGCTACACAAAAGACGGCCAGGTGAAAGAGGCGTCTCTGACCAGAAGCAAGCGAGTGCACTTCACGGCCGACGCGCTGCGCGAGCTCATAGCACGCATCGCCGATATCCGCGCAGTGGTGCGCATACGCGACACAGCGGCCGCGCAAGGAAAACCTAATCACACCCCCTGGTTCGCAGTGCTGGATGAGGCGGGCGAAGTGTACGCAGCTGTGAGCTACTACAGCGGTAAGAACCTCGTCCACGTGCGCAAGTACGAAGGTCCTGACAAAAAACCCACACAGCAGGGGGTGACGCTGTCCGCCAGAGCGCTCAAAGAGTTGGATGACAAAACAGAGATCATTCTGAAATATCTCGGCATAGATTCGGAATGAGAGACGCTCAACGCTCACGCGCGCACACACACACACACAGCGTTTGACGTACGCTGTATGAGACAGACAGACAGACAGACAGACAGACGGATACACAGACAGCAGACAGAAAGATAGTTACATAGACGACAGATTGATAGATGGCTAGATAGATAGATAGATAGTTAGACGGCTAAGTAGTTGGTAACCGAGTGAAAAAAAACATGACACAGTACGTATGCGAAAAGTGTTTCAAAATGTTTAAAAGAGCGTACAACCACGAGAGACACGTAGAAAATTGTAGAGTAGTAGCTAAGTTTTGCCCTCTATGCGGCGAAGGGGATTGCCGAAAGAGCGCTTGTCGACGCGAATCTCTGGACGGGGTGACCGTCCCTCCGCGCATATGTGCTGTACCGAACGGGGAGGAAACGTTCACGGCGAATTGGCCTGCGATACAAACGGGCGTCAGGATGCACGGGACTCGCGTGAGTGTAACAAACTTCAGGCTACCAACCGGCGAGTTGAGTGACGCTGTAGATACTATGCGTCGCATTCACTTGACACAAAGATTCAGATACAAAGTGGGTTTCTCGGTAGGCTTACTGTTACAACACAGAGAAGACAAGAGCAAACTGCGCTACTTCCACGCCTCCCAGAACAACGCAACTCTCATACAACCGCTCCCTACTGTAACTAATTCAGAAACTTTGGAAGAGCTCCTCTCAAAGATGCAAAACACCGTCGCTTGCGAGGAGGTACGGAAACTTTGCGACGCTGACACCAAGTGGCACGTTCTTTTTCCTACCAATTTGAACATCTGCGTTTACATGGGACCGGGGGAATTCCCCATAGGCGGTAGGATCACTCAGGCCGGTCGAGTTGGAAAGAGAAGCGGCGTGTTAGATTTTCCCAACAAGGACAACCTCTGCATCTTCCGCTGCATTTCCTTTCACTTATACAACACCAGCAAGCGCGCTTCAGATTTGTTACGTCAGTTCTGTCCCGCTGCCACACCTGAATCCTTTCCGGGTCTGAACATCCGCGACTTACCCGCGTTAGAGAACTTGTTTGACGTACAAATAGCGGTTTACACCGCGTCGCGTCAAGTGCCGGGGCGGAAGTTGAGAAGACGCGTTACTCTGATCAGACCGCCTTCCAGAACTGTGGCCGCCCGAGGTAAAGTCAACCTACACCTGACGGCGAAAGGCGGTTTGCACGTCTCTCTCGTCACGGACTTCAACGCGTACGCGGGCATATACGAATGTTGCAAGTGTAAGGCGGCGTTCACCACCGAGTTCTTGCTGAAGAGACACAGGAACCAGCTTTCCTCTTGCCGACAAGTCAAGTTGCGCTACGTAGGTGGCATCTACCAAAATTCGAGAACGATTTTCGAAGCGCTAGCAGACTTCTCCATTTTTCCCCCCGACGGACATTCCGGAATCTACCCTTACAAGATCGCCTTCGATTTCGAGGCTTTCTTCAGACCGTGCAAAGAACCGTCGACGGAGCACGTGTCCCTGCTGTGGGATCACGTCCCTTTGTCGGCTAGCGTCGCATCCGACTTTCCGGGGTGGGAGGGGCCCGTCTGCTTCGTCAGAGCGTCCGACGCAGATTCCGACCCCTTGTTGGACCGAGTTTTAAATCACATAAACGAGAACGCCAAAGCGATCGGGGAAGCTGTGCTAGAACTTTACCGACCGACGTTAGCGAAGTTAGATGCGGCGATAGGTGAAGCTCTCCTGCTGGAGGAGGCGACGTTCACCACCCCTTCTCCAGGCGGCTTCGCTGCGGCTCAGACCAGACACCCGTTAGTTCAACTGAAGAAGCGTCTTCTGAGATACATCCGTCAAGCTCCAGTGGTGGGCTTCAACTCGGGGCGTTACGACTTGAACCTGATCAAAATACGCCTTCACTCGTTCTTCGCCTCCGGAGACCGAAGAAACCAAGAATTCAGCGTCATAAAGAGAAGCAATCAATACTTGGCGGTTTACACACAGCACACGGTTTTCTTGGACGTAGTCAACTATTTGGCACCCGGTTACAACTACGCGACCTATTTGCGAGCTTTCACCAGGAACGAAGAGAAAGGTCACTTTCCTTACGAATGGATGACGTCTACCAGGAAACTGGCAAACAGAACGCTGCCGCCGAGATCGGCTTTCGACAGCGAGCTGACGGGCGTCAAAATGTCCGAATCCGACTACGCCGCATGTCAGAAAGTTTGGTCCGACGAGAAGATGCAAACTATGGAAGACTACTTGATCCACTACAACAACAAAGACGTGAAACCTTTCATAGAAGCTCTGAAAAATCACGCTAAATTTTTCCAAGATCGCTGCATCGACATGTTGAAAGACGGAGTTTCTCTCGCCGGTTTGACTTTACGCTTCCTCTTCCAAAACCTAGAAGACGCGTTCACAACGTTTCCCCAGTTCGACGCCGTCCTCCACGCTCTGATCAAAGAGAATCTAGTCGGCGGTCCTTCCATCATCTTCCATAGATTTCACGAGAAGGGCACCACGCGGATAAGGGAGCACAAGTACGGCGAAGAAGCGAGACCGTGCCAACACATCCTAGGACTAGACGCTAACTCTCTGTACTTGCGCTGCATGAGCGAAGCGCACTGCACGGGCTATTACGCGGTGAGACGGCCCGAGACCGAGTTCAAGCCCGAAATCAGGCAAAGAAACTCTCACAGCGCTTTGGAGTGGTTACGCTTCGTAGAGCACGACCGCGACGTGAAACTGCGCCACGCTCTGAACGGCGGCGAGATGGCGGTAGGCTGTCAGAGAATTCGCGTGGACGGATTTCACGCGGCCTCTAATACGGTTTTCCAGTTTCACGGGTGTTGGTTCCACGCTCACGAGTGCATACCGTCGCACCGATATCAGTGCGCTTCACTGAGAGAGGAGAGACGCGACAGAACGACCAGAGTAAGCGCTTACTTGAAAGCGTTAGGTTACAAGCTGGTCGTCGTGTGGGAGTGCGAATGGCGAGAGATGAAGCGTCGAGATGAGCGGGTCAAGGCCTCCCAACAACGCTGGAAGGTTGACGCTTTGAAAGTGTCTCGAAACGCGATGAGCGAGAGCGACATCCTTTCCGCTGTGAAAGAGGAGAAAATGTTCGGTTTAGTTCAAGTGGACATCACTACGCCGCCTCACCTACGAGAGTACTTCGAAGAAATGACCCCCGTTTTCAAGAACGCGACCGTTTCAAAATCGGACATAGGCCCTCACATGTCAGACTTTGCGCAGGAAGAAAAGCTGTTGAGCACGCCTCAGAGATGTCTGATAGGGAGTTACCACGGAAAAAATATTCTCTTGGGAACGCCGCTTCTCAAGTGGTATTTAGAGCACGGTTTGATAGTCACCAAAGTGCAGCTGGTGGTAGAATACCTACCTAAACGCTCCTTTGCCGGTTTCGCGGACGAAGTGACGGCGGCGCGAAGACGTGGCGACGTGAACGAGAACGAGAAAATTCTGTCAGACTGTTACAAGTTAATGGGAAACGCTACGTACGGTAAAACAATCTGCAACAAAGAAAAACACACGGCGGTGAGATACACTGACAGTCGGAAGTTCGAACTATTGGCCAATTCGTGGCGCTTCAAAAAGGCGTCCGAGTTGACTTCCGATCTGTTTGAAGTCGAACTACAACAAAAAACGGTCAAGAACAACCTCCCTATTCAGATAGGGTTCATGGTATACCAGTACGCGAAGTTGAAAATGTTAGAGTTCACATACGACTTCTTGGATAGATTCGTCGATCGGCGCGATTATGCCCTTTGTCAAATGGACACCGACAGTCTTTACATGGCTCTCAGCGGTGCCACGTTGGATGACCTAGTGAAACCTCGCCTGAGAGAGACGTACTTCAGAGAGAAACGAAAGTGGCTTCCGACAGCGGTGTGCGACGAGCACTTAGAGCTTTTCGTGAAGACAAAAACGGAAAGAGTGCGAGAATGGTGTGCGCCGCCCGGCGGATGTTGTGAGAGACGGTACCTTCACGATCTGAGAACTTCGGGGCTCATGAAAGCGGAGTGGGAAGGTGACGGGATCCTAAGTCTCAACCCTAAGACTTACATTTGCTACGATCGAGTCAGCGACACCGGTGAAAGAAAATCCAAAAAATGGAGTGCAAAAGGCGTACAGAAGAAACAAAACCCCCAGGAACCAGACGCCTTCTTGGATGTTCTTCGCCAACGAAAAACTCTCATTGCTGTAAATAGAAATTTCAAAGTGGTGCGAAACAAAATGGTCACCTACACCATAGAGAAAGACGGCGTGCGCTACTTGTATTATAAGCGTCGCGTGCATTCTGACGGTGTGACAACGAGTCCTTTAGAGATATGAAAAAAAAAAAAAAATAAATAAGCGTGTGCATCTTTTCAAAAATAGAGTGTTTATCAAGATTGAAAAAAAAAAATAAAAAAAAATTAAAAGAAAATATTGTTGTGTTTTTATTATCATACGGCTTCTTTTACTAGTAAGTCGCGCAGTCTCTTAAAGCGTCACTCATGTGACGACGTCGCTTCCAGTCACGGGATCCTAAACAAAAAAAAAACTTCTTCTTCTTCCGGTCACGTGATCAATCAGGTCGCTTCCGATTGGCCATTAAGTCGTGTGACGTCACTTCCGGTCACGTGACTCATCAGGTCACTTCCGATCACGTGATCCTAAATTAGGTCATATGACGTCACTTCCGGTCCCCTAAGTAGGTCAGTAGGTTACCCAGAATGCACCATCCCCTAAGTAGGTCACTTCCGGTCACCCAATGGAGGCCTCTGATTGGCTGCAGGGTTACCCAGAATGCACCGCTAATCCCCTAAGTAGGTCACTTCCGGTCACGTGACCAAATGGAGGCCTCTGATTGGCTAACTAGGTCACGTGACGTCACCACTAATCCCCTAAGTAGGTCACTTCCGGTCACGTGACCAAATGGAGGCCTCTGATTGGCTGCATGTCGATTGAGTAATAAACAGTACTTAACTATAGTCCCGTTCCGATACATACTATACTACTAATGGTGATGTGACTTTTTCTACATTTGAGCCTCTTGAGCCAATGCTTTCATCATTGGGTGAAGATTACAAAGGCTTCAACTTTGACCCAATACAGACAAACCCTACAAACCCCAATATTAAAAGGATCACCTGAAGATGGGCCATAGAGTATCAGTATAGCAATATCTACGTCTTACAGGAGGAGTTGGACTCGCCCTTGGGGGCTATGCATTCGCTGAAGCTCCCGGCAAAACTGATCATGTGATAGTGAAAAAAGTGAGAAAACATGCCATCGATGCTATATTTTGTCAATCCTAATGTGAATACTACTCATCTACATGTGGGTTATTACACATAATACCTATACCTTTTATGTCCTTTCCAACATTTAAACATAGCTATGTAATGTTTCAGGTAGCCCTATAGTTTCCTGTAATAGCAGGAAAGTAATTAAGGAGGACTAACTAGTTAGTACTAGTATTGATCCCAAGGGGATAGTACCAGCCTTCCCGCTGTGACACAGTGACATCACTGCTGGCCGCGACTACTTAAGACATGGACAGATAAAAGATTTCTCCTAAGATTCATTGAGTCTCTTAAGATTTGTGTTTGCCAGCTTCAGAAAGAGTTTTCGTGACCCCCCTCCCCCCCCCCCCCATCAATATTCAACATAATGAGTGCAGTGTTACTGACCAGGTGCCGTCTCTGACTGGCTTGGCTTGATGAGGTCAAAATACCAACAGCAGGAGGCTAATTATAATTAAAGTTATGATTATATAACAACCGCCATAACGTTTTTCCAAATCCTTATATATATGAGTATAATTCTTTTTAAAACACCTTTTTCTGACACCTGGGTAGAGACGGGACCTGGTCAGAGACAGCACCTGACAGTCAGAGACGGCACCCGGTCAGAGACAAAAACATTGGCCCAAGGTCATGAGACACAGCCTTCAGATGATTATTTAAATGGTGGCACTGGACTTTAGTAAAATGATTGTGGAACTTTGTGTGATATAGTTAGAGTTTCATGTATCTAATCAACCTTTCATGGGTTTTTTCACTAGAATCCTTCTCGAAATAAAATAACCTTTAGGTCCCTGTGTTGTTTAAATGGTGATTCCACTGAAGTCAATGGATTCCACTGAAGACCGACAGAGCCACTGCCGATTAACCTCATGCGGGCATGTGTTCAGTCCCTCGTGACCCAATATGTCAGGGAATGAGCCCCCGTAACTCAATTAGGCTGCCCTTATAGAATTAATACATTACAGTCTTGTCATTCATTTGGCAAAAGTTGTAAATTGTCAATAGACAATATCCCAGCTTTCTCTTGTCACCCTCTCAGGACTCCTCTTGTCCACCAGGAAGTTTCTCTCTAGCTTCAGAGGATCCATTAGTAGTTAACTTTGAGTCTCTTCTCTATTCTTTAGCGGCGCCTATAAATGGCATTGTGTGTCTGTCCCAGCTGTTCTGCGGTGAGCAGTTTCAAAATGTACCAACCAACCATGAGGGCCTGCAAACCAATTATAGAATATTTACTAGGATTAGAGAAAGAAAAGACTTACCATCGACACACTTGTTAACCTGAGGATGCAGGATCTCCATCAGCTGCAAGAACTCATCAAACTTCTTGTCTGGCAGCGGGATTTCTGTCATTTCTTTTTCTTTGAACTCTGAGGTGAACATGGCCCGGAACACTTCAGAGGTCATAGACAAAGTGGTCCTGTTGACATACATCTTTTTGTCTTCAATAACAAAGGTGACATCACCAAAGTCCCACGGCTGTGTGAAGTCCATTCTGGGTTATGACTCTGAACCTGAAAACGTTAGAAAAACACTCAAATGAGAAAGTTTTAATGAAAATGAGAGAGGTCGCCGTTGTTGAATTCACATTAAAGTAGCTCGATGCATGAACGGACTGAATTAACACTGTTTTATTAAAGGGCTGAAATATTGCATTAGGGCAAAGTTACTTCACAATAGATATTTACTGCTTACACTACCCCACAATTAGGCCTATATCAAAGTTCTTAATGTAGGGGGTAGGAGATACCTCTACTTGCAGTAAAGGAAATGAGTTACACCCCTTAGGGTCCCGATGCCAAAGATCTCCCTTTAATTGTATTTTTCAGGAAAAAAAGGGGCAGCATTTTTCACGCCCCCCCCCCTCAAGAAGAGTGCCCCTCCCCTCTGGACCTGACTACCCCCTGCAAATGCAAGTTTATATTAATATGATATACTCTTGATGCTGGTTCTGATGCCTGTCCCCCACCCAGTGCTGAGAGCAAAAGAAAATAGTTGTGTCTAGGTATCCCAATCAACTCTTGACCTTTTTTTTTCTTTTTCTTTTTTTGAAAGGCATTTTGATTTTTTTCCTACCAAAAGTTCTACTGATTTTTTTTCTCAGCTTGGTTACCATAATATATATATCCTTAGTAGCGCCAGTGCTTTCTGTCAGGCGACCCCCAGAGCGTACTGATGTGGGGTGTAAAAGTGGCCCTCAAAACGCCAGTACTTTCTGTCAGGGGACCCCCAGAACGTACTAGTGTGGGGTGTAAAAAGGGCCCTCCAAATGCCAGAAATATTGATGGATGATGGCCCCAAACACCAGTGGTTTTCGCATATTTCAAGTATTTCAATGTAATATATAAGGCCTAGATTACACAAGATTGATACTATTCTTTTTATAATATATATGTGTAACGGTCACGGAAAAATCGTCTGGAGAAAGCGGGACTCGAACCCACGACCCCCTGACTCCGGAGCCAAGTGCTCTACCACTGAGCTACTTCCCCTTCTGACAATCTAACAGCGCCGTACGTTACTGGGTCAGTTCGGTAACCACTGCCCTTACATATGTATGATAAAAAGTACTATGACTACTGCCTTCCCATACTTCATAACTTATTTCTTAATCAGTAGTAATTAACCTTGAAAATCGATAATATCCTAATTTTGCAATTTTTGAAAATACATGGTGACTATAGCAGTACGTCTCGTGATGATATAACAACTCAATTAAAATTATTTTGAGTTGTCACAATGAGTGGCATTTGTAGGGCCATTTTTACACCCCGCATCAGTACGTTCTGGGGGTCCCCTGACAGAAAGCACTGGCGTTTGGAGGGCCGTTTTTACACCCCACATCACTACGCTATGGTTGTGCTAAGGATAGGTGTTGGGGATGGATGCATTATGTTTTTTCAATTGTTTATGCTCCTTGAAAGGGTCAAAATCCTCCTTCATGTGTTGACAATAAATGTTCACCCCCCTACACTGTGCTTACAGCTAAAGGAGTTTTGGGCAGGTGGCCTACCCGCTACAGGGACTGTACACAGTGGTAGATCTAGGTTAAGACCTATATAGATATGGCCTATATTTTTACGATATACACCAAACTGGGCAATGCTCTCCCTGGATAGAACCCGGGGGGGGCCACTCCCTATCTTTTCTATAGTCACTATGTGTGAACATCACCCCAAACCTGGTACCCTTATCGAGGGGCGAAATTTTCAAAAATCACACCCTTTTCAAGGGGAAATTAGCAAGAAAACAGACCTAAATCACAGATGACCCTGAAAAATATACCCTAATTACGGGTGACCCTGAAAAAAATCCCCTTCTCAAGGGTGACCAAGAAATATTAAAGGAAAAAAAAGTAAAAATTACCCTTTAAACCTCTGAAAATGTACCTCTTTCTCCCAAAATTTGCTTAAAAAGCACCCCTTATCAAGGACCCTCGCAGGTCCGTGCCTATGACCCAAAAACGGACCCTTTCCCTTGGAATCGTGTTCACACATGGTATTCAAATCTGAGGGAGTGGCCCCCCTGGGGGATAGAACCACCCACCGTTCACCACCATGGCACTGCTTACATCCTATCTGATTATTACTTAAGTTTGTTGTGACTTAGTCTCAGGTTGTATCTATATAAGTAACATACGTTGGATGATGAGTGGTCTGGATAGTTGACAGCAGAACTTCAGTCTACAGCACCTACAGTCACACTGCAGACGTAGTTCTGGGGAAGGAGGGCCTGACCTGTCTCTGGTGTGTAAAAGGGGATTCCCTGAACTTTCATACAGTGCTAGTTCCTCTCCAACACACCAGATGGCTGGGGTACAAGGGCCATAGCAACTGAGGACATAAGCTGGATACACGGTAGGGGGAATTTGCATAAGAAACACCTGAGAAAAAAAGTAAAACTTTTTTTTCTTTTTTTTTGATAATAAAGTTTATTGACTGATCCACTGCAGAAGCTGTGATAATAAATACAGTCAATTAAGGTGGTCACTGGTTTTTGAATGCTTGATATGAAATACATGTCGTTCATTTCAAAATGGTGATGATATTTACAGATGAGATGAGGGGGTAAAGGTTGTACACGAAGGTACAGGTTTAGTCTTATTGACTTATTGTCGGTGGACTATTGCCACTCTGGCGCATGCCAGCTACACATAATAAATTAATTTAGGTACATTTTGCTATTACTGCATTTTCTTGGAACAATTTTTAACACAATAGAGGTAAAAGGATTAAGAACATGATAACAATAATAATAACAAGAAGAAGATGAGGAATAAAAATAATGATAAAAATAATAATAATAATAAAAACCATTGACCATGATAATACCATGTTAATACATACACTCCCATTTCCGTCAAGGACGGTGGGACAGACCATAATGGTCCTATATGTTGCTAAGTTAGTGTTTTGCAATTGAGACTTGTGATAAAGGTACATGTCACTACGAGACAGTTTTCTAAAGTGACCACCTGTGACTGTATATACCTAGGCAGTGACCAATTGTCACTACCCACAAATTGCATTATGATGCTAGCTAGTTGCTGCCATTTGCAGTCGACATATACTAACGCTAACACGGACAGAGATACTGTCAGTTATTCACATAAGATTATGCTGGTATCTACGGAGTCCCCCACGTCACGCTCGTCGCCGTCTTCACTATCATCATCACCTCCTTCCTCACTGTCACTGCTTTCTCCTGGCCTGCTGCTGTTTGTGTGAAGGTTGGTGATGCGCCTTATCCTGGCCTTGAACTTCTCCTTCTGTTCAGTCTCCTGACACCAGACATCCAAAAGGTCCCACATTTTGGATCCTCTGTACAACGGTGAGCGCTTGAAAAAGTCTCTGCGGGGTCTCTTGACATTGAACTTCTTTTTGTTACTGCTTCTAGTGTGTCTATTTAAAGGGACATTCGGGCGTAAGTGGTTGCCATTTGCAGCACACTTGTACATGAAGACCAAGTGTAGTTCATCCCTCCTACGGTCTAATCTAGGTACACCACATTCAAAATGGAGGTCATCAATTGATTTATCTCGTACTGCAGATCTTAAGCAGATCCTTAAACCCATGTTTTGGAGTCTCTGTAGCTTAGCCAAGAAGTCACAGTTTGCGGATACATTCAAAGGCTGTCCCGTGAGATGTGACCAAGAAACATGATAAAAAAGAAACACTTCCCATTATAAAAAGCCATTTCCAGCTAACAAAAAAAAAATTTACATCAAAAAAAGTTCTAAACTTTTATATAATGTGTATAAGTTTTTCGTTTAGTGGGTTACGGTCTGGAAGTGTACCTCTTACCCTCCAGATATGCTTCCCTCAAAGTTAATATATCCGATGTATGGGACCAAAAAATTGATTTCCCTAAAAATGAGTCAGAATGTTCACAAATAATATATTTGACTTCCTAACTGTTCCATTCCCTCTAATTCTCTCCGATTTTGCTCTAATTGGATTTTATTGCCCAATATATAGTCATTTAGGAATAAAAGCGTGCATGCTTTTATTCCCCCATTGCAGATACACTATGAAAGCCCATGGTCAGGGGACATCGGATCGCTTTGTGACCTATTAACACCCATTGAATACATTTAATCGACATCTATTCTCAAAATATTATACTTTAACAGTGTTTGGAATACATTTAAGTAAAATTTAGAATTTAAAGAAAAATAGGATACACCCACTTTAAGATAGATGATAGCTGATTAGAGCAGAGATTCTTTCCTTGCTGTTGTCAGTTGTCCCTCTGAAAGCCCAAACAAGGTATGTTTCAATAACATGGAAAGAAATTGTAGGATTTTTTTTTTTTGCATGAAAGTTCTAGCTAGCCTCTCTGAAGACCCTAGAATTGACCATAAAAGGGGAAAATTCGGAAATTTCTTAAATAAATGGAGGGTCGGCCCTGGTTTGATAAGGTTGGTCGGGTCACCTGAAAAAAAAACGTTTGTATTTGACCTAATGAAAAGCTGCCACCCACACTCTTAAAGAGAGCTATTTCTTCTTTACTTTACTCTAAATGAAAAAAACAAGTTCATACAAGTTATTGAATCTTAATTGAGATGATTGTTCTTGGATATTGACGTGCAGACTGTGACTGTGGGGAACCTGAAGCCATAGATTACATGCACTACGCTGTAACTACCATTTATACCGATTTTAGGGAGTGCTCATTTTTTAACAACAGGGGGGGGGCGGTGAGATTTCGCGCGGAGCGTGCAAAATTTTTTCACCCCCCCGCCCTAGAGGGGTCGAAAATTTTTACCCCCCCCCCCCCGGCAGGCCGAAAATCGCGCGCGTTCGCGCCCCTTTGTAGCATAGTAACACGCGGGCTTTTTCCCTCAAAACAGGTTGAATTTTTTTGACCCCCCCCAAGAGGAGTCTAAATTTCCCCCCCCCGGTCAAGGGGTCCAAATTTTTTACCCCCCCCCCAAATCCACCACCTCCCCCCCTGTTGTTAAAAAATGAGCACTCCCTTACATTTAGTTACAGGAAATATGGTATGAGTTATATTAAGGGCAGTCTAACAGCTGCTGCTACAAACAGAGATACACATTACTCATAGCATTATATGGCTGTAGCTAATACTAAGATAAGCATCATTATGCTGACAATGTTTACTTGGGCTATAAAATCTAAATTGGTTATGGCACATTTTCACATGTGTTAACATAGGTTTGTAGTTTCCTTATTATAGGTTAACTATACACACAAAAAAGGTGTTAACTGTGTCCCCACATGGTTCTGGTAAAATACAGAGGCAAAGCCCTAACGACTCTACTTATACATCACTATACATGGGTAAAATTGGCACAGGTGACACTTGGACACTGCCATTTTAAAAATTGACGGACAATTAGAATGTATGAGATAGCAATTGGCACAGCACTTTTACCTAAAGTCAAAGTTCTGAGCACCCATGTGTAGCCACTGATATGAAAGGTCAACTTGAGTTGACTCTGTGCTATCAGTGTCCGATTAAGCTGGCCCTTCATATGAGCAGAGCCATTAGCTGTGTGATACTTTGTTATTACCAGAGCAACATGGGAGACCAATTGGTGCAAGTTTTAGCAGCTAAGAACAGGATGTTTGCCCAAGGCACCAGCACCCCGGCTGTGGCTGCCTAGATCTCTACACTCCCTAGTCTGGGGTTGGCTGATCACAGTCTTAGATGTCCCAGACTTAAATTTACTGATACTGCTCCCGTAAACACACTCCTCTCCAATATTGTGGCTTCAGAGGGGTGAAAGGCAACCTGGCGACCTGGGCCGTTTTCCAGGCAACGTTTCGAGCTGGACCATTAATTTTTGCGACTTGCGACCTGTTGTTTTCCAATGGCCATACTGATATGTAATAAAAAAGTGGCCTGCAACCTGGATATTTTTGCAAAAAAAGCGACTTTGCGACCTGTAGCCCTTAAAAGAGGTGACTTTGTGACCTCAGGGGGGGGGGAGCCCTCTGCATCACCAATATTGGTGTAAGACTGGTCGTTATAAGGATTGCTGGCCGCTTTGAAAGAGATAAAGCTGAGGTATTATATAAAAGGTTTCAGTTCCTCCAGTGAGTTTTGTTAATACCCCTGCCCCATGTGAAACGTTTTTTGACAAATTTATGTCTAGCCCTGGAGAGTCAATCTTTAGACATGGGCTGCTTTCCGGTGACGTCTCGATGACAATGGCGGCAACTTGCTTGGAACTTTTGCACGCTTTTTGGCCCAAGCAGTTTTCTCCGCCAGTTCATCCACCCTATCCTGCTCCGCTTGGTCTCGATCTACCTCCTGTGGGTAGTGTAGAGCTTAGATTCAGGGTGGATGCTATCTGTGTCTAATCTCTGCACCCCTTTGGCATTCACTGTGTGGTATGATGAGTGTATTTTAAACATCTCTTTGGACATTTTAATCTGTTATGGTATGTTTTGTTCCTGTGTAAATTACAATAGGTTTGACATTTTCATCTTTTTAGCCATTTTTTTTTCAAAAATAACAAGCTCCCACTGACGAGGCCTGAATGATAGATTGAGTTTAGGAAATGACTTTGAAAGTGGAATATCAACAAATTCACAATTTGCTACTCATTCCTGGTACTTCCCAGTTCGTAAAAAATAGAATAAAAATCCCACCTAGAGAAATTTTGGAACATGTTGCCTGAAGCACATTCTTTTCTTGGGGGTCAGTTACTGCATGTAGCTCTGCTCTGGTTCTACTTCCTCATTCTATGGAAACATCTTCAGTATCCTGGACAGTGCATCCAGCCTCTGCTTGTTACACCCAGGGCAGTCTTTGTCTGTCCCAGCACAGTTTCCATCACTACAGCTGTATAGGCTCCAGCATTTAAAGCGTTCATTAATGATTCCATATGGTTGACATAATGGGCAGTTTTTGTTTCTTCCAATGCGGTGGTCATTACTACAGCGGTATGGCTTACATGATGGACAATCTGAGATTTCTCCCTGTCTGTGGCTACCGTACTTTGCCCTATAACACTTATTATCTTCTATGCTTAGAGCATCAAGTACCTTACTGTCTGCAGCTTTCAGCAGCTCTAGCCTGCTAACCTTGTACAGGAGAACCTGATAAAGAGTCTCTTGTTTAAGTTCTGTAAAACCAGCTTCCTGCTTGAGTTTGGACAGAGGTGTGTCTTTGAGATATGTCAGACACTTCTCATGCATCTCGGGCAGCTTGAGCTCCTCAGCTACAAAGAGGTTCTTGATACTTGGTGGCTGTGACACTAATTTACAGATGTCCTGTTTGGATAGCTCTTCACCTAAATGTAACTTGCTACGATAAATCTCAACTTGTGTCTCTGGCTCCACATTTTTAAAATCTGCATCCCCATCAAGCTTCTGGAGGGGGACATTTTTCAGGAACTCAATACAAACTTGACGTAGCTCAGTCAGGGAGAACCGGTCAGCCAGTATCAGGTTGTGAATGCTGGGGGGCTGTTTCACCAGAATCTGCTCACATTGTTTAACTAAGTGGTGTATCTGGTATTCATGTGCCACTGGGAGAACATGTTCCACATTTGTTCCTGCAATTGAGATTAAAAGGAATGGCATGACCTAATAACGTAGGAACAAAATTATGTAACATGACTCATTAAGAATCAAAATTTTTGCTGAAACAATTATATATATAAATATATACATCCTATGTTGATGTCAATCTTTTCTCGGATGTGAAACATTCAACTTACCATCCACACATTTGTCATGTGGAGGATGCAGAATCTGCATCAGTTCTAGGAAGTCATCAAACTTTTTGTCTGGTAGCGGGATTTCTGTCAGCTTCTTCTCAGCGAACTCAGATGTAAACATGGCCCGGAACACCTCTGAATACAAGGTCAACACGATTTTGTTGGCATAGATCTTTCTCTCCTCAACAATGAAGGTGATGTCACCAAACTCCCAAGGCTGTGTGAAGTCCATTATGAAGAGTAAACTTCTGAATTGAGAAAAAGTGGATGAACATATAAAACTCAATCATTGAGTCTGGTTTCCTCCACACAGTTATTAACTAACATAAGTAACTTAACCTGCCACTAACCCCCCTCACAAAACCCCCTAGCATTTACTGATTTCAACTAAAATGATTTTGTTTTGCCAGACTATCTGTTCATATGTTGTGTCAACATTCTATTCATAGAATACTCATACATTATATCTTTAGTTGTTTAGTTACGTAAAAAGGGTAATGTCATATGAAACCCAAGCTGCCCTGTGACAGGAAGACAGCCTAATGGTATACCTGGATAAATAACTGATTAAAAAATCAAAAACATTATCACTACTATTAACTATTTCTTACCAATAAAAACCATAATCCGATCCATATAAACATGTCAACAGACACTGTTTTTTTGTGTCAGGCATACTTGTTGTTGGGTAAATAATCCAATTTTAACCCGTTTAAGGATGGCATGTCTCTAAACGGCTAGATCAAAGGCACTTATCTAGGGCAGGGCCAACTTGTAGGGCCCTAGACGGGGGTTAGCTGTGTCACTTGTCGATCCTAAGAAATGCCAATATCCCTTGTCGATCCTAAGAAATGGATCTTGTCCCTTGTCGATTTAAAGGGGTAGGTTTGTCACTTGTCGCCAACCCCCAGCATTCCCTTGTCCTTTGTCCATGAGGCCTAAAACAAGGGCTTGTGGCCTTGTCGAATTTACCCGTCTGGAGCCCTAACTTGTATTTATGGCCTCAGTAAGACGCATTATAAAAGGAAATAACTAGAGCATAGAGTGGAGGGGGGTGCTGCACACCCCCCCCCCCCCCCCCACCATGAGCCCTGGTATAGTTGTACACACTATTAAGGTTGTTGCTTCTCTACGACGCCCCATAGAGCTCTATACTAAGGCTGAATAGCAGGTTTTTTGTGCAAATTTATTTCTCTTTTTTTTTGGAGGGGGGGGGGGTAGATTGGTCATTCAGAGAAAATGAAAGAACCATTTGATAGACCGTGTAGAGTGATTTATTGACCCGGTGTACTAGTAAAACAGTGAAGAATTAAAATAATGGGGAGCATTTCAATTTTTCCAGCAAAATATATATCTTTGAACTGTCGCACTAGACTCAGGGGGTACCCTGAGTCAACAAGTATATATTTGGTCCAACTGATGTTACTAGTCAGACACTACAGTAGTACATTAAGGCCTTTGGCAATCTTACTGGTCTAGCCACTGCAACATAGGGGCCCTTGATAGGGGGTCCCCATGTCGCATGTCGATTTTAAGAAATGACCATGTCGCATGTCTATGTCGCTTAAAATGCTCATGTCCCATGTCAATTTTAAGAAATGTCCATGTCCCCTGTCACTAAGCCTCATGTCGCATGTCACTAGGCCTCATGTCGCATGTCGGATTTAAGAAATGCCCATGTCGCCATATCGAATTTAGGGGTCTATAGCCATACATACAGCCGCCATAATGTTAAACCCCCACCTACCCTAGACATAGGGTTGAGTAGATATCCCAGCACCACTCAGACTGTTGCTGTAGGAGTACCAACATGTTGGCCCTTTAAGAATCACATAATACGCTAACTTACGGTGTGCAGGGTGTTGTCTAGACATCAATGTGTTGTACAGTGAGTGTAGGGCTGTCACCCACTGGAGCTATCACCAAGATACACAACATAGCCGGGTCAGGCCGTGTGCTGCGTGTTACTGACACGGTTCAGTGCACATTGGGGCTAGCCTTCACTACAGGTGTACTACAGCCAGGGAGCTTTTTTTCTTTTTCTTGATGTTGTTATATTAGGCATTATATCATGTTTACAGTGATGGTTGTGGTCTTGAATCCCTGACAGGTATGAAGCCTAGGGCTGAAGGTAAGAGCGAGCAGGGGTGCAGTACATTCCCAGTGTACTGTTGAGCATCGCTTAAAGAGATGTAACGTGTATGGCTCTAGACGCCTAAATTCGATATAGCGACATGGGCCTTTCTTAAAATCGACATGCGACATGAGGCCTAGTGACATGCGACATGAGGCTTATTGACAGGGGATATGGACATTTCTTAAAATTGACATGGGACATATGTATCTTTAGCGACATAGACATGTGACATGGTCATCTCTTAAAACCGACATGCGACATGGGGACCCCCTAATAAGGGCCCCACGTGTGTTAACTTGTTCCGTGACCACAGTGTTTACGCTGACACAGGCGATCATTTCTGCTTCCGGTTAAGCTGTTGCAATTTTAGCCTGTTCCTTACAAGCTATCGTGTGCAGGGGCGTGGCGACCAGGGGGGACGGGGGGGGGGGCATGTTCCCCCCCCCCTACTTTTGACCAACCTCAAAAAAGGTCAAACCTAAAAGGTCAAGTGAAAAAGGGTCAAAAACCCCCCTTGTCCCCCCCCCTACTTTGAAGCTGCTTGCCACGCCCCTGGACTGTGTGTAAGTGTGGTCACTGCCTAAATCTCACGAGAGCTCCCGCACAGAGCTAACATGGCTGCCCATACGGAGAAACCAGAATCATCGCTATAGGGAAACAAGCTGATCATGTGAGGCTAAATCAGTAGACTCACAGGGGGGGGGGGCGGTGGATTTCCATGCGAGCAGGCAAAAATCTTTCCAACCAACCCCTCTTGAGATTTTTCAGACCCTCACTCTTTGAACTATAGTAACACGCTGACTTTTTCACTGAATAGGGGCAACATTCCCCCCCCCCCTATAGAGGGGTATTCTGATTACCCTCCCTCTTTAGAGTGGTCAAATTCCATCTTTAATAACACTCAAATCCAGTCCCTTGTTTATATACGCACCCGTCTAATTTAGACAAATAATCCTTGGACAAAACATTGTGTGGAACTACAAAAACACTCCCACTCCGTAGTGCTAAGTGCAGGGTTGAATGTTTGATGCTACACTCACAGTCCACATAGTGCTTGAAATGCAGCGTTTTAACAACAGGGGGGTCGGTGGATTTTCGCGTGAGCGGTTCTAAATTTTTTGGTGCCCCCCCACCTGATGTGCTTAAATTCCCCCCCCCCCAGGCACATTAAAATTGAGCATGGCCGACCCCTTGGACCTCTAGTAACGCGCTGGCTTTTTCGTTAAAAAGGGGTGCTTTTTGTTAAAAAGGGGTGCTTTTTGTGGCCCCCCCACTCAAGAGGGGTCCAAATTCATTTGGTCCCCCTGTGGGGTCTTTATCCCACAAACAGTCTTTATCCCTCAAATTAGTACTACTATGAGGGATAAAGACACCCATGGGTCTTTATCCCTCAATTATGGCGTTAAAGCCCAAGTGTCTTTATCCCACAAATGTCTACATCCCTCAAAGCTAATAAAATAGTCTTTATCCCACAAAGCCAATGATATGGGCTTTATCCCGAAAAGCCTATATAGTGGCTATATATATGGCCATTGAGTGACCAGTCTTTATCCCACAAAGCCTATATAGTGGCTATATATGGCCATATAGTGACCAGTCTTTATCCCACAAAGTCTATATATGGCCATACAGTGACCAGTCTTTATCCAACAAAGCCTATATAGTGGCTATATATGGCCATACAGGGCCAGTCTTTATCCCACAAAGCCTATATAGTGGCTATATATATATATATATATATATGGCCATACAGGGCCAGTCTTTATCCCACAAGGCCTATATATTGGCTATATATGGCCATACAGGGACAGTCGTTATACCACAAAGCCAAAAAAGTGACTAGGGGCCGTCCATAAAGTATGTCACGCTTTTTTGGGCCATTTTTAACAACCCCCCCCCCACCCGCATGTCACACTTTGTCACACTTTTTCCAACACCCCCTAGAAAAGTATGTCACAAATCTGCTGATACCCCCCCCCCTTTGCATATAATTAAGTACCATATCAGTCTAGTCCCATAATTTGATAAAAGAACATACCATGAGTTATCTTAACCTAGTAATTGTTTATAAGGCTTATTACAATTAGATTGCTACTAAAATGTGTTAGAGTATGACATCAGTCTCTATAATACCTTTAGACCCAATGTTACTGTAAATCCTCGCGTATTAGCCGCACCTAGAGTTTGTGCGGATGCTATAAGCTGCACTAACGATCTGATTATCGTGAATTTTAATACTGTACCATAGTAGCAAAAACCTGCGTATAAGCTGCACTCTCACCCTCGGCTGATGCTATAAGCCGCACCACCGATCTGACTCACGTACTAGCCTTGGCTTATACGCAAGGTTTTAAGGTAATGGATTTTATTGAAAAGACCCCTTTTAATTAGAATTGTTCAAATTGGCAGTATCATGTTCACACCGATAGTCATCGCACTAGATCTCTGCGGCTAAGGTATCCTGGATCCATAGATTCTTGACAGTGTTTACAGGGATAACAGGTGTGCCACTGGTATCCTGTCACTTCTCTTGTGTTGGCAAATCTGTGGCTCTGGGGTCTACATACAACTACGCCTGTACATTGAACCACACAGCATGTTCCCCATACAGCACATATATATGGCTAACTGGTCTTAAAATGTTCCCTACTGTATAGGGAATTTGTCAGAATAAAGTTTTTCTGCACAGGCCTTTTTGTGTTTCTGCTGTGAAATTCCATAAATTAATTTCTCCCACACAAAACAAGACACTGTACAGTTTGAGTTACATTTGTTTTTAATTGCAATAGAGAGAACATACAAGTGAGTTGTTTCCTAAGCTTGCAGTTTTGTTGCAGTTTTTTTTTTTCAAGGATTCACTTTCATTAAGTATAAGTTTCTCATTACCACGCATGTCCCAGAATTCATGTTTTGGGAAGATCTTTCACACATTTCATTGAAAAGCAAAATGGCAGATATGAGCATATATATATGTGGGGGCATAAGATGTTTATGTCAATGAGCTGTAGAGCGAAGAAACACTTGCATATTGTCTGACTCCCTTGAAGTGGTTGTGACGGAACTGAATACAAAACAGCCATATGTAGCATATTATATTAGAGACCATCTGACCTTTTAAGTTAGAGTCAATGTTCTGATCCCCTTTCAAATCATGCTTATGGATTGAATGCCAGTTGAGGGTGTCACATGTGGCCTGAACTACCCAAAGAAGTCAGTGAATGCATTTATAAGGGAGTCAAACAAGCATTAGCTTGAAATTGTATCATTCCGGATGCCCAGACCTTTGTATCTGCATAATGTGTGATATTGATAATGTAATATCAACATGAAAGATTTAGTTAGTTCAAATCCCCAGCATAAAAATAATATATGTTATAGATAGTCATTTTATAGACACAAGATTTGTATTAATATGAAAAACACATTAAAAATTACAAATTGGATATGACCTAGCATTTTTATGTAGCAACGTCACAGTGACGTCACTGGTGAAATGACGTCACTGATTATGACACTCTCCCAACAGAGCTTTAGTTGAGTTGCATTGAGAACTTATGATCTATTTGAATGTGTTAGGCATTCCGTCATATTCCCTAATGTATACTGCAGGATCTTGAATATTCATCTGCCGCTTTGAACCAATGTAATGTAGACATATATGAGCTAGGATGACAGCCATTGCAATGCTCACAGCAAGGAGGTAAGCATCGCCAATTTGGGGGGTGCAGGGACACTCAGGCTGCAAAAGCCATTGATTGATTGCAGAAGTACATATAGAAATGCATATAATTTCTGTTTAGAAGAGATATTTTAACCTAAATCAATTGTTAATAATTAAACTGACAGTATGGGTGTGGATGGCTAAATTCGACACGGCGACAGGGCCATTTCTTAAAATCGACATGCGACATGGAGCTTACTGACATGCGACATGAGGTTTGAAAAGATAGTGACAGGAGACATGAGCAATCCTTAAAATCGACATGGGACATGGGGATTATTAAGCGACATTGACATGCGACATGGCCACTTCTTAAAATCGACATGCGACATGGGGACCCCCCATCTATACCCCCGACAGTGTCTAATTAAACTCTCAAAGTGTCTGCACCCTAAGCTTCCACACAACTGTTTGTAACCTACGTGTCTCTGCACCCTAGGGTACCAGTTACGGGCTGACATAACTTCCTCTCAATTCATGCAATTGTGATTGTTTAATTCTGGAGATTTTTGTGATGCCATCTTGTTCCCCATAGAGTAGTAGTACCTCAGTGTTCCCAAGTTCCTATAGGAAGGGCATGCATCTTAACGGTAGTTATCATTCAAATTGAGTTGGAGGCCCACTATAAGTGGGGGAGGGGTTGTTCCGTAAAGTAGTTGAAAAAAGTGCTTTCATTGTGTAGCTCTGCTGTGGGGGCATCCTTTTTGTTCATTTCCCTGTTGATGAGGTAATTAATTCTTCTCAATTAATTCCTTTATCTTTTCAAACCTGATTGCTTTACAACCTGAGCAATGCCACCCTTGGGCATTACGCCTGTAGAAACACTTCTCAGCTTCACAATCCTCATCCACACCACCCCATCTTGTGATTTTGCCTACATCCTCCTTCAGTGCATCAAACTTGTGTGTGAGTACTTCCACAAGGGTTGTAGGTTCAACTTCGTTATAACCATCTTCTAACTGCAGAGATCGCAGAGGTGTGTCCTTAAGGTACTGCACACAATGATTGTGCAAGGCGTCTAACTTGTATGTCTGCGCTCTAACCTGTGATCGACAAAAGGTTGTGTCTACAAATGTAACAATAAGAAGTCAATAAGGCCAAATAAAAAAAAAGTTTTGTTTCAGGTAACATGGGGAGAAACACTAGGGTCGGTAGGTCGGATTTTTTTTTTTTTTACTTTTTAAAAAAAAATTTCCCTCTAAAATTGACACAAAAAAGTGTAAAAATGGGGAATTTTTTTTTCCAAAATTGTGTAAACCTAAAATGACCCCAACAATGTATAAAAACATAAAAAAATTCCTTCAAAATTGCATAAAAAAACGTAGGGTCGGTCCTGTTCAGATAGGGTCGGTCGGGTGACCTGAAACAAACCTTTTTCTTTTTTTTTGCCTAATGTCATGTTCAATAAGAGTCAATAAGAAATTAATTATGCAAAGGGGGTTTAGGGATGCAGTCAATCAGGGTATGCATACATGTATATACAGAAGAAAACCGTAAGTTTAGAATAGCTATAAAAATCTGTTTATAAGTATGCCGATGTATTACTTTTGTATATACAATATACCCGGGACAATATAGCACGGCTACCGTAAATGTCACTCTACACAAACTGCTATCAGCGCACATATCTGTAATGTACTAGATAACATAATAAATAACAAGCCTGCATTCTCCTTATATTCAGATTATAAAAAAGCCTTTGATACAGTCTCACATTTAATACTAATTTAGAAAATCTCAGATATTGGACTGAAGCTACTTCACTGGTAGGTCACAGCGTGTCTTGGCTAATAATGTCACTTCTAATAATTTACCTATCACCTATGGAGTACCACAAGCCTCTGTACGCAGCCCTGTCCTTTTTACTATTTATATAAATTCTCTTCCTGACTTGTATACATAACTATGATATTATGTTGTATGCAGATGACGTGTCAGGAATGTATGCACGAAGCACGAAGTCTTACCGTTAATGAAAATAAGACTAAATGGATGCTGTTCCATAATGTCAACCAAGTAAGTCTTTAGGCTAAATGATGTGACAATAGAGTATATGATTTTCAATACCTAGGTTTAGCCATTGACCCTGACATAAAATTTATATCCCACCGGAAAAATGTAACAACTAACGCAATAAGGTGCATCAATTAGCCAATATTAGAACTTTTGTTGATGAGGACGTTGCCCTTTTAATCTACAATACTATGGTTTTACCCACTGTTGATTATGTTGACTCTATGTGGGACCGCTACAACAAAGGGGAAAACCAACAGCTGCAATATATACAAAATAAATCCCTAAGGATAGTTCATAAGGTCAAATTGGAGAAGGACCCCTCTATGACTACTGACCAAACACATATCGCCAGTGGTTGCCTCCCTCTAGAGAAAAGAAGAAAAATATATTCACTATTTTATGCCTTTTCTTTAACAAAATCTTCACAATATTTAGATAAGCGAGTAATCCCCACCCGGGGAACGAGGGTGTTGGTTCCCCTACACTCAAGCCCATAGTGCTTTTGAATAACCTTAAGGCATGTTATACTCTGATAGAAGACCCTTCAGATTTAAAAACAAGAATTAAAAGCGATATAGACACCTGTTTCAAGTAGCTAGACCTTTCTCCTCCACCAAACTGCTCTGATGTATGTCACAACTATCATCACTCATCTCATCTCATCAATTTACAGAAAATACGATAAACTCTATGTACTCCATTTTTTATTTTACCTGCATATTGGTGACTTATAATTTGCACTTGTCATGACACGCTAATACCATTCTACATCAAGACCAAGGAAAAGAAAGAGGTCTTGGTGGAAGAACGGCAAAGCGCTGAACCATGTAGTTATGCTTATGTAATTTATTACTGAATAACCACATTTAAAAAAAATTTCATGAACAGATAGCAGAATATTTGAGTTGATAGAACGTGCAGTTTTTTTGTACTTTTGTATGATCATTATGTAACTGTATTAAACAAGTGCTTTAAAAACATACAAACCAGGTTTTTCACGCTGGGAGTGGCACACAATATCTTCTCACACGTTGACATCACCTGCTTTATATGATAGCAATCTGCCAGCAGTAGCAGGCAGATGGCATTGGAATCTGTAAAAAAAACACCAATATGTATACAGGATTTGTTAAAGTTCTGTATTTCCCCGACAGATTGACATTGAAAGGCCCCGTATTTCGTTGAAACCCTTTATAAGATCCGCCATGACACCTTGCTCGATACACACTTCCGGTCTGTAAGCCTGCGCGAAAAAATAGTTCCCCCTCCTTCGATCACCTACAGCGTCTTTATTTGTATAAATTAGGCCTTCTTTTCAATTTTAATAGGTTAATTTCTTTAAAAAAGAAGACGATAAAAGTATAAATCGTCCTTTATCGCCGAAAAATATCTCGTCGCCCGAAAAATCTAGGTCAAGTTTAAGTTCAAGACCAGCAGCCTGAACCGCAGGCAAGTTGATCGTGGAAATCTTTACGATAGATTTTTTGGCCGTTTATAAGTTTACAACCCTCAACCAAATTTTCTGGGGGGTTAAGGCCTATTTTACCTCTTGTACGTCCAAATATAGGATCTTTTCTCTTCCGTGCGCTATGTTTCTTTCAATATAACTCGATTTTAAACCCAATAACCACCATATTACTTTCCGGGGAATATGAAGAAACCTCACCCTGCCACTGTCAAGCACAAGCCAGGCGGCCACATTTTTATCGTCTCAATTTTTCGCCGATCCATCATGTTAGAAAGCCTCAACCAAATTGTCTGGGGGGCTAGGGCCTAATTCAGCTATTGTACGTGTAAATATAGGATGTTTTGTACAGCTTAGTCTTGGTTTCAAGCAAAAATATGGTATTTTAACCCCTAAACGAAGCCAATGGAAAAAAAAGGATATCGTCTCAATCTGAATACAGGCCAACGATCAGCTGATCGGCGCTGAACTCTCCAAGCAGAGGCTTTGTTCTATAACGTTGCAAAGAATATGCTTGGAGACCGATCATACCGCCCCTCTTTTCACACACCAGTCAAGATTTCGGCGCTACTGTTTGTCTATGGGAACATTTTAAAATAGGGCCTACATTTCTTTGCCAAACCTTCAAGTTAAAAACCCTCAACCAAATTTTTTGGGGGGTTAAGGCCTAATTCAGCTATTGTATGTGTAAATATGGGATGTTTTTTAGAGCTTAGGCTTAGTTTCAAGCAAAAATATGGTATTTTAACTCCTAAACGAAGTCAATGAAAAAAAAAAAAAAGATATCGTCTTAAAACGAACGTCGCATTAGATTCGTCCGGGAATCGAACCCGGGCCCGGCGCGTGGGTGGCAAAGACGCTAACCACTCGACCGTCTCGGACGAGCTTGAGGATTGATCTCAGTTGGCGGAGTGATCCCTACGCTATACCGGAAGTGAAGGTTTGAGGAAATACGGCGGTTTGAGGAAATACGGGCCGTGGTTATTGACTTTTGAGGTAATACGAGGCTCAGTGTCTAAGCCTACCCGACTTGATATTTCGTCAAACCATTTAAAAATAATGGATATTGTTCAGCACTTTTAGGACCTCATATTGCTCTAATGTATAATGCCCTGTGTGGTCATGATGTATTAATATAAGTCTGGCAAGCAGCTCACCGATGCTGCATTCAAGCATGATGCTAACTGGGTGGTCTTAATACAGTTGCAAAGGAACAGCATGATGTGTAAATGAAGCACTGGCAAAAAGATCTTTCCGTTCTAGCAGAAATAATTCACAAAATGTCGGGGCCTTGTAGGATAACATTTAGCAGGTAGCAATACTGATTGGTTATGCAACAACCCCAAAAAAGAATTGGGTCAATTTCTGTATTATTCATGCTGAGCACAAAGTGAGCAGAAAGGTGAAAGTTCCTGCCGAGCAGAAACGCATCTGTAGCTCAGTGTCGAGACATAGCCACTCATGTCATGAGTAAAATAGTTTAAAATAGTTAGGATGATTGAACCTAAACTTATGAGCCGGGCTCTCCATAAAAACCTTGTGGGAGAGTGAGGTTTAGTTGAGTACTTACACCAAGGATTATATAGGGTAGGATGTCCGACTCGGTAGATTCCCCTGTTATAGCCCCCCCCCCCTCTACCCCCCCATGAAAGTGGGCGACTTTGTGTGCTCACTATTGAAAACTATGGAGAATAGGGAAACTGACCAAATACACTCAAAAATGATGTTTGATGATGTAAAGTATTAACAAACATTTTCAACATTATTTTGTACATTTTCTTAATACTTAACATCATCAAACTTCATTTTTGAGCGGATTTGGTCAGTTTTTGGGAACCAAGACCACAAAATTTGGATTCAGTAGGATTTTTTGGTCTAGAAAACCCCTTCTTTTCATTTGATATCACTCTAATAAAGACTCAAAAGAACCACATAAAACCCACTCTTCTCCATAGTTTTCAATAGTGAGCACACAAGGTCGCCCACTTTCATGGGGGGGTAGATGGGGCTAGAGAGGGGAGGCTTGTCACACTATGCCCATAGGCGAGGTGCTAAGTGATACCTCCTACCCTATATGCTTCTTGCTTACACCTTTTATTTAGGAAAAAAAAGTGATCACAAACACAGAGCGTTTTTCTTAATCTGCCAAAGGAAAGAGGTGAAAGAGATGGTGATAGCTCAAAGGGCTATATAGGTCAGAGAGATGCTGCTGTCCATTCCTGTCCTCAGCATGCATGGCGACAGAGCTGGGGAGGGGGAGGGAGGGTGCCAATCAATGCAGACATTTTGCCATCTGAGTGGAGCACTAAGCTCAGTCTCATGAGTTTGTAACAGTTGAAACGTCTTTGACTGGGTGTCATCTTTGACCAGTGTAGTCTTTGACCGGGTGTCGTCTTTGACTGGGTATCTTTTTTTTTCCATTTTTTTCTAATATCATATATGTATATCATGTGATGTACTTGGTGGGACTTCTTATTATACAATAAATTCCCCAATCTCTTTACTTTTATAGTACTTTAACCCTACCGGTCAAAGACTACACCGGTCAAAGACTACACTGGTCAAAGACTACACCGGTCAAAGACATTTCAACTGTTACAAACTCATGAGACTGAGCCACTACTGCAGATTGGGATACAAAATGCATTCTCTAGCTTATTAAAGAGGCAAGTTTACTCCCCAGCCCCTAGTGGCGAAGCCATTAGTTATGACATAAAAAAGGGTGAATAATTCTGGAAGTTTTCAGACCAATTCTTTTTTCTATTCAAGGAAACGTTACAAGGAATATAAGAAATTTCCTCACCATCTACAGGCGTCAATGTTTGAGGGTGCAGAACCTTCATCAACTCCAAAAAGTCTTCAAACTTTGTGTCTGGCAGAGGGATCTCTGCCATATCGTTCTCTTTGAAGCTGGAGCTAAACATGACTTTGAACACCTCTGACGAAAGTGTCAATATTTGCTTGTTGGCGTAGATCTTCTTCTCCTCAACAATAAAAGTGACGTCACCCAAGTCCCAGGGCTGTGTGAAGTCCATGGCAGATTTTTGAGGCCTGGAACAGATTAAATCAATGATTCAAAGACAACCCCTCCCCCTCTGATGATGGCTAAATAGTCAGGTTCAGATGAGGGAGTTCATGGAAAAAAGCGTTCTTTTCTGTTGATATGCATTTGTAGGAATGATGTACCTACACGTAGACCATGGTCCAGAAACAGAAAGAGCGGTGACTAGGGGAGCAGCAGCAGACACATCAAATGTGATTTAATTTGAATGATTACTAAAAGCTACAGCATGTTTTTTTATATTGATGTGACCCTAGCAACCATGAAAAGTGATGTAGGCTATATGAAAATGGCCATTGATTACACACATTTTCTGTTCAAAATAGATATCAATTCTGTCTCTTATTGATTAATAAAGATTCTACATCCACTATGATCAACATGGAAACATGATTTTAAGTCCTATATGTGTTCCTGAGATCAGGTAATTAAAATGTATAATTTATGAGGACCTAAGTGGCAGCCATCTAGAATTTTTAATGACGGCAGGCAGCCAATATCTGAATTTGTTTTAAAAATGTTTCCATTTGTTATATCAACATGCAGAACCATTTTATGGCTTAGGAAACTTACATTTGTAATAGATATACAGCAGTCCAACATTATAGCACTATATGGGTATATATCTAAAACTGGACATCGACATCCATGTATCAGAGTTCTTCTAACAGAAAGCTATATTCAGTCTCATCAAAGTAGAAATCCATATATAGGTTGCTATATGAAGGAGAAGGCCATGTTCATGCCTATGTGTATGTCTGTGTGGGTGTACATGAGTCTGTGTCCATGAGTGTCTGCATTCATGCTACAGTCATAGGGTGTTTTAAGGCAAATTTCACTTTTTTGCGATTTTGTACTTTTTTTCTCGCCAAATAGGGGTTTTTTTAGGCAAATTTCACTTTTTTGCAATTTTGAACTTTCAGGTGTTTTTAGGCAAATTTCACTTTTTTTGTGATTTTGAACTTTTTTCTCGCCAAATAGGGTTTTTTTAGGCAAATTTCACTTACTTGTGATTTTGAACTCTTTTCTCGCCAAAAAGGTTTTTTTTAGGGAAATAACATTTTTTTGGGATGTTGAACTTTTTTTTCGCCAAAAGCTGCGGAATCTGCCTCCATGCGTGATCCTATTGATGGACCCTGGATAGACCCATGCATAGTGAAGACCTACATATTGGACATGAGTTGAAAACTGCAAGTCACTTGTTTTGCAACTTGCACTGAACTGAACCTAATAGCCCTTAACTGGGTTGTCAACAATCAATTAAACTATGACAAAACTCCCTCTATTTCGGAGAACAAATACACTATCAAATGATATATATCTTTTCAAAATAACACCCTGTGTAGAATGGCCCAATACTCAGGAATCCTACTGTGAATAAAAAAAAATCTAATTTGAATTATTATACCTGAAAATTAAGAAATGCTGACGTTCACAGTTTATGTAGGAAATGTACTAAAAACAGAAAAAAAAGGCAACAAACCCTAATTTTCTCAAAAACTGTTCAGTAGGATTTTTTCTAACTGAGGTTCAAGTGTTTTCTACCCTCATTTTACACATTGTCATAGAAAATATATTGACACCTAGTCAGGATTTTGCGCTAGGAGCAATCTGTGAGGCAAAAAACAGCCAAAATGACCCACTGATCTGAAGTATAAAACTGGGCATCGAGCACTATAGAGCTACAAAGAGACAGAGAATCGATGTCCAGTAATAAAGAGTTGACTTTAGCCATAGCATGATGTGGCAGCCATTTTGAATATTTAATGAGATTGATGACACAATGTCAAAAATCAGATTATTGATTACCTGATCCTATCAAAATAGGAACATGTCCTGTCAACACAGAAACAAAATAAAAGCTAAAATGGTAATTTCTTGGGTCAAGGGAGTAAGATTTATTCAAAAGTTATGTTAGTGGCAGCCATATTGGATTTTTAATGAGGATGGGCGCTGGAAGATCTGATCATTGCTAATAAACTTATGGTCCATGAGAATATATCTCTAGTGATGAAAAGCTGAAATTTAATAGCTATCATAAGTACAGTCAACTCCCAGCTTTGTAGTAGAAAGGGGGCAGGACCCCTCCCCATCTCCACTAACTGCTGTTCCCGGCCCAATTACTCCATTTAATGTTAACAGTCCTGACAGGCAGTTTGTGGCCACCAGGACCTCCTGGTAGGATTTCTACAGGATGGCTTTACTGTCACACAGAGGTTTGGTGGCCTGGTAAAATGATAAAATGTCCACATGTGTAAGAAGCTCTCTCCCCCTGCACTCAATCAATCAATCAACCAAACCGCCATTGATATTAGAGCAGCGGCACCTTGCATAAAATGTATACCCCATGTTTTGAAATTATTCCCAATCATTTTAGATCAGATTCAAAATTCATGTCCTAAGCTGTGTCTAATCATGAGATTGCAACAAATCAATCATCTTTGACTGGTCAAAGGCGTATATATTTTTTTATCTCACATTCTCATTTGTGAAAAGTGTGTAATAGACACGACTTTGTTTCCTTAATATTGGTAAGAAGTTATTAAGTAAAGAACAAGGTCGACACAGTTTGATAAAGTGTAAGGGTTGTAATATAGGTCTTTATTTACAGAACCTAACAAGCGAAGCTAATCCAGTGAACTCCCTATAGAGTTCGGAGCAGGTCAGTAGGCTTGCAGCTGATAGTAGATGGGGGTCTCTATGATTCGGTATCATAAAGGAACCAACGAGTTCTATCAGGCACTGGCTTTATATAGGCAGCCAGCCTGCGTGCTCACACACAGACCGGAAGCCTATAGCGACCTCTATCCGTACCCCAAGCCCAGAGCAAGTGCTGCCACCTGCCCACGGACTGAAGGGTTCAGACCGAGCTCACAACACAGCGCCCAACAGAACCCGTCATAGTATAGTTCCCCCTACACTACCCCCTACCAGATGATAACCGGGTGGTAATTAACTAAAGTTAAACCCGAAAACACTTCGGATTAGTATTATCTATAACAATACAACCTTAGAGGCTTAGGTATAACAACTTGACAATATAATTGTTCTGTTGAACGTATGAGTATTATTTAAATACAAAGTATATACAATGACTGTAATAAATTACACTCTACTCCCTAGGATAGATAGAGTTAACATGTACATACTATAATTAGCATACCTGGGTATTTTTTACACATGAATGCAAAATAAAAAATGTCGTCCCTACAGCACCCTGTTTTTTTACTACAACCCGTAATAATACTACAATATAATACTAAAAAGTGACACACATTATCACTTAGATGGTGAACTAGATTAACACATTACATTTTACAACAGCATAACATATCTTCCATGATGAAACGTCTCCTCCTGAGCAATCCTAACTCCGCATGTTGTTCAGCCCGGCTTTCGGGACCTACTGCGTTTGACCTTTACTCACCAGACCGGTGTATGCTCCTCGGTAGGTACGTTTTATATAATTAGAACAAAAGTAGCTGCTGGTCTCCAGACCACGTCTCCGCAGCACTTTAAGACCACATCCGAATGATATGAGAGAACCAGAATGTGCCACTGAAAACATACTGTTCAATTAATCGTCTCGTAGATATTGCATAAGCATGTGGATAGAGTGTTTTTCTTGGCATAAGTAGTAAAGCTGCCCAAATCTTGAATTGATCAATGTGTGCTTTCCTCAGTTTGCACAAGGGGGCAGTTCTGTCAATGGTCAACTGTGAGGCCTTTGTCAATGACAGAAGTGCATGTGTGGGGTGTGTGTGAGGGGAGAGGGGAGGGCAGTGCAGTGCACCATTCGGATCCAATCAGTGGTAGGGAAGCACTTGAGTAGGTGACAGCTAACCTGCATTCCTTGAGCAGGTGACAGCTAACCTGCATTCCTGCATTGGCGTGGCAGACCAAGCCGTATTGCTATTTAGTATACACTCACAGACACATTGCCAAGGCGTCCTGCTATAATGTGATCTCTTGCATGTATTTCTACACCCCCACCCATCCTCTCCATTGTACTACCATACTACCGGTACTAGTATAGTAACAGAGTGTGTGTGTGAGTGCCCCCCCCCCAACCCAGTTTTCACGCTCAGCAGCAGTGTGCATGGTGAGGGGGGGGCTGCAAAGCGTCGCGCGATAGCACTATGTTATATGGAGAGACTGTGTCTGCCCTTACATCTCTGTAAGAACAGTCAATAGTTAGCTGATCAGTAATGGTAGATGGTTGTGTTTGCAAGGAAAACTACAGGGGCTGATTGCGCAGTATTTATAGGGAGTGGAACATCGTAAAGTTATGTGTTGGTGGCTATGGCCATGTTTTATATAGTGCACTGATGGTTTTGGGGTATAGTGGTCTGCAAGAGCAGGAAATAATGATTTCATTATATGGATGACTAGGTTAACTAGATTGGTTTACATAACAAGGACTAGGATAACTACATGACTAGGCTAACTAAGTTATTGGTGAAGGGGATAGATGAACCTATAATGATATAAAATTACCACTCAGTGCCTGTTTGGGACCCTCATGGGATGTGCATTAGTGATATTGGTATGGAGATATAACATAATGCATGTAAAGCATAACAGAAGAAGAGCCAGCTAGATAATTGAGAAGAAATTAACCCATAACAAGGATCATGTTGCATGTACTAGGCTAACTATAAAGGACTAGGCTAACTTAAAATGCAAGGTTGTACAGAAAGAAGCCTATAATATACCATTTACATGGATTGCGCTTGGCTGTTCATGCATATTTTAAGGATAATACCCCACAGTGAGTCACTGCTCAGCTCATAAACGCCACACCGGAGCTCCCTTGTGACTGTAAAGGAACATAAGGATTAGTAAGCATAGTACTTTTTACTGAGTTAGCCTAGTCATTTCATCTCACAACAGACTGAGGTTGCCTAGTCACATCAAAATAGTTAGCCTAGTCTTCAATCTTTATTTCAGGCTGATTTCTCCATTATTGCATTGATAAAATGAGGCTAGCAGCTACCTACATGACCACATATACCTAAACTAAGATACTACCAACTATCATGTAATGATATCAAGTATTTACAGTGCAAATATACAAAATCTCCAGGAGCCAGGCATCGATCACAGGATTGATCTCGGACTGATGCATTTTGTTGATGCAACTTAATGATAAGTTAGTCACATCAACACATAGCCCGGACATTAACTTGTGGAAGTTCTCCTGCCATGCATTCACAACCTCCTGCTGGACAGCGAAGGAGCTAGTGTTAGCTGGGGCGAAGTGTGCTGGTGGCCTACGCTGAACAAATAGTGCCAGAGAATCATTCCCAGATGGATCCCCTCTATCCAAGTCGTTCTGGGGTACAGACTTGGTAGAAGTCTTCCCCTTCCCCTTTTGCTTTTTTGGTTTCCCCAGCTGATCCAAGACCTGGGTCTCATCACCATGGGTCATATCCAGAGGAGGGAAGGCCTCGTCAAATGTTTCCACATGACTCTGGTCTTCCTCATCATCCCCCGTATCCTCCTCTCGGGTAGGCTGAGAGGGCTTTGGAGTTGACAAAGGACCAGTACTCCAGTACATTTTAGTCGACATGAAGGTAGGCCCATGGTAAGGGGGCTGTACCTTCTCCAGAACGGATTTACGGTCAGCTGTCGCTCATTCCCAGACTGGTTACCACCCAGGCATTTTGGGGGTCGCGACCGCCGACCACCATTCCGGTACTTTACAAATTCATTGTAAAGTGGGCCCTCTGCTATGTGCAGTCTGTTTGATTCACCTTCACCTTGCCCCGTTCGGTTTCGCCGAAATCCGTTTCCACGTGTTCGGTTACTCCCACACAGAAGTTACTCCAGGCAGTCTCATGCACCGTAACGATGCGTGGGGCTAGTTCCCAAAGCAACGTTATCCTTTTGGATCATATGTTGGATCAGATTAGCCCGACGGATCATTTGAGCACCATTCGGGCACTCCTTACTACCACTAGCGCCAAAACTTGTGGAGTCATAGCGCGCGTAGTAGTGCTAATGCGTCTCAGTCACATACCGAGCAAACCGGGCCTTTGTGTGCCAAGTCTTTGGTGTCCCCTGAGACGCATCTCCCTTCTGACAGTTCTCAAGGGACATGGAGTATCCGGAGACCAACGGCTCATGGTTCAGCATATCTTGGCCTTAGCAGTAGGCAGGTAGTACTTCTGTTCGGCAGTCCTAACCCTTTCCAACATCTCAAAGTGGTACTGCTGGACCGACCTGCCCAGCGGATCCTCTTTGATTCATTCTTCATTGTCAGACGTACCATCCTTGTAGATTTCAGGAGGCCGCTGAGCTGATTGACTATCTTGGTACAGTCGGACACACATGTTGGAGTAAAGTAACTAAACTTACTCATTGCATTTGCCTTGATTGTTGCATCAACTAGCGCAGTCAATTCTGCTTTGGGCATTGCATCTACTTTCTCTAGTACCTCAGCCTCGACGGTCTGTCCAGCATCTAGAGAAGCCTGACGAACAGCTTTCAATAGGATCTGCGCACCCTGCTGTTCTTTCACTTCCTGAGCAGTAAGAGTTTTCTGCCTCCTGTTCAGCTATCTCAGCTTCCCGCTCAGACTCTCGGTTAGCCTCCTGCGTCACTTTGGCCATAGCCTTAGCAAGCATGCCTTCTCCTTACACTTCTCACGCCGACTCAGCACTACGTGGAAGTCGGAAAACGTCTCCAATTCCAGTGCCTTGATGGCCTCAGACTCCACCGAGATACCTTTCTCAAAGTCAGAAGCAAGCATAGCTTGTGCCTCCTCCATCTCTGTTTGCACAGCCCGCACGCTCAGTTCCAATTGTTCGGGAAACCAGTTAGGGAATCACTCCCCCCACTGTTACATCCCTCCGAATGTACTGAGTTGACTCAGATCTCCGATCAAAGTCTTCTATGTGTCCGCAACAGACAACGCCTTAGTGGTCTAGGGACCAGGTCATCGTCCTTAAAATGATCCTCATGTGAGTGTGGGGCCAGTATGGAACCGGAACCCCCAGCCCCCATGTTAGGATCTACCGGCTGAGGGTCCGGAGTGCCTCCGGTGGCCTCCCCCAGCTTAGTAGACTCCTCAGAAGTGTCCATGAGGGACTCCTTCTCGGTGTCATCTTGTACTGATATGGAATCATCCAGGATTGGAAACCCCGCAGCAGTATCACCAGTTGACACTAAGTCCACAACTTTCAAGGATGCCGGTATTTCGGGCACTTTGAAAATTGGTTCCGGCTACTTCTGCAGCGATTCCCTTTAAACATTAGAATAGATGTTGGTAAGCACCGGGTGATCCTAGCAACAGTATAATGGTGTGGCAATCAGTTTGAGTTAACTGCTGTCAGGGTAACGATCAATAATGGTAACTCTCAATAATTTTTTTCAGCTTGTTCATTACATTAGCTTATCATTCAATATAAGGAGGTTCCTCACGCTAAAAGACTCAGTATAGCATAACCAAAGAGCAAATAATACTAAGAGGGTCTAAGAGGGTGTTCTCCCATAGGCTAGTATCCCTCATCAAACAAAATACCTCAAAATACCTAAAAAGGATGGTAATATTACTTGGATCGTAGCCCCAACATCTGTCAACTCTGATTAATCTGTAAACATTAAATAGTTTGAGTAATAGTTAATAGTACAGGCCACTGTTACCACCCAAGACCATGTTAAATACTAACCCCCTGGAGCCACTTTTCCTGATTAAATTTCTTCCTAATTCAACGTGGATATTGAGAAAAACACATAGAAAAAATATATAGAGGCAAACTACTTTTACCGGCAACTGAAATATGGTTTCATCTGTGGCTAATAGGTTTTGAATAGACTAGGTGGAGTGTACACTCGATCCATCAGGGGGCGCCATGGGCTACTGTAAGACAGGAAACCGGCCAGTGGACCCTCTTACTATTCCTTGCTCTTTGGTATAACTGAGCTGCCGAAGCTGTGAGAGCTTGAAACCAAACAGCGATCAAAGAGATCCTCATAGATCAATTCCTGATCTAATTTATCTTAGTGGGTGTGTGGGCTAGATAGCACATGAAGTATGCACCACGTGCACGGCAAAGGCAATGGAGCACAGGCAACTCAAAAACTAGGTGTTACATAATGTAAAGACACCAACATAAAATATTGATAGCACCGACTCAGTGGCTAGGCCTAGTCTTGTATCGACCAATATCACATTTAGGTTTATAAAAAATGTAGTACTACAAACAGACATAACAGAGCATTCTCGACCTAAACCAATACAGGTTGGACCTCTATGGATGTGGGCCTGTATTCCTCACTAGCGGGATACCAGTGCTGCCACAATTGGGGACACTTAGAACTAGCAGTGTGGGTCTCAGGGGGGGCCAAACATCAGGGGGAGAGTGGAGCAATGACTACACTAGGCCTTTACATGTGTATTATGCATTGGTTGTACCTGGACACACCATTTATTATCTGTCCAATATAAGGTTGTGGTTAGGACAATGGACTCATGACTAGCAGTACCTAAGTTCAAATCCCCTCCAGGCTAAGTGTGGTGACCATTTTAACCCCATTGGTTGCAAAAGCTTGCACCAAAAGTTTTGGCAAAACGTTTTTGTAAAACATTTTATGAACCTTTGCAAAAGGTTTGGGTATAGTCTTTTGGTAACCACTTTTGGTAACCATCTATGTTACACTAAAAGCCACACCAAGGACCGAAACCGGGACCCTTAGATTGGGAGTTCCAGGCTCTCCTGGTTGAGCTATGGAGGCTGCTGGTAGGCCCAGGTACAATAGGTAAACTTTGTTATTGATTATCCTCATTAATGATCAATGCTAAATAATCGGGACCTTTAGCAAACCCGACGTAGCTTATTTAACCCAGACGTATCCTATGCATTCAGCACTGCTACGTCTGCGTTAAATGAGCTTTTACGTGGTTGCTAAAGGTCCCTAATGGTAAGCCTACACTGTAATAGGGACCTTGAACAACCAATGGGGTCGAACCCAAGGTAATAAACTCAAAGGCATGTTCCCTAACAGATCAGGGGCAGACCCAAAATAAACAAGATTTATTTGTGAATGGTCTAGTCTACACTGTTAGCCTGGGTTCGACCCCATTAGTTCTTCAAGTTCCCTATCACAATGGACCATTATTTAGGGACCTTTAGCAAACCGGACGTAGCTCATTTAATGCAGATGTATCCTATCCTTTCAGCACTGCTACATCTGCATTTAATAGGGACCTTTAGCAACCCACATAAAAGCTCATTAAACGCAGACGTAGCAGTGCTGAAGACATAGGATACGTCTAATGAGCTTTTACATGGTTGCTAAAGGTCCCGAATGAGCTTTTACGTAGTTGCTAAAGGTCCCTAATAGAATTGATCATTAATGAGGATAATCAATAACAAAGTTTATGTTTACCTATTGTACCTGGGCCTACCAGCAGCCTCCATAGCTCAACCAGGAGAGCCTGGAACTCCCAATCTAAGGGTCCCGGGTTCGGTCCTTGGTGTGGCTTTTAGTGTGACATAGATGGTTACCAAAAGTGGTGACCAAAAGACTATACCCAAACCTTTTGCAAAGGTTCATAAAATGTTTTACAAAAACGTTTTGCCAAAACTTTTGGTGCAAGCTTTTGCAACCAATGGGGTTAAAATGGTCACCACACTTAGCCTGGAGGGGATTTGAACTTAGGTACTGCTAGTCATGAGTCCATTGTCCTAACCACAACCTTATATTGGACAGGTAAAAGATTGCAGGTGTCCTAGCATGCAGGGAATGTAGTAGTTCCACTCTCCAAGCAGAGCTTTAGCCCCCTGATCTGGTCCACATGATTTGCTGAAGCTAGTGACTGGAAAGGAGAGGGTGCATACTGGGACCAGTCCAATATGGCGCTGTCCAGTGGACATCCAGCTAGTGCGGAATAGCACTGGCCCTCAAAGCCTTGATACAGAAAAGCAGTACTAAGGAACCACCAGCTGTTAGTTTCAAGAATTGGGGCCTAGAGGTGAAAATGTCAAATTCAAAGACGATACAGCATCTTCAGTGGGTGTATGTCGTGCCCATGACAATTGTCCACAGGGCTTCTGCAAGGTATACCAGTTTGCTAATATTACCAACAGACCAGCTATAGTCATGCGCGCTCTACCATAGTCATTAACAAAAGATAACCTACAATGCTACACACCCAAAAAAGTCAGCATCATTGTCGATGAAACCACTCTCATATGAAAGTCAGACACTGGCTGACCTTCATGTGAGAGTGGTTTTAGCGACAATGACGCTGACATTTTTTGGGTGTGTATGAACCAAAACTGAATAATGCGCTGACTTACAGTGTGCAGCGGGTTGTCTAGACGACAGTGTGTTGTACAATGTGTGTTGGAGCTATCACCATGATACACAATATAGCCGGGTCAGGCCAGGGGGGGACAACGCCGCGGCTCCGCCCTGGTGGCAAATACATGCGTAACATTGACCTGGCCTGCAGCCAAATGGATGTTCAGTGGTGTGAGAGTGGCATGGTGTGCTCATTAGGCACAATCTAAAATATTCTTTCCAAACCACAAGCACTGATGCTCCCATATGCTCCACTTGATATTTTAAAACATCATATATCATTCTATTTCCATTTTTACCTTCAGTGGAACATCCCTTAACTACTTGCAGAAACAGTTCAAAGTTGGCTGATTTTAGGCTTTATGGACATCCTAATGTCAGGTCAACTAGCATAGATTTCTCTTTTCTCCTACATTGACATGCCTCTAATATGTATCAGACTCAAAGTTTATATATATTAGTTTTGTATCTATTTAGTACACGCCAAATGCCTGTTATTAATATCTCCCAAAAAGGCCCTCTGGAGCCAGGAGAATATGGGCACCAATCATATGTATGGTTTGTACGCACACACAGATATCATCCTCATTAATGTGTTTTCATCAGCATAGTTGGGCCATAGGTGAGATAAGTCCACTATGAAATCTGTAGCCAAGACTACAATGCAGAACACTATATACAGACGCTATCTTCCAAAAGGACATAATACGTCCCAAATTATAATTCATAATCATATTTATTGTACCATTATTATTATTTCTAAAGACTGTCATATCGCCATAGAGCAAATCTGTACTAATTGAGATACAAATTTATCGAATATCATGAAAATGAATAAAATTAGTTTAACAAAAAAAAAAAAACCTGATTACTCCAGATTAAATATTACATTCAAAAAAAAAAAAAGTCTTTTTGGTGTGGATGTAGCATTGACTACTTGTCACATGCAGTAGTATGAGAGTATTATGGCATTCTACCAGGCATGCTGAGTTGAAGTGCTAACAGGTAATTGGATAAAGTTACGCATGAATTTGACACAAGTCGGAGCCGTGGTGTGGCCCCCCCCCCCCGGGGTCAGGCCGTGTGCTGCATGTTACTGACACGGTTCAGTGCACATTGGGGCTAGCCTTCACTACAGGTGTACTACAGCCAGGGAGCTTTTTTTCTTTTTCTTCATGTTGTTATATTAGGCTTTATATCATGTTTACAGTGTTGGTTGTGGTGTTGGTTCCCTGACAGGTATGAAGCCTAGGGCTGAAGGTGAGAGCGAGCAAGGGACCAGTCCATTCCCAGTGAACCGCTTCTATAGAGCTGTAACGTGTGTTAACTTGTTCCCGTGACCACTGTGTTTAAGCTCATTTCTGGTTCTGGTTCTGCTGTCAGGGGGGCGGGGGCGGGGAATCGCTATAGGAAAACAAGCTGATCATGTGAGGCTAAATCAGTAGACTCCATATTGAATTGTGTTGTTCCATGGTTTCATACATTATCTAACAGACTATGATATATATTAGGGAGATGTTATTATTTAACAACAGGGGGGGTCGGGGGATTTCCATGTGAGCAGGCGAAAATCTGCAAGAGGCTACTGGTCCTCGGACCTGGCGGCTCCAGCTGTACATAACTATATGGTCAATTCCCACGAAAATGGATCACTTAGTCCAAATAGCTCGTAATTAAATATATTCTTAAGGGAGGAATAGAGACCTTTCATTCAGGTATATTTGCATAGATCCCTATAATATCTACCCATGGGTACCCACTTTTGCCTACCTATCTCTTTTCTTTTGAGTGGATATGGGTGAAAACGTGTCATTTTTTCATGTTTTCTTGCACATTTCGGAAAGCAAAAATTGAAACATTGATACTGAAATATGATTTTTCAGGGAAATATCTCTTAAGAAGGTAATGTGTACATGCATGCATGCCCACAAGGCTAGAGCCAATAATTCAGGCTAATTATGGTGGCCTGTGTTATTTCCATGTAAGAAAATTCTCACATATACTAAATGAATAAAGTGGTGTAGTTTTATGCATCACCGTGCGTAGGTACATGATAATGGAGATTTACTCAAGAAAAAATATCATATTGATACAAGTAAACACCTCAATTTGTAGGGCCCATTAGGAGGTTTCTAATAGGAGTCAAAGAAATTCTGCACACCTATTTGTGATTCTACCATTACCCTAAACACAAAGTGGGGTAGGTTGGGCATCACCGTGCGTAGGTCCACAATAAATTAAAATACAGACATACCCCAAATAGTTAGTGAAAAATATTTAAATATTAGATTTCCCATCCTTTAAGGATGCTGGTTAGAAAAAATTATGAAGGTTGGACTAATATTCGTGAATCTGTGAGCTATTAGAATCAAATAGTGACCGTGCGTAGGTACATCACCGTGCGTAGGTACATCATAAAGTTCCATTGAAAAACAGGTAAATTATAGCAAATATTACCAATATCTTTGAATATTTATTTCAAGAAATGGTGGACCAATACTTAGGAACATAAACATATGGTGGAAACCTCTCATTAATATATAAAAGCACTATGTATAGGCCCCATCACCGTGCGTAGGTCCCATCACCGTGCGTAGGTCCGTCACCATGCGTAGGTCCACAATTAAAATATCTTTTTATGGCAAAAAACATATTTGTGTTTGTAAATCCGATGAATATCTATAGTTTGATCATAGATCTGTTAAATAAACTGAGACATATGCATCATTATAGCTATTTATCTATCTTAATGGGTCCACTACTCCCATCACCGTGCGTAGGTCCCATCACCGTGCGTAGGTCCCATTTTGAATGGACATTTAAAATAGTATTTTTAAAAATTAATGTTCCCAATTTTATGAGTGTACTCCCCTATATGTTATTGATCAGCTATCAGAAAAGCTAATCAATATTTGTAAACCTGGAATTTTGCCCTCTCTCAACATTGTGATCCATTTTCGTGGGAATCGACCATATATACTATGCAAACGGCTACAACCATGATTGTATTCTTCAAGATCCATTATAACTACAATAAACAACAACCCTAATGATACAGTCCTTAGCAGTGCATCAATTATGTATTGTGTATTGTAGTTATGATGGATCTTGAAGGATTTAATCTGGATTTTAACCTGCTTTATAGTATATATACTTGCAGCCGCCAGGTCCTATGGCCAACAGCGTATTGCCGAAAATCTTTCCAACCAACCCTTCTTGAGATTTTTCGGAACCTCACTCTTTGGACTATAGTAACACGCTGACCTTTTCACTGAATAGGGGTAACTTATTTTGCCCCCCCCCCCCCCTATAGAGGAGTAGAAGTTATTCTGATTTCCCCCCCCCCTTTATAGTGATTAAATTCCATCTTTGATAACACTCAAATTCAGTGCCTTGTTTATATACGCACCTGTCTAATTAAGACAAACTATCCTTGGACAAAACATTGTGTGGAACTACCAAAACACTCCCACCTCAATTTAGAGTAGTGCTATGTGCAGCCATTAATGTTTGCCTCCTCTTCTTTGATGGGTCACGTACAAAGGGAATATGATCAACTTTATGAACTCCTCTACCATATCTAAGTGAGATTGAAGGACCTACTGCGGTAAAATACTTGATTATCTTTAATTAACCAAAGATGCCGTAATGTTCACATTGTGCTTGTAACCCGTGGCTTGTAATATTGTCATCACACAAACCCAGACACTGTGCAGTTTTGGATAAGGTGGTTGCCTACCAACATAAATACGTTCATTGCGACGATTTCTGCACGGCTGATGTGTCTAGCTCTCATATGTAGCAGTATACAAAATAGAGGAAGGTCCGAGCAAGGGGCGAACTCACAACCCCAGTCTAGTTCCCAGATCTGTAAGTTCTGTGCTGATCCTTTTAGGCCACAGAGGCTGGTCTGCAAGTGGACATACATGTAACCTTCTCTATACTACCTTTCAATTTTATAGAATATCATTATTTTTTATTCTAAATTGCCCAAAACTACTGAATTATGCCCGGGACCATATGTCTAAATTCAGTCTACACGAAAACCTGCCGGTCCGGAAGAAAAAGGGAAACTGCAGGCCCGAATGGCTGTATTCCAGAGATTCTTGCCTATTTGCCATTTTTTAACGGCTTGTAAATCGGACTATTATTGAGGTTTCTACAGCATAAAACAGAAAGTGTGAATATTTTCTGTACAGACTAGTGAGTTGTTTCCTAATGTTACTGAGATGTTACAGGTTATTGTTTTTATCAATGTAGTTGGCAGAATGATGAAATTTGTATCAGAAGTGAAGGTTGAACCCAGAAAATCAGGTAATTCTGAGGGGTTTTTTTGAGTTTTTAACGTGTATTTATTCATAAAATGATTTTCAAAATACAACACTATCAAAAAACACATGTTGAGAATATCAAGGCTCAATACGACATAGGTGTACAGTAGATATTCAGAGGACATGTATGTTAATTTTGGCTATTCAGAGCCGCGTTTCAATATGCTGAAGTTATAATGTGTTATCCTCAGACTCTTAAAGGTTTTCAAAGGATAACTTCATTAAAATTCAAGATGGCTGCCATAAACGTCCTCAAAAGTAACGTCATGGTAGTCCTTGGCCCCAGAAATGTATATTTAGCATTTGGAATCATGATTCTAAGTTGATTAGAAGGGGAGATACATGATTTAGAGATATTCAATGGTGGCCATCTTGGTGGCTGCCATAATTGCTACAGTCTATATCTGCAATGGGCCTTGATTTATAATTCATGTCTATGGTCTCAGGGATGTGTATGCCAAAATTCAGATTTTTTTCTGCAGAGAATCATATATTTCTATCACCTGGTAATTTGGCAATAAGAGTATGCATATATCTTCATTTTTGCATAAATTATGCTTATTAGGGCATAATGAAAATTCATGAAAGGATGCATTTTTGATCTTTATTCAAATCTGGAGGCATTTTACCAGTTCTAGAAGATTTGGACTCATTTTATGATATTCTAGCATAGCCAACCTGCTAATTTGGCCACCTAATTATAATATGCCAATTAGGTGCCTAAAGGTTGATTGCTACTCATTGAAAACGGACCACTGCGCAGGTCTCTGTGCATATAGCTTATATGTATCAGATTGAGCTAATATTAATAGACTAGAAACATATATGCTGACTAAGCTATATAAAAAGATCAGACAATTTCGAGCAAGATTGAGCGTTTTATTGGACTTTGAATATTTGATGTATTTATAGCCAATAATATTTGCTATCTTTTATATAAGTTAGAACAATGGACTTATTAATCAATAAATCATTATCTAGATATATAAAGATCTCATTAGGTTCTTTGAAATAACCAAGGATGGGAAATACAGCCATTTTACACCCCGATTTTTGCCCGTTTACCCATTTTTTTAGGCTCTAAATATGAGATTTAGACCACTTTTGCACTAGTTTTTAACTTCAAAGGCCCAAAACCATAAAAATATGGCCGGGACCACCTATCAAAAGTCCTTTTAAATGTAAGCTATTGATCTGAACAATTTTTTGAAAAAAAAAAAAAAAAAGTTTATGAATTTTTTTCAGTGATATTTAGATATTGCTGAAGAATTATGCATTAAATTTGAATAATCGTCATAAAACCATCACGTTTGGACCATCATTCTATTTTTCCAATTAACAGACATAACCTAGGATTATTCATGTGCAATACAAAATTAATGTGGGCATTGGTTCACTTAGAAAAGAATTCATGAGAATTTCCCCTTTTTTTGTATTTTTTGGCAAAAATAAGTAATACTTTTTTTTTCAAAAATCTGTAACAAAAAAAGTAGCTTGGGACCCCCCCTATTTTTTTGCATTTTCCCTTTCTTAATGATCTTAACTACCCTGATGCAAAAAATTAGGAAATTCTATGGATGAAAAGTTAAGAGTAGTGATCAACCTTAATATGCAAAATTCGCGATGGCCCCAGGCAGATATGGATTCTCTGGAAAAAACTGTACAAGAATCACTTCTCAAAAGTTTGTCAACCACCTAGGTGAGTACTTTGTAGAAAATGCCCTGTCTAAAATGCACCAGGTCGCCAGGTCGCTTTGGACCCCTCTGGAGCCACGTGCTGGAGCGAGCAACATGAGGAATCCCCCCCCCCCCCCCCCCCATCCAGACCGGGCAGACCCCCATTAGTGCAGTGTGCAGTATGGGTGTGGACCACCAAATTCGACATGGCGATATGGCTATTATGATCCACAATCGACATGAGGCCTAGTGACCCGCTAGTGACATGCGACATGAGGCTCAGAAAACATAGTGACAGGCGACATGGGCAATTCCTAAAATCGACTTGAGACATGGGCATAATTAAGCGACCTTGAGATGCGACACGGCCATTTTTTTAAATTGACAATCAACATGGGGACCCCTCATCCAGACCCCTACAGTAAGGCCTTTTGCCCAGTATATGTCTCAAATTTGGTGTTTCTTGAGTTGGTTACTGACAGTACCATGGCCCTAGACCTGGGACATTTATTGAAATCGACACGGTGACATGGCCATTACTTTAGATCGACATGGCCACATGAGCATTTCTTAAGATCAACGTGCAACATGGGGACCCCCATCCAGACCCCCTACAGTAAAGCCTTTTACTCCGGATTCCCCCTGGGGGATTCCCCCTGGGGGATTCCCCCAGAGTTCCCGCATTAGAAGTTGCCAGGGCGGGGGTCTGGATGGAGTGGTCCCAATTTCCCATGTCGATTTCAAGAAATGACCATGTCGCCCTATCGATTTTAAGAAATGGCCATGTCACCATGTCGATTTTAAGAAATGTCCATGTCCCATGTCGCTATCTCTAATATTCCTCTTGTCGCATGTCACTATGCCCAAAAACGGCCATGTCGCCATGTCAAAATTAGTGGTCCACATCCATAGGGCGGATATGAAACTAGGGTATGAAACCACTCTGGTATGAAACCAGACCGTCCCAGACTGAAAAGTGACGGTGTTCTTTAGCATAAACCCCGGCATTATAGACGTGTAGGTCTGTCACCCACCACGATATAGCCACTCACAGAAACACCAGCCTACCTTACAACAAGTTGGCAGCTAATGGTGGACGATAAGTTACTGTAGAGAAGTGCCTTGGACGTCCCCCTTACTGCCCCTGACCCTGCGTCCTCTACGTCTGGTGCCCGGCGTCTGGTGAGGAGGGGATTCCCCAGAGTTTCGGTTGTTTTAATTCTCCACCACTAGAGGGCTGCGTCGGCAGTTCCACAGGCATCCAGTAGGCGGCGATACCCCTCCCGCCCACACATTTGACACTTCCTTGCTGGAGCTTGGGTGGATGGTAAATTTGTATAAAATCAATTAATTATACCTGATTATACTGACAATTGTCACTGGGTTTATTTTTGCTTGGACCTCATAATGAGATTCTGTGTGCTAAATGGAGGACGATCAATTATATACACTGTAAGAAGTTACTGTATTTAAACAACACAATGTGCTGTACATTTACAGCACTTTTTGCTGTAGTTGGTATTACAGCACTATTTGCTGTATAATTACAGCATTATGTGCTGTAAATTTGGTCTCCGGCATTGTTGCTGTACATTTACAGTACATTGTGCTGTAGATTTCCGCTGGCAGCAGTAGACCATTTCTGTATTAATTATTCCACCCAACCCTTTCCCGAGTCAAATAAAGCCTCACAAACTCTCAAGACATTGTAAAATAAAAATGGATGAGAGACTGAATGCAGTTATCATAAAGTGTATTGATATTTGCATGATTGTGTTGAATAATACAAAAAAACAGCAAAAGTATAGAATAGACACCACATTGGTGGGAAAAGTTAAATGCTTAAGTGCCCGGACTGGGGAAAATCTGGTATCACATGTTCAGCTGTATTGAAGCAGGATTAAACCAAAACATTGTGTAGTGTGTATTGTCCTAGCTGAGATTGAACTATCATGCAGGAAAGTACTCTCCCTGCATGCGTATGAATAAATACAAATTTATGAGAACAACAATATGAAACCTACAGTAGAAGTTGCTGTAACTTTACAGCACCCAGTTGCTGTACATGTACAGCAAAATCTACTGGCACAAAAGTTGCCGGCAACTTTTGCTGTAGATGTACAGTAGAAGTTGCTGTAAATTTACAGTAGAAGTTGCTGTAAATTTGCAGTAGAAGTTGCTGTAAATTTACAGCAAGTCAGTTGCTGTACACCTACAGCAAAATCTACTGGAACAAAAGTTGCCAGCAACTTTTGCTGTAGGTGTACAGTACTTACTTCTTAAAGTGTAGGGTTCCCACTAATTGTTTCAGTTTTAATTGGGGAACACTTTTGTAGAGACTTCTCTGCAAGCACACTTGAACTAACCTAGGTTCGTCATATGTGTGTTAGTCACAATGGCAAAGTTATATTCAAAAAATTACTGAGGGGGTCAGTCAGTAGGTTCATCATTGGTGTGTTCTATTTGTATACCATTAGCCACCTGTAAGATGCTATGGAACTTAAAAGACTACAGTGGGTTGGTCGTGATCAGTACTAACCAACCTGACAATAATAACTTACCTAGGTTGGTCATTTAGGGAGCCAAAAAATGACTAAGTAGGTTAGGTACTAGTTGTAGTGATATCCAGTGATAGCCACCCCACCAAGTGGTACATTGTATAAACAATAACTAATAATATAGCCTTTGGCTCCACCTGGTGGTGGACTGGGGAACTTGGGGATCAGCCATTATGGAGCCATATTTGAAGATGTAAACATGCCAGTCATCTCAGGAATTAATCTATCAGCATCTGCCTTACCAACTACTTAAATGGTTACATTATCATTACAATAGTGACTGAGAGATTGGTCATATAGGAAGCTAGGAATATCAGTGTACACGCTAAGTAATATAGTATGTATCGGGATGGGACTATGACTCAGCTACTAGAATGGTCGAAACATCAAGAGACCAATCACAGGCCTCCATTTGGTCACGTGACCGCGTTACCATGGCAACGTGACCTACTTAGGGGATTAGCGAGAGCTCTCGACCAATCAGAGGCCAGCATTTGGTTACCATGGTAACGTGACCTACTTAATCAACCAATCAGAGGCCGGTAGGGCGATGACGTAACCCAGTAACAGCTGTAGAAATGTGCTAAGTTTTGTATTGAATTTGTCCATACCAAGATGTAGGTCATAATACAAGTTGAGGGAGGGCATCCACTTTTGCCTGATACATTTTTTTGTTTGCAGCTTTAAATTTTGCAATGTCATCTATCAATCTGGTAGTCTTGTCAAGGCTGTTCCAGGTTGTTGCAAGGCGGAACCTGTAGCTTTTCCTATAAGCATTGTTGTTCACTTTGTCTACTTTGACTAGCTTGGCATCATGGTAACGTGTCCTAATGTTTCTCCTATCTATGTTATCAGGGTTTATGGCGAACATAAATGATTTTTAAACCAAACAAATCAAAGTAGTACACTTCTCCTGTTCTTGACACGTAAAACGCCACCCAATGTTGACCAGCTCAGTTCATGTGGTAATTGGTGATGGGATGACGGTCTCTGGTCAGCTCGGCGATGTTGTCGTACACCAAGACCAAGTGTTCCCCAAAAAATTAAAATTTAGAATAAGAAACGCCCTCGTCTCATTTTTCACTGCCAGGTGATGAGAAACAACTTTTTCTTTTTGAGTGGCCATAGGTTGTATTGACCTCAGCTTCTAATGGGTGGGCCTATATTCTAAAGCTGCTTCACTACGTATTGGACAGCTGAGTTGATGGTCGGCCATGTGGCCTGTTACAGTGTGTCCCAGGCTCCTACACTGCAGCACAGCTGGTATCCTATAAGGCACTAGCGCATTAGGCTACGGGGGCCGTCATCTTGACTTAGAGCAATGCATTCTGGTTAGGCCCCGACTCCAGAACAGTGCATTATGGGTGAATCAGTCCCTTTGTTCCGAGAGTGAGAGGGGGGGTGTACAACCGCTGTCTGTATCATAAACGCTATCTGTATCAATAACACATAGAGGTTCACCATCCAACCGCTATGTGTATAAAAAAACGCTATGTGTATCAAATTATGTGTATCAACAAGGTCCTATCTGTATCAAGCATATCTAGTATTCCTCTTAACACTAAGTGTATCAAATTTGGTTCGACAGCCACTTTGTTTCAAACATTGCTTAATTTTGTTTAAAAAATTGTTATGACACATGAACAGTCATTTTTCCTGAAAATGATGATTTGGCTAGAAACTTGTAAAAAATTCCTGAAAAGTGTCAATTTGCAGAGAAATGTGTCATAACTACATAACACATTAACAGTCATTTTCCTAAAAAGATTACAGATTTGGTTAGAACTTGTGAAAAATTGTAAAAAATGTCTTCCCATTTTCATACTTTTTTGGGTCCATTTTAGGGTAATGTAAAAAAAAAAAAAGTAAAAAAAAAAAAAAATCCGACCTACCGACCCTAGTTTCATACCATGTTACCTGAAACAAAACTTTTTTTTTATTTGGCCCTATGCATATTTCGACAGAAAGTAGGAAAAAACCTCAGTAGAGGGGTAAATCCCATCCCTGACAGCTCTAGAAGTGCACCATCTCTGCTCTTTACCAGGTGTTTCTTTTCACCATCCCCGCCCCTACCCCTGCCATACTATTGGAAGACCTCCTCCTTTCCGATTTCCAAATGGTTCCGCCACCCCTGTAATTTAATTCAAGTTTTCTCAACCTTAATGATACATAATAGTGAGACATATATTATTAGGTCTTTATCTTTATTCAATAATGAAATATCGTGTCAATATCATACTTCATATTACAGTATTTCTCATATAAAGTTACATTAAAGTTGTACAAACTTGGAGTTATCAGTTTTACAGTAAAGTCCATGTTGTTTGTAGGTTTTTCTAAATGGAAACAGGAAAGTCAACGTGAGAGTGGTATATATTCTCTGTAACATTAGGGAGTGATATTTTTTAACAACAGGGGGGGGGGGGGTGGTGGGTTTGGGGTGGGGGGGAAAGAATTTGGACCCCTTGACTGGGGGGGGGGTCAAAATAATTTAACCTGTTTTGAGCCAAAAAGCCTGCGCGTGACTATGCTTCAAAGGGCCCGCGCACGAGCCAATTTTCGGCTGAAAGGGGGGGGGGGGGGGGGTCAAAAATTTTGACCCCTCGACCGGGGGGGGGGGGTGTAAAAAAATTTGCGCGCTCCGTGCGGGAACCCACCCCCCCTGTTGTTAAAAAATGATCACTCCCTTACCAACCAAAATGTATCATGCTACGGTGGCACCGTCACTCATATTTATGGAGAAATAGTAAAGCCTTTAATGTCACACCATATTAGTATAATGACAATTTACCATGGTTTAAGATGAAAATCAAAGCTGAACAATCACAACTGATTTTTCAACCTTCAAAACTCTGTTGAAAAACAAGAAATGTTTGAAACCCTTGGTGAGGGGGATTTTGGTAAAAAGCAGACCCTTGGTGAGAGGGATTTTGCTCAAAAAGTGCCCTTCCCAGCCGCACACATGTGTATACAAAATATACCAAGTGCCCCAATGAGCACCATGGAAGATGAGCACCATAACTTGACAATTATTTTAAATTCACTTAATGACATTTGTCGTCATGATGCACCAATACACCAGTGCATTGGTGCATCATGACGACCCAATAGGAGTAGGGTAGATGCACCTAGAGTCGGACAAATAACTTGAGACGGACACTTGATTTTGTGGTTATTCAAACATTTTATCCTCTTCAATTGAGAATAATGGTAAAGTTTAAGTGTTATTCTTCCCAAAAATAAAACATTAGAAGTTGTATCATACATTAAGAACCTTAAATTTCACTGTCCGCCTCAGGGTATGTGTCCGACTCATGGTGAATCTACCCTGTATCATGCCCGCAGGGTCAGCATCATGTTTGAATACAGTCCTGGCGAGTTACTTGTTAAAGCTTAGTAAGGCCACACCAAAAAAAAAAGTTGGTCAATGGATTTCACTGTTCAAAAAATGGTGCGAGCGAGCGAAATTTCTTCTTTTTTTTTTTTTAAGAATTTTTTTTTTGTCTTTGTCAATGGATTTTGTCGGTTGAAAACTGGAGCGAGCGACTTTTTTTTTCTTTTTTTTCAACCAGCCTCCGACAAAACTTCTTAGTGGACCCCTAACATAAAAATTTATTGGTTGATCTTGGGGAATTACTGGAAGAAAATTTGAAAAAAAAAAAAAATTCTCAATTTTGAAAAAAATTAGGCGAGCGAAATCCATTGACAATTTTTTTTTCAAAAAAAAGAAAAAGATTTCCATTTCCGAAAATAAGGTGCGCGAAATGCATTGACCAATTTTTTTTTTGGTGTGGCCTAAAGGCGCAGAACTTGCTGAACTTGCTGCCCCTCCAGTAACAGTAAGAGTGTAGTCGGGACAGGTACTCAGCCCTATATATAGGGGTGCTGGGGGTTTAAGATGATTTAGCGAAACAGATTTATCACTAACAGGCGTCAAACCTTTTGTTGTCATGATGCTTGAATCCAGCCTTGGTATGTCTATTCACCAGGGCTGCATTCATGCATCATACTGACCTCTCAACCCTGTAGAGTTGGCATGATGCATGAATGCAGTCTTGGTGAGTACTTCTCACGGCTGCATTTACGCATCATGCCGACATAGGGCATGATGCAATGAAAGCATTACCGTAAAGTCTTACATAAAAGCCGAACCCTTGTATAAGCCGCACCCCTTACTTAAAGCGGCATTCTCACCGAGCGTGTCCCACTCACAATTCTAGTACTGTTCTAGTATACTATGAGGTAGTACCGCGAGTGGTGATATTGCTCCTTTAAGAGAATCCTATATAAAGTGGAATCTGAGGTTTGTTTATAGCTACTTTAGTACTGTAGTATGCATACAAAAACCCTTATATAAGACCACACCAAAAAAAAGTTGGTCTACAGATTTCCCGCACCATATTTTTCAAAATGTTTTTTTTTTTGTTTTTTTTTGAAAAAAAAAGTGTCTACGGACAGCGTCCGCATCATTTTCTGAAAAATTGGAATTTTTTTTTTTTTTTTTGTGACCATTTCTGTCATCGCTAACCATTAAATATATTTGTAAAATTGAAAAAAGAGATTTTCCCTCAGTAAAAAAAAATAAAAATTCGCTCGCCCCCCTATATCAAGATTGAAATCCATTGACAAAAAAAAATAGTAAAAAAAAAATATTAATAATTCGCCCTGCCGCACCAATTTTTGGTAAAGAAAATCCGTAGACCAACTTTTTTTTTTGGTGTGGCCTTAGCTGCAGCGTATATAGACATAGCTGGTTCTGTTTCTCGGCTTGTACCCAAGACTTTACAGTATGATTTCATTGACGGGGTAACCATGCTCACAAATAACAGCACAAGTCTTCCCTAGATCACTAAGGTTCATTGCCGTCAACATATTAAACCCTGATAGGTGAAGTATCAATACCGTATACAATGGAGTGAAGACAATGTGGAATTGAGTGATGGCCTATCTAGACATGAGATCCGCTTGTTATAAGCCAGTATTTAATGAGTTACAGTATGTATCAATGAGCTTCACAAAAAGATGAGCACCAAAAAATATGACAATTATTTGAAAGTCTCTTCCTGTTCAACCGTTTCACATCCCTCGTGTTTGGTATACTAACTTTAACGTCTTTATATGATATATGATTTGGGTGATAACATTTGTAGACGAATCTATAACTTAAGACTTTCCTCCAAACATTTGGAAGCTGGGTGCGTCTCAATGCCCTCAGGGGGCTTTAACATTGCATACCGAACCCGTCGGCGATTTGTGAGGGGAGGATTTATTTACAGTTTTCGAAGGGGGAGGGGGGATTAGGGTATGTTGTGTATGTAAAATGTAACTTTATACATGTATAATGTAAAACTTTCAATATGTAAAGTATATAGCGTAAAATGCGTTTAAAAGCCCTTAAGAACTATAACAAATTGCTGTAAGATGTTCATACTTGACACAGACAACTATAATATTGATGACAATAAGATCATCACGAGTCATGGGTTATGTTATGAACCAGGCTCTACTTATAGCTGTGACATGTGGTGTTGGACATACCATAAATTCTCGCTTATAAGCCGCACCCCAACTTTGAGCCAATCCTATAAGCCGCACTGGCTTACTTATTATTAAAGTGACATAATCACCGAGCGTATCCCACTCGCAGTTCTAGTACTGTTCTAGTCTACTATGTGGTTAAGTGCGAGTGGTGAGAATGGCCCTTTATGGGGACTTTAGTTCTGTAGAAAAAAACTTGGATAAAGGCCGCACCCTGACTATGAGCGGATACTATAAGCCGCACTAGCGATCTGACTCGCGTACTAGCCGCGGCTTATACCTGAGAATGTACGGTAACCAACTTTGGTATTGACCTTCTCTTGATTTTCATGTTAACCTTTTATGGGCTGCACAGGTGTCGTTTGTCATCATAATGCATGAATGCAGCACTAAGCAGTTACTCACCAGGGTTGTATTCATGCACCATGACGCTGTTCAAAGGGAATGCATTAATGCACTATGCTAGAATAGGCAAGTCGGTAATAATGGTAGGTAATATATAGACCCAAACAAATATTTACCATTCTATGAAAAATATAGAAAAGTAATTAAGATACAAGTTAGAACCAATAAAAGGTAAATCAATACCGGTTCATGTCAGCTGCTTTTAGACACTACCGTAAATTCCCGCGTACTACCCGCGGGTTGTACGCGAATCAACCTCAGCTTTTATTTGATACCAAATATGCCTATATAGGGTGCGGGTTATAAGAGGGTTTTTATTATTATAGAACAGTACTAAAATAGAAGTTTTCAAACCCAGTAAACGGGTTAAAGGATTCTCCTAAGTTGGGGGTGCGGGTTATACGCGAGATGCGCGTTATACGCGGGAATTTACGGTAGTACGTTTTTGAAGGTTTCAATTCGCTGTTGCTGTTTGAGGCCTAAGAAGAAATATGTGTGCTTCTGGTCACCCGACACTACCGAGCAAAACAGGGCCGACTCTCTTTTTTTGGACTTTTTTTCCCGGAAATTTTGTCATTATTTTAATGAATTTTTTGTCAAAAATGTAAAAAGATAGGGCCACCCCCAAAAAAAAAGTTGGTCTACGGATTTCCTGCACTATATTTTTCAAAATAATTTTTCTTTTTTCTTTTTAAAGTAGGCTATCTACGGACAGCGCCCGCATCATTTTCTGAAAAATTATATTTGTAAAATCTAAAAAGAGATTTTCTCTCAGGAAAAAAAAAGAATTCGCCCGCCCCCCTATTTTAAGGCTGAAATCCATTGACAAAAAAAAAAATTGGAAAAAAAAAAAATATATATCGCCCTCCCGTACCTATTTTTGGAAGACAAAATCCGTATACCAACTTTTTTTTTCGGTGTGGCCTAAAGAGAATTTAGCTTTTAATAGTACACCTAGATATTTCAGCATGGATCAAACAGACGTTTCTGGACATAACTTAGAACTATTCCATTTTCTCTTGAGTTACAAATATAAAACATCACCTTTGCTTATCAAATGTAATACTCTGTAATAAATGAGTCGAATAAATGAAGCGAAAAAATGTTAGCGGAAACACCTTTTGTTTGGCCTGAGTAGGCACCATGGTTAGCACCCCAAGTGGTCAGGTGACTTCCTTAGACTTTCAGTCTAGCTACCTTGGTGGCAGTAAAGAGCTGTGAACAATAATTGGTAAACCCTTTAAGGACCGTATAATGTATTAATGCATCATGCCTTTGGTGGTTAGGATGCATGAATGCCCTGGTGATAAACTCATCAAGGCTGCATTCAAGAATCATGCCGACCCTATGGGTTTGATACACTACTGAAGGGTAAGCATGATGCACCAATGCAGCCCTGGTGAGTAACTCGCTGGTGCTGCATTGGTGGGGTCGTTTTATTCCGATAACTTGGATTACGGATTCGCCGATGGGATTTTTGGCCTTTTTTAACCCCTATTTCTTCTTTACCCCTGCCTAATGGGCTTTTTTGAGAACTTGACCAAAAAAAAAAAAGTATATGATGACCAGCAAAATCTCAACATTATGCCTTTCAATTTGGGGGATTTTCCATCCTTTTTTTTTTGCCCCTGCCCTCTAGGAAATCTTGGGACCCAAATCCTCCCTGGAGAGAAGCTTTTTTTTCTGTCCCCTGCCCCATCAAAATTGTTGCCGCAACGCCCGTAATCCAAGTTATCAAGATGAGGTGGCGCGATAGGCCAATCAAAAGGCGTCAACGAGGTTGTCTATCTGTGTAAGCCTTTCCAGTAAACAGAGAGGGCAGTCCCTGGCGCTGCCTCTCGCGTGCGTCTGTAGTGTCAGTCTCCGTACCGCACGACATTCTTCCAAGGTGCCAAACAGCCCCCAGTTGGTGAAGTAACTCACGTCAGCCTTCAGCTCCGCTAACTTGTTCTCAGTCTTTCTAACCGTGGGCTCCAACCGCTCCACCTTCTGGGTCAGGACGTCGATCACAATACTCGGATTCAGCTTCTCAAACCCGGCTTCAGCTTTCAGTTTGGTGAGTTCGGTCTCCTTGACATAGGTCATGCACCTTTCATAGACCTCGGCATCTCCATACTTCTCGGCCAGGTAGAGATTGTTCATACTCGGTGCCTTGGACATGGACTGACGGTCCAATACCTGGGTGCGCATATCGCTGTCCAGTTTGTCAAAGTCGGGATCCATATGCAGCTTTCTGTACGGGTATATCTTGAGGTCGTCAAAGAAAGCCTGCCATAGGTCGGTCAGAGAGAACATGTCAGCCAGTAGGAGGTTGTGGATGCTGGGGGGTTGGTACATGAGAACCTCCTCACAGCGCTGAACCACGCCATGCATCAGGTATTCCTGTGCCAGAGATAGGATGCTTTCCACATTGCTGTCTGTAAAGAAGAAGAGAAGGAAATATAATTTCTAGGGAGACAAGTGCCTAAGCGAGTGTTCATTTATTATTTACCGGGGGGGGTGGTGAGATTTCGCGCAGAGGGGCGAATTTTTTTACGCCCCCCCCCCCCTCGAGAGCGCGTGGTACGTTTCGCACCCCCCCTCGCCGAAGGCAGCGAAAAAATTTCGCCCCCCCCCTCCCTTTGAACTATAGTAATGCGCGGGCTTTTTTGCTAAAAAGGGGCTTACATTTTGGCGCCCCCCCTCAAGAGGGGTCAGAATTTTTTACGCCCACCCCCCTCGGGAGGGGTCGGAAATTTTTACGCCCCCCAACCCCCCTGTGAATAAAAAATGAACACTCCCTAAGCATTTCAACCAGCCGCAACACAATCTTGTAATGAATTATTTTAAATTCATTTTGAGAATCTTTTCAAATGTTTCAATTGAATGCACCTCAATTGACTCAGGCAGGGGCGGATCCAGTATTTAGGGAAAGGGGGGGGCGTGAAATAGGCAATGTACTGGGGGTATTGAAAATGTTTATATTAAAATGTACAGAAAAATGGGGGGGGGGGGGCGCCCCACCTGAATCCGTCACTATGGGGGTCGAACGCTAAAATCAACATGACGACATGGGCACTTTAAGCTATAGTGACATGCGACACGAGAAATGTAAGATATCATGAGATGTGACGTGGGTATCTCTTAAAGGCGCACTGAACCCACAACGTCATTTGCGTACAAAACTCGGCAGGGCTAGGTCCTGGGTTCAGTGCGCCTTTAAAAACTACAGGGCGACATCGGCATTATAGGCATTTAACATGCGACATGAGAAATGTAAGAGATAGTGACATGCGACATGGGCATTTCTTAAAGTGGCATAATTACCAAGCGTATCCCACTCACAATTCTAGTACTGTTCTAGTCTACTATGTGGTTAAGTGTGAGTGGTGAGAATGCCCTTAAAAATCGACAGGGCGACATGGGAATTTCTTACAATCGACATGCGACATGGGGACCCCCCCCCCCCCATTTGGACCCCCCTGACTCAATGAATTACCAGTCTACACCATGCAGGACATTCAGGCCTGCAGAAATATCTTTTTGCAGCCCCGGCTTCACTTTTGCAGGCCCGTGTATTGGCATGCGATCTTGTTATTTAAGAATTAAATATAAAGGAAGTGTTTAAACTGATCAGGATACATGAATAGGGTTCCTCTGTATGTTACAATAATATTAATCAGTTATATATGTAAATTACTGAAGAACATTAGTACAGAAAATATTCAAGCTTTCTGTTTTACACTGTAGAAACCTTAATAATGGTCCGATTTACAAGGCGTAAAAAATAACATGTAGGCAAGGATCCCTTAATTACAGCCAGTCCTTCAGGCCGGCGGTAGCCGC
>OX381713.1:67047048-67294048 GCA_947462335.1 Harmothoe impar | reverse complement strand
CTGTATAGGTCTGCTAGGGTGCGAGAATATATCTGTCTTTATTCACAAGAATAACAACTCTAGTTCCTTTCCTAGGGAACGATCAGTGTAGAATTAATACACACAGGTAGATCAGGTTTCTCTATAAATAGAGGAAACGGTCAGTATACAACTCTTAGCATACAACTCTGTCCGCACGGTTGGACATGTGAAGTCTCTCGTCAGTCGGGCCTGCACTGACTGCCGTTCCAGGTAAACACATGGGTCTTATATAACACCGGCTCTTAGATCACGTGGCCAGGTGGGTGGGTCGGCCGCCCACCTGAGAGCGGCACACGGTTACCTGAAGAGGACCTGCGCCCTCTCCCGGGAACTGTGTGCACTAGCTCCAGGTGGAGAAGCCGAGTAAACAGACGTTACCCGGAAATACCGTGTATGAGATTAATATGTAATATCATGCCCCTACACCAGTTGTGCTGAGGGGAGCGGGCATACAAATGTTTGACGCCTCTGCACAAGATTTCACCATTACCCTGTCTATAATAAATTCACACTCCCTGCAGTAAAAATGCATGTCAGAGAGAAAGCTGATGGTTTGATATTACCAATAGGTTTACTCTCAAGGGGCTATAAGGACCTATTATTTAACAAAATGTCGCATTGTTCTTCTAGGAGAGTGCAGTTTTGGCTCATTAGAGAAAATCTGGTTAAAATCTCTGGTAAACAATATTGAGCCAATCTGGGGGGGACAGCATATCACCATTTTTCCTCTAGAACTAACACCCAAAAAAGCAAAGCCCTCTGCCTCTGGCTTGGATTTCAGAATATAATCCTTTGGGGTTCTGTGTTTCGAACATTTGCCCCAATCAAATAATACAAGAGATATGTCTGTTCTTCCTTCCTGGTGTTGAATAGGCTAGGGAACTCATCTGTATTATGTTATGACAGGTTTTGAAAATGCTACCCTGAAGAAGACTTTATCCTGCATCCAGCCAAGCCAGTTTGTCACAAAGTGACCGCTGACCAGAGGTGGGGCTTAGAGAACTGTAGCAAGACTTCTTAACCTTTTGTAAGTATAACATAATTCCAATTCATTACACATGGGTACCCTCTGGTAGCTCTAGCTGTAAAGAAAAATGGCTCACTCTCACCAAATCAGTGCAGGCTGAAATGTTTCCATACATGATCAGTGGCCGTACATGATCAGTGGCCATACATGATAGCAAATGCTGAAAATCAACTTGTTCTCCCATATAATGTGCCAAATTGTGTAAAATCTTAAATTATTAAATATGTATGGGGATAGAAATTGTATTAAAAAGGACCATTTTTGATCCATATATAAAAGTGGTCATGTGGGTCACATGATGTACATGATGTACATGTTACAACAATTTTGGAATGTTATCTTAAATTGTATTACTAGTCCCAGCTGCACATGTTTATCATAATACATGGTAGGACACACATCATATGTACACCTTAGTAAGGTGGATGTAGGTGTTAACATAGTCAGAATGGGTAAGGCAGTCCATACATTAATTGATCATGTATGTCACATGATGTACATGATTGAAAAGTGACGAAAATGAGAGGACTGATCATGTATGGCCACTTTGGAAATGCATTGATCTGATGAGAGTGAGTCAAAACATTCTAACATGTTTTGGGATATTTCTTGTGAAAAGAAATTTTCTTTTAGCTACATGTCATGGGATCCGGTATCCTGTAGCTCTATGCCATGTTTTCTGTGTCCCCATGGTACGTGATGAAACTAATACCATACACCTCTATGTCTCGTGGTCTGGGGCCCTATACCCCTATGCACTAGATCATGTGACATGAGACTAGATCACATGGTGCTATATTGTACTAGATCATGTTGTTTGGTACTAGATCATGTCACATGGTCCTATAACATGTTCTTAGAGCATGGGGAGATATGTCACTTGGGGAGCAGCTGCATAAGTTCTCTAATGTTACATAGTCTGGTGCCCTGTACCTCTAGATGGTCACATGGTTTGATATCACAAACCTCTATGTCATGTGGTCCTGTAGCCTGTACCCCTATGTACTAGATCATGTGACAGCTGACTAGACTACGTGACACAGGGAGACATGGTACTAAATCATGGCAGAGGGTGAGACATATGGTACTAGATCACATTGTATGGTACTAGATTATGTCACATTGTGCTAGAACACTCAGCATGGGGAGGTGTGGCACTAGATCATGGCACATGGTACTAAAGCATGTCACAGGGGGAGCAGATGCATAGATTCTCTTATGTCACATGGTCTCATACCCTGCACTCCTTCGTCACATGGTGTCATACCCTGTGTCCCCATGTCACGTGGTTTGGTACCATGTGCCCACAGTGAGGTTTTGTCCTCATTGTGCAGGGTTGCCAGTTACCATGATGTTTCAAAAGGTATTTTATTAAATGAGCAATTTGCATAATTATATTGTTATCAATAAAGTCAGGTTGACCTACAATACTATCAGCAGATAAGTCTCTACCTTTGAAGTCCCTTGGATCGAAGGTCCTGGTGCCTGTACGAGGTCTTCTATATAGAGAAGTGTCCAGGGAACGCGGGGCTTGTCTGGTTGCTTGTCCTGTGCACCTTGTCGGGATGCGAACCTGCCCTCGCTTCTCACACCAAGCCTTTATCCTATCAGCAATCCTTGTCTCCAACTCCTCTAGATCATCCTGTCTCTTCTCCCCCAGGTAGTTAGTGTATTCTTGGTGGGTGGCAACCTCCGCCAGGCTCATATCAATGTTAGGCTACACAGCCATGGCCGCTTCCTCCTGCATTGCCTTGGATGTACCAAGGGCTTCCTTCTTGTAGGCATTCAGTTGAAAGCTGCCATAATTTCCTGTTCACAGTTTATACACCGAGGGGTGTGGTGGTCTCCTCCAATCTAATTACCAAAAATAACTTCATCAAAAATCCGCTCTGAATACAACAGCCCTGACAGCTTTTCTATTCACCAAAAAACATCAACTACTCCAGAAATCCTATGTAAATACCACAAAACGATTAGCTCTCGAGAAATCCTCTCTAATTACCACAGAAAATTCTATCCGGCTGAAAATCCTCTCTAATTACCACAAAACTTCAACCTTTCTGGGAATCCTCTCTAATTACCACAGCTCTTTTTAACAATCCAGAAATCCTCTTTAATTACCACAGCACTGTTTAAGTTCAGAAATACTCTCTAGTTACCTCAGAAGTCCTCTCTAATTTTCCACAGCTTTTTTTCCAAGTCCCTAAATCCTCTCTACTTACCATAGACCTTGAACCAGTCCAGAAATCCTCTCTAATTACCAGAGCACATTTTAACATTCCAGAAATCCTCCCTAACAACCACAGGAATTCAACCACTCGAGAAATCCTCTCTATTTACCACAGTATGTTTTACCAATCCAGAAATCCTCTCTAATTATCATAGACCTCGAACCAGTCCAGAAATCCTCTAATTACCACAGGAACTAAACCACTCCTGAAATCCTCTTAATAACAACAGGAGTTCAACCACTCCAGAAATCCTCTCTAATTACCACAGCACTTTTTTACAGTCCAGAAATCCTCCCTAATTACCACAGCACTTTTTAAGACCAGAAATCCTCCCTAACAACCACAGGAATTCAACCACTCGAAAAATCCTCTCTATTTACAACAGCATGTTTTACCGGTCCCGAAATCCTCTCTAATTACGATAGACCTTAAACTAGTCCAGAAATCCCCTCTAATGACCAGTGCATGTTTTAACAGTCCAGAAACCATAATTACCACAGGAATTCAACCACTCCAGTAATCCTTGCTAATTTACCTCGGCCTTAAACCAGTGCAGAAATCCTCTCTAACTAAAACATCATCTCTATACCATTCCAGAGATCCTCTCTAATTACAGTCCGGAAATCCTCTGTAATTACCAAAGGAATTCAACCACTCGAGAAATCCTCTCTCATTGGCACAGCATTTTAAACTTACCAGTCCACAAATCCTCTCTAATTACTCCAGGGACTCAACCACTCCCAAAATCTTCTCTAATTACCAAAGCACTTTTTAACAGTGCAGAAATCCTCTCTAATTACAACAGGAATTCAACCACTCAAGAAATTCTCTCTAATTACCATAGGCCTTAAACCAGTCCAGAAATCCTCTCTAATTACCACAGCACTTTTTAACAATCCAGAAATCCTCTCTAATAACCACAGGAGTTCAACCACTCCAGAAATCCTTTCGATTTACCACAGTATGTTTTACCTATCCAGAAATCCTCTCTAATTACCATAGCACTCGAACCAGTCCAGAAATCCTCTCTAATTACCACATCACTTTTTAACAATCCAGAAATCCTCTCTAATAACCACAGGAGTTCAACCACTCCAGAAATCCTCTTGATTTACCACAGTATGTTTTACCTATCCAAAAATCCTGTCTAATTACCATAGAACTCGAACCAGTCCAGAATTCCTCTCTAATTACCACAGCACTTTTTAACAATCCAGAAATCCTCTCTAATAACCATAGAAATTCAACCACTCAGGAAATCCTCTCGATTTACCACAGTATGTTTTACCTATCAAGAAATCCTCTCTAATTACCATAGACCTCGAACCAGTCCAGAAATCCTTTCTAATTACCACAGAAACTCAACCACTCCAAAAATCCTCTCTAATTACCACAGCAATTTTTAACACTGCAGAAATCCTCTCTAATTACAACAGGAATTCAACCACTCAAGAAATTCTCTCTAATTACCATAGCCCTTAAACCAGTCCAGAAATCCTCTCTAATTACCACAGCACTTTTTAACAATCCAGAAATCCTCTCTAATAACCACAGGAGTTCAACCACTCCAGAAATCCTCTCGATTTACCACAGTATGTTTTACCAATCCAGAAATCCTCTCTAATTATCATAGACCTCGAACCAGTCCAGAAATCTTCTCTAATTACCACAGGAACTAAACCACTCCTGAAATCCTCTTAATAACAACAGGAGTTCAACCACTCCAGAAATCCTCTCTAATTACCACAGCACTTTTTTACAGTCCAGAAATCCTCTCTAATTACCACAGCACTGTTTAAGACCAGAAATCCTCCCTAACAACCACAGGAATTCAACCACTCCAAAATTCCTCTCTATTTACAACAGCATGTTTTACCGGTCCCGAAATCCTCTCTAATTACGATAGACCTTAAACTAGTCCAGAAATCCCCTCTAATGACCAGTGCATGTTTTAACAGTCCAGAAACCATATATAATTACCACAGGAATTCAACCACTCCAGTAATCCTTGCTAATTATCCTCGGCCTTAAACCAGTGCAGAAATCCTCTCTAACTAAAACATCATCTCTATACCATTCCAGAGATCCTCTCTAATTACAGTCCGGAAATCCTCTGTAATTACCAAAGGAATTCAACCACTCGAGAAATCCTCTCTCATTGGCACAGCATTTTAAACTTACCAGTCCACAAATCCTCTCTAATTACTCCAGGGACTCAACCACTCCAAAAATCCTCTCTAATTACCAAAGCACTTTTTAACAGTGCAGAAATCCTCTCTAATTACAACAGGAATTCAACCACTCAAGAAATTCTCTCTAATTACCATAGGCCTTAAACCAGTCCAGAAATCCTCTCTAATTACCACAGCACTTTTTAACAATCCAGAAATCCTCTCTAATAACCACAGGAGTTCAACCACTCCAGAAATCCTTTCGATTTACCACAGTATGTTTTACCTATCCAGAAATTCGATGCTAATCCTCTTTAATTACCACAGCACTTTTTAACAATCCAGAAATCCTCTCTAATAACAACAGGAGTTCAACCACTCCAGAAATCCTCTCGATTTACCACAGTATGTTTTACCTATCCAGAAATCCTCTCTAATTACCATAGAACTTGAACCAGTCCAGAAATCCTCTTTTATTACCACAGCACTTTTTAACAATCCAGAAATCCTCTCTAATAACCATAGGAATTCAACCACTCAGGAAATCCTCTCGATTTGCCACAGTATGTTTTACCTATCCAGAAATCCTCTCTAATTACCACAGGAACTCAACCACTCCAAAAATCCTCTCTAATTACCACAGCATTATTTAACAGTGCTGAAATCCTTTCTAATTACAACAGGAATTCAACCAGTCCAGAAATTCTCTCTAATTACGATAGGCCTTAAACCAGTCCAGAAATCCTCTCTAATTACCACAGCATCTTAACACCAGTCTAGAAATCTCCTCCAATTACCATAGACATTAAACCAGTCCAGAAATCCTCTCTAATTACCACAGCATTTTTTAACAGTGCAGAAATCCTCTTTAATTACCACAGGAATTCAACTACTCCAAAAATCCTCTCTAATTACCATGGACCTTGAACGAGTCCAGAAATCTCTGATGACTACAACACTTTTTGAACAATCCAGAAATCCTGTCTTATAACCACAGGAATTCAACTACTCCAAAAATCCTCTCTAATTACCTGGGACCTTCAACCAGTCCAGAAATATCTGATAACTACAGCACTTTTTAACAATCCAGAAATCCTCTCTAATAACGACAGGAATTCAACCACTCCAGAAATCCTCTCTAATTACCATAGATCTCGAACCAGTCCAGAAATCCTCTATAATTACCACAGACCCCATATCATCTAACATTTGCCTTTGAAGGTCTGTTAGATGTTTTGATGCAGCATGACTGTTTGGGTTAGTCTACTGATTAGGGGCTGGTCATGGATTGATGTATCAACATTACGGTATGTAGACCAGCTCTATCCATACAAGGTGTGGCATTCACCATGGTGCAGTATGAGTGCAGTGTGCACCAGTTAAACCATGTTGGGCTAATTGTTTGACAAAACATGTAAATATCTGCTTTGCTTCTTTCATTTCTAATACAGGCACAGCATATATCAGTTGAAGACATGCCTAGTACAGCGGTAGTAGTCCATTCGATGAGCAATGAGTACAAAAACAGTGTTATTGCACGTATAGGAACTAAAAGTCAAGATGACATTTCAGGCTGTCTGTTGTGGACTGGGGGTCTGTCTGGGGGCTACCCAGTGTTGAAAGTGACCGTTAATGGTGACCACAGTACAGAGGCAGTTCACCGCCTGGTTTATTTTCTCTCTGGGAAACCTGAGATCCGTAAGCACCAAGTGTCCCACCGCTGCCACAATAAGAAGTGCATACAGTTGTCCCACTTGACATATGAACTGGGTTGTAGCAACATGCAGCGGAACCGCTGCAAGCCTGACCGGCACTGCTTTGGACATGGAAACTTGCCTAATTGCATTGTAATGTATTTCATCTGCTCATCAGGCATGTTTATCTTTACAGGAAGTAACACTAAGAAAGAGAATGTGATAGAGACTGCCCTAGGTCCATAGGTGTTCCTCTTTGAAAAGTCCACTGGACCCCTGCTATATCCTATAACCTGCTATTTCTTACTAACCATTATTTATTGTTGTTTTCTGAAATCATCATTAACCTTGTATTGGTTATGTAAATTATCTTCATATTACCTCAAATAAGGAGACGATCCATCCAACCTAGTTAGTCTCGATAAGGCATGCATGCCATTTAATATAAGTCTAGTTATTTCAAACATGTATTTGCCCATTAGCCATGCATGAAGAGAATGTCATCTATATTTTACCAATAGGGCATCTTTACTATTAGAGTATATATTATAGGTACCACAGAGCACTATGCTCTGATAGAGGCAATATTATAACACAATTGTCAGAATAGCCCTTGATAATTTGCATGTGAATTTGCATTTTGCTAAGAGGGGATGCAATGCTCATGATGTTTCTGTGAATAGATTTACATGTTACCACATGAATTGACTTGTTCTGTTTAATCTGATGAGGTATGCACACATATATGTATGTATGATTGATTTTATTTCAAAAATTTGAAATCACTTCATTTGCACAGTTTTGAAATGATGGAACCGGAGTTAACACCTTTGGAGAAAGTGAAGGAAGGGTTACGAAACTGGAGAGGCAAGGGCAACTTTGTGGTCATTAGGGATGAAGAACGAGGCCGTTGTGTGCTCACGACAAAGGACATCAGAAGGAAGGAATTTGTCCTGGAATATGAAGGTGACCTTCTAGACAAACAGGCAGCAACCACACGAGAAGGAATCTATGCTGAGGAAGGCATTGGCTGCTACATGATCTGGTGGCATAAGTCTGACTTTGTCCTTGATGGGACCCTCCATTTCAGGACACTAGGGCGGCTGGTGAACCATGCTGCAAACTCCCCGAACCTGGAAGCCTTCCATCTGGTGGAAGTGGAGCCTGGACAACCCAAACGCCTGGCGCTGCGTGCTACAAGGGATATCCAAGAGGGAGAAGAGTTAATGTGGGACTATGGTTTCACGGACGAGGAAAGGAAGCAGGACGCCTGGAGAGATTTCACTTGTCCACAAGAACCACACCCACTGTATGAGTCTGAAGGGTAAGTTAGCAAAAACATTGACTTTATTGAGGCACATCACTAAAACATGACATTTGTTGTCATAATACACTAATGCAGCCCCAGCCAATAACCTGCCGGTGCTGCATTGCTATATCATGCTGGCCCTTCAGAAGCATCTCAACTGTAGGGTAAGCATGCTGTTTAGCATTGGCAAGTTATTCGCTGGGGCTAAATTCATGCATAAATACACCATGCTGTCCTTAACTGGTTACGGGGATGTCCTGTCTGTAGTATTCACCCTCCAGCAGTTGTCAAACATTGTTTGGGATGTCTTACACAGAGATAATTTACAAAGGCCTGCCAACATACCCTATGCCTAGTCAGGACATGTTATGTCAGCATTAGGCTTTAGCTATTTAGACATTAAATGTATGTTTATTATGAAAACCACCGCTCAAAATCATGCACAAGAGCTGCATTGCATAAACAGGGCCTGGCCCTATTGTATGTGCAGATTAAATGAATGAATTACAAACAAACAAGCTATAGAATCTATATCTTCATTTTAATATTCTCCATATTGATTGCAGTGTGCGCATGATGAGCAGCAAACCTGAGCCGGTCCTGACCTCCATGTTGCACACAGCCCAGGAGTACATCCGCAGACACTGTGAGGCAAGGTTCCGCATGTGGCATCCTGACGGGCAGGATTCAGCGACCGACCCAGCACCCCTGTAAGTACATGGTCTGTATTACTGTCAGTACATGGTCTGTATTACTACCCTACAACAGTCTGTGAGTACATGGTCTGTATTACTGCCCTACAATAGTCTGTCAGTACATGGTCTGTATTACTGCCCTACAACAGTCTGTCAGTACATGGTCTGTATTACTGCCCTACAATAGTCTGTCAGTACATGGTCTGTATTACTGCCCTACAACAGTCTGTCATGGTCTGTATTACTGCCCTACAACAGTCTGTCAGTACATGGTCTGTATTACTGCCCTACAACAGTCCGTCAGTACATGGTCTGTATTACTGCCCTACAATAGTCTGTGAGTACATGGTCTGTATTACTGCCCTACAACAGTCTGTCAGTACATGGTCTGTATTACTGCCCTACAACAGTCTGTCAGTACATGGTCTGTATTACTGCCCTATAACAGTCTGTCAGTACATGGTCTGTATTACTGCCCTACAATAGTCTGTGAGTACATGGTCTGTATTACTGCCCTACAACAGTCTGTCAGTACATGGTCTGTATTACTGCCCTACAATAGTCTGTCATGGTCTGTATTACTGCCCTACAACAGTCTGTCAGTACATGGTCTGTATTACTGCCCTACAATAGGTCCTGGCAAAGCCAGGTTCTGGGTACATGGCTACCCCCAGGGGCGCCCTTATCATGGAGGACGCCCGGGGTGTCAGCTATAGTAGCGTCCTCAGGCATGGCTGCCATGCAATAGTTGAATCTAATATCTGTAATTAAACCATGTTATTTTCCTTTTTGATACTTAGAACACATGCAATAGAAAGCAAATTAACAGCTTTAGATGCCCTTCTGTTTTTTAAGAGTTTAAATGACATTCATGAAAACTAAACAAAATGTCATTACTTGACCAGCTGACTCGAAAATTCATGAAGTGTAGAACTATAACTCAATTATGATTTTTTTGCCAAGTTTTGGAAAAAATTCACTCATATGAAATGATAAATACATATCTCATCTAGGTGAATCCAGAAGATCTAAGGTCCCCTTACGGGAGCAACTGAGATATATTGAGTTAAATCACGCAACATCTATGCAGGCAATGCACACCGAGCAGGGCTGCTACCCATGTACCTCGGGGTGTCCGAGGCACAGTAAGCGGGAGGGGGGCGTGGGGGAATGCCGGGCGAGCTCCACCAGGTACATGTGTATTCAGCGACCACTCGTGGGGGGGGGGCTGGCATCTTCACGGCTTCTCCGCGCAGTGGAGGGAGAGGGTGGGCCTTCCTCATCGGCGAAAGAAGGGGGGGAGTGAGCGTCTGAAGGTGCAGTAGCCTACCCTTTATAGTAATGAGCAGCAAGAGTCACATACACACTTATACCTCATTTGGTCTCCTGGAAAACAGCCCAGGTCGCCAAGTCGCTGTTGACCCATCGGAGTCACATTCAGTGACTGCAGATGGGTCAAAAACAACCTGGCAACCTGGGCTGTTTGGTACTGTTTAGGAGGCGACTTTCAACCTAAAGCAATAATATAAGCGACCTGGCGACTTTTGGAAAAATTTAACAATAGGTTATGGTGTCCAAAAAAGCGACTTTGTGACCTGGACCCCTTAATTTCGGCAACTTTCCGACCTCAGGGGGGGGGACCCCTCTGCACCCCCCATTCACATATATATATGGGGGAGGTGTAGACTGCCTAGCGTGGGAACGCTAGTGGGAGCGGCCGGGACAGGCTGGTGGGGGGAGAGGGGGGGAGGTAGTCCAGCATAAGGGAGAGGCGGGTGGTGGTTGGGAGGAGGAGGTGAAAGGGGGGGGGGGTAACAGACCCCGGGAATGAGGACGGACTTTTCAATCCAGGATGTACTATCTTCCCGGTCATTGCTTAGACCTGAACAACAACATTAATATGTGAGGCATGATGCATTAATGCAGCCCTGTAGTAAGTAAATCACAAGTGCTGCATTGGTGTATCATGCCAACATTTTTGAACAGTCCCGTCTCAACCCCGCAGGGTAAGCATGATGTTCATATATCTTGCACTAGTGCCAGGGCTGCATTCATGCATCCTGATGACCAAAGGCCTGATGATATATTAATGCTTTTTTTCTGAATCTTCCAACCATAAACATTGGTACTGTATCTTGCATACTAAGTGTACATGTTGCGAAAATTGGGTTGTGTGCATTCTAGGGGGTGTGCGCTTGTTAGGTTGAGTCTGGTGATACTAAATCATTCTCTCTTATCAATTTTCATGGGACTGTGAATATAGTAAGAGATAACTCCAATATATGGTTATATAAAGGATGACACTCAATGCTTATTGCAGAACACCTGATGAGGATGGTGGCAAGCTGCTGCATATGCAGGCTTTGGTACACAACCTGGAGATACAACTGGAGTTTGTAAAAAATGAAAATGTAAGTGTGCTTCAGTGCTTCATCTCAATATGTTTCAGATTCAGGCAACATGACGGTTTATCCCAGTGTCCCGTTGGATCATTTAGTGCATATTAGCAGGCCTGGACATTCCCATCATTAATATAGCAGATGAGTAGTTAGGTGTAGTCTGACCTGCATGGATAGATCAACCCCTGCAGGGGTTTATTGATAAGTAGGGTTGCTCCCCCACCTCCTACCTCACTCAACACTGTAGCCTATGCAGGTGGATGGGTGAAGTAGGGGTCATGGCTAAGGGGGTAGTCTATGTAATATACCTTATTTTAAATCAACATTTTCAGTGAAATCATCCTATCTGTGCAAGTTGATAATGTTTAGATATTTGTTTGGATTCTGTTCGGATCTATATTTATGTATTCTAACCAAAAATCAAAGAGTGATAAGACCCCAGTCTTCCTTTGTCCTTCAGTGTAGTATTTCTTGGCCAGGTCTGGTCATTTATACCTTTGACTTCTTACCTCTTGTATATCTGGATTATCAGGGGATCCTCAAGAACAGAGTATTAAACATGGAGAAGGCTATGGAGATGCAGACAGAGGACCATGAAGAGAAGCTTGACGTTCTACACCAACAACAACAAGCTGTTACAAACCAGCTTCAGGAAGTGATGGAGGCCAAGGCAAGGGCTGAAGACAGGCTCAAGGAAAACCAGCAGATACTAGAGACAACACTGTTCCAGGTCCACAAAGTAGAACAAGATTTACAAAGCAAGGTAACTAAAATAATTTAGTGTTTCACATGAATAATCAGTTCTCAGTTCCTTACTAAGGGTAGTTTTGCTTTTGTATGGTATGAGGCGACCAGGTGTGCATGTATGCTTCCAACACTACATTCCTTCTGACTGAAGGTAATTACAATTTGCCGGTCCTTGCCTTGTCAGTCACATGACACTGTAGCCAGAACACCTATTGGCTCTTGGTTGTCTCAAAATCATCACCCCAAATAATCTTTAAATTTTTATGTTATTGTCCAAAACATTATTAGGGTTCATTGAGGTTCTGAATTCCTAAATTTGGAAAAAATTGGGGTTTGTTTTCCAATAGGACTTTGACTATTGTGTGGCCTGACTCTATAGAGTTAGTGGTTGCTGGCATGTTGGTGTCTCAGGAATGTTTCAGCCCTCGTCAGAAGACTATCACACTGAAGGCCTTCAGAAATAATATAGCCTTTTCATTTTAACTGTGACTTCATGATATGAGGTCATGAGTTATATTTGTGTTTGTATTGTCAACTAATGTACATTGCATTAATCATGACCTGTTAGTATTGGTGTATTTGCAAAGAGAGCAATACATTGTTAGCAAAAGTAACCCTAATTTTGAATTTGTAATGTATATTTGTTTATTATATGATTTTCAAATCCAAGAGACATAAAAAAATGGTTAATTACAGTATAATATCACAGAATATTGTATATGGTTATAGTGTACATTTCTGTAATAAATGTTTGTCTCTGGTATGGGGCATTAGTAGCTCAACATATTGAGGCAGTTTATGTTATGAATATATAATCATTCCTAAAACAATTGCTGCAAGTACATTGTTGTTTATTATGTTTGTGGGGATATCCTTATATCCATCAAAGAAAGCTACAGCCAAGTAGCAATAGGAATATTTATACTGATTGCACATAGTTCATATTGATACCTGTGTGCGGTAAAGTTGTTAATGCAAAATTTTTCACTTATATGTGCTTTTACCAGTCTGCAGGCAATGGCAAGAATGGCACCCAGGACACAGCAGCCTGCACTGACTTCTCAATGGCGGCAGACCCTGGGCTGCCTCTGGGAGAGTGGACAGATGACACCCCAGACAAGGAACCCCTTCACTGCTCCTTCACCCAGAGTTGTCTCCAGCAGCATGCGCGTCCTGTCAGTGACAGCAACACCAACCGCTGCAAGAGGCACAGAACCCAGATAGCAGCAGTTGGTGCCTGTCCTGACCAACACACTGACAGTACTGGGTATCTAGGAAACAACTCTCTGATACCAGACATCCCTGCCACCCAAAATGAAGCTCCAGTAACAGAGCACCAAGTGAGTAAAAGCTCATTTTGTTTTTGTTTGTCTCACCTCAGCTGCTCACTACTGGTCAGTGTTTGTGAAATTGTGCTGAAAACTAGGTAGAACTGGCCAAAAGAATCTAGATTTTGAATAAGCTTCCCAATAATTGTACACATGTGCATTCTATGAGGGGGAATTAAATGGGAAGCTGCAGGCTTTCTATGCAAATTCTTGATTCATACTTTAAATTCATAACATGAAAAATATCCAGGGCTGCGAAATTCATCTGGACCTGCATAATAAAGATCTGCATGACCAAAAGTCTGGCAAGGTGGATGGAACTTTCATGAAGAATAGATGATGTGGGTCAATGCATTGATTTGATAATAGGGTTCCTTTATAACATTTTAATCATTGTATACTAAGTATTTTATAAAATGATTGTACATCCATAGGAGAGTGTCATCTGATACAGTAATATAACATTGTCTTACAGCAGCCTGATGTACCAGGCCAGCAGTACCTCCCTCTAGGACAACTCTCTGCCAACAAGCCACCACTAAGGCACAGGAAGGGCACGCTACACCATAAAGACATCCTGAAGGATAGCAGTGTGCCTGGCATCTTTTATGTCAAAAGGTCTATAGGTGAGAAGCACACATTCCATGCCTGCATTTTCTGTGGACATTTGAGAAAAGACATGCCAGACCACCTGAACAAGAAACACAAGGCGGAACCAATTGTAAGAGAGATACAACTAATGAAAGAACAAAAAGAACATGAAGAAAATATAGATCAGAAATCATTCTTACAGAAGGAAATTAAGTTTAAACAGGACCGTCTGCGGAACGAGGGTGACCACTGTCACAATGAGCAGGTGATTGATGGGAAACATGGGGAGTTCCTCATGAGCCGCAGACCGTCCAACACACCAACCACCTTCAAGTCCTCAGAGTACGGGCCATGCCCGGACTGCCATGAGTGGCTGAAAATAGACACTTTTACTAAACAGCAACATGTGTGTTCAAACCTCTCAGTAAAGCTGCCACAATAGCAGGACAGTGTGTTGGTGCCAGATATGGCCCTCTCACATGCAGCTTATACTACACTATATGTACAGTGTGTTAGTGCCAGATATGGCCCTCTCACATGCAGCTTATACTACACTATATGTACAGTGTGTTGGTGCCAGCTTTACACATGTACTACACAATATGAGTGTCATGGGGGGGGGGGGTAGGGGGATTACTGGTGTGCATAATTGGGGGGGGGGCATAGAGGGATTGCTGGTGTGCAGCATGGGGAGGGGTAGAGGGATTACTGATGTGCAGCATGCGGGGGGGGGGGGCTAGAGGTATTACTGATGTGCAGCATTGGTGGGGGAAGAGGCATTACTGCTGTGCAGCATGGGGGGGGGGGGGGTAGAATGATTCATGTACATGGTACTACAACTTTAAATCTACTTGTGTTGCATCATAGTAATTAGAGTGTGTGGCGATAGACTTGCACTGGAAATCTGCTACACCTACTTTTTGGACAATGAACATTATTTATTGGTGGAATTTGGGCTATAGAATGAACTCCTAGAGTTCTTTTATTGACAACAGCTGTGCAACTAAGCAAGGGCTAGGTGAACTGGCAGGCCTCTTGGCCCATTGCAGCACGGTTATCAACCCTCAATTACATCAATTTTAATGTAACCGAAGTTCATGAAATTGGTTCGGATTTCTCACTTCTTCTTCCCCCTCACACATATGTGGCTTGTACTGTGACTCTTCTTTTTGTGGCTATTGCACTGACTCTACTGGCAGGCTGGACCATGGGGCTCTGCCAAACACTGGGCCTGAGTGACCGCTATGGGGGCTCCACCAATAGAGCTTCCAAGAAAACATTAACTGCTGCCCATACTAAATCCCCTGGAGAGGTAAAGGGATACAGAGAGCATGGATGAAAAAGCAGGACCATGAACCTATCCTTTTGTGTGTGCAGCTAGATGTTTCCATCTTTGTGCTGTTTCCACCCTACCATTTATCATGACTTTAACCCAGTGGGGCTGCATTGGTGCTTCCTGCTCACCCTTCAGAAGTGTCTCAACCCCATAGGGTCGGCATGATACTTGAATGCAGCAGCGGTGAGATACTTACTAGGGCTGCATTTAAGCATCATGATGACCAAGAGCATCATGCTTTAAGGCATCATGTTGTCCTTAAAGGGTTAACTGACAGTGACATAGAATAAGTGAGATGCACTGTGTTGTAACTACAATATAGTTTGTACCCCTAAAGGCACTGGTAGAGTGTGTTAAGAATATCTTCCAGTATGATTTAAATATTGTATTATGAGGGACACTTCAGTGTGACATGTATCGGTCCTTAGGATCACTGAAAGTGACTTTGTGTTAATTAGATATTGCTTATCACCCGTAAGGTGTTCCTCATGAATTGTTACTCCAAGTCCTCAATTATTATGGACCATTTAATATTTCAAACATGAGTGAACCATTAATGTCTGATCAGTATTATTTCCTTAGTTTATTTGTGTTCCCATATCAATAATTTGTGTTAACATATCAATAATTACACAGAGCTTTGAGGGCAGATTTCTTACTATTATATTATGTCATTTTCACAGTTTGATTTACCTAACATTCTGTTCATCTTGGACCTGGTTAGTTTATAGATATGATGTTACACACACATTCTTATTACTGTTATGACACAAGGATCAAAATGGTATATTTTCAGTACATGGTGAAATAAAATAAACGATCATTCATATACCATTGTTCTGTTTAGTTTCAGTTTTTCCTATTACAAAGAAATAAGTATCATATCAACCAATTCAAAAATCCTCTATAATTACCCCCCTAGTTTTACCTGTGCAGAATTCATCCCTTATTACCCCTGCACCTTAACCAATTTAGAAATCCTCTCTAATTACAACAAAACCTTAACCAAGCTAGAAATCCTCCTTAATAACCACAGCACTTTTAACCGGTCTGGAAATCCTCTCTAGTTACCACAGAACTTTCTATTAGTCTAGAAATCCTCTCTAGTTACCACAGCACTTTTAAGCAAACTAGAAATCCTCTCTAATTACCATAGCACCTTTGACCAATCTACAATTTCTCTCTAATTACCCCTGCACCTTAACCAATTCAGAAATCCTCTCTAATTATAACATTACAATTGAATGTGCCAATTTTAGTACTGTATCATAGTGATAAAAACTCGCGTATAAACCTCACCCAGACCCTGGGCCGATCCTATAAGCCGCACTGCCAATCTGATTCACGTACTAGCCGCGGCTTATACGCGAGGTTTTACGGAATATTTTCTTTTCAAATTCAAATTGTTCTTTCGATTGGAATAGTTCATATATATAAGAATGTGTTACGCCTACACACTTTTCTAAGTAGTCCTTTTGAAGTTGATTGTAAGATACCCTTTCTTCTAGCAACATAATAGCTCCTTGCTCTCCAGGAAAAAGGGTTTAAATGAGGTGAGGAAAAGCATGTTTGTAAGTGAATGAAATATCAAAATATGTTTGAAATACATGTGCATTACTCTTTTGCATGTTCCTGCTACATTGATAAGAGGTTCATGGTCCACACCCATGTCTGTCTAAACTAATAAGGTATGAGTCTGACAGAGGAATAGTTTGTACAACAATGTGAAAGGTCCCTGTAGACCTCCTGTAGGCTAGTAGAGATATAACGCCACCTTGAACATATTTCCATAAACATCATTAACATTTTGTTACCAAGAACTGTGCTTTCATACCTATACCAGACACCAGGCACTGATTTATTATGATATGGGACAACATTAACATTAACCAATCAGGTACTAGCTTGACCCACTCAGTGACTACTTCCTGTTACATGACCGAGCTCCTACCCATTAGCCCAGATAACAAGCCGGAGGGCACTCCATGAACCATTTTTCTCACACAGAAACCTGCATTCATAGAAAAACTTTCCTGTTGTGGATACAGGTATATACAATTATATGGAAAAAATAACATTAAAGTTTTTTTTTAACCTGCAGTGTATACAACCAGTCGGTGGTTAAATTTTAAAAATAATAAGCAAAATCTCACCAATATTTCATTTCCAAGTCTCCCTTGTCATTCCACTCATCAGAATGCAGTACATTCGAGCACTACCTGAGGCTGACAGCAGCACAGTGCCTTGCAGAGGGCTTGTCTGAAGCTCTGCCGTAACACGTAATACACCACAAAGTTTGTGGCAGAGTTGGCTGCCAGAAGAACATTAGATGCACAGTAGAGGGCATACCAGCCATCAGAGTCTTCAATTGTGTACCAAGCCACCATGTATATCTGGTAAGGTATGTTACACACTATAAACACAATGACAATGACTACCATCAGGCTGGGTAAATCCTGAGATTCATACCGTGCAGGGAGAAAAGAGAATGAGGGGGTTTCTCCCCTTGATTTTGGGTGAATATAAATGTAATTCAGCAAATCCAATTTGCTTATATCTAAACATTATTTGCTGAAAGTAATTAGCCTATGTACAGGTAGCCAATGTAGTTATCTGGGTATATGTGAATGGGCTTGTATGACAGTTTTGTATTTCGTGAAATATAATGATTTGAATGACAGAATATAACCGAAATAAGGTATATTTATATGTGGAATCCCCCCCCCCCCTCACCCCTCTCTCACCACACCACCTGGATATGATACAGCAGTGGGAGATTTCCCCTTGGTTGTGCGGGCCGGCGGCGGCCCTTATCTCTCCCGGCGCCCCTTATCTCTAGAGAAAAGGGCTGCTGCCGGTCAGTACCTCCAAGGGGAAATCTCCCCTCACTGGTGAAATCCCCCCTGTTGGCCTTTTCATCTGTGGTGGGAAAAGTCCCGGATTGTCCAGGCCTGACCATCACCACTGTAATGTTGTTCTCTGACCCACTGCTATTCTGTTGGATGCCATCCCTGCTCTTAGCAACCTTCCTCAGCTCCCAGATGATCCTGGTATTGAGGACAATTAGGATGATAAGAGGGAATACTACAGCGATGATGTTTTCAACAAGAGTTTTGTATACCCTATCAAATATTGTGTCTGGCCCAATACTGGTCCTTTTTAAAGATGGCACAGTCATGGAATCATAGTCCTCAGGGTACTCGATGCTGTACTTGAAAAACATGGGTAAGCAGAGAATGACAGCCACGATGGACACCACTGCCACTTGTATCCCGGTCCTCCTGAGGCTGGTCAGTCTGGGGGCATCAAATGGCCAGCAGACTGCTATGTACCGGTTAGTGGCTATCAGCACGGTCATCCACACTGATGTAAGGCGGGTCATATAGAGAAACGGGATGAGGTATACTTTGGTGTAGACAAATAGCACTTTGGCAATGTCCTCCCTTCCCTCAGCCAGCATCAGGGGTGGACCCTTGTTAATGCCAGTAACAAAGAAGCATGTGAGCACCAAGTTATCAGTCACAGCCAATGCCTGCAGCAGGAAGGTTGCTGCAGGGTGCTTCTTGCCACTGTCTGCCTTAAGGACCTTGTAACAGATGATGTTGGCAATGAACCCCACCACACTGATGGATCCACGTACAGCAATGAACACAATGAAGTTAAACATTTCAGATGCCTGCAATGAAGATCTATCGGTTGTGTTAGAGTTCTCATGTGTCGAGTAGTTTATTGTAACATTTCTAAGGTGGCTATGCACGTCAGTGGTAGTGTCAGGATGCACCATGACTGATGGCATTCTACTCTGAAAGATAAATTGTCAAGTTAAATACACATTAAATATTTCATGATAATCCAGTCGTTTTAGCTAATCAATATACATGATGTGGACTTCAGTTGTTGATATGAGTCTATATGTAAGGTTCTGGACTCTGAACAGACCATCAGAGAGTGGACAAGTGAACAAACACCCAATTAATAAAAGATGCTTGTACCTGCTTCAGAGAGATCCAGGTGCTCTTCATGGAGCTTCCTTAGAGCAGTAAGTCCATGTTACAGTAAGCTGGTCTACATGGTGTGAACCTGTGCAATGTAATCCTCTCGGGTTCATTTCTCAAGTCTGTACGAATCATCCTGCAATATCGTTAACATTACTGACTATACATTTAGTCTGAGAAAAGGATTTGAGTGTATTAGTCTGAGAATACAAACCTTATATATTGCTGAATCAACCAGCTGAACCGTCCAAGTGAATTATCCAGCTAATCGTGCAGCTCCCTCAGAATAAGTTAAATTACCTCACCCCCACCTGGACGATTCAAGCTGGATAATAGCTCTGTCTGCCAGGTCTGTACGACAGCTCAATCAGCCAGCTATTATTTGCCCACAGTGATAATGTTTCCCATTGAGAAATGATCCGCAGTAGGCACACACCGTAATGTGAATGAAGCCAAGGGGCCACATGTGGTACTGACAGCAGTTTGTTAAATTAATCAACAGAAACACTCAAATATTATCTTCTGTACACTCCATTTCGATAAGAAAGTGTAATATTTTACAAATATGACAATGCGATCAACAGGCATGGCACTGATAAGATTGCTTTCAGAGCAAAGTCAAAGTTGAACATGTTAAGCTTCTTGATGTGCGAGATGAAAAAGGTTAATTTCAGGCAGGAGCTCAATAATTATTGTAGTTTTCAATGAGTTGCTTCAATGATAACAGTCATAACACTCAAAGCAATGCTTCTACTGTATATTGATAAAAGTATTTAGGTGATGCAAAATATAGCCTTGAGGGTATGTTCTCAAATTCATGATCCAACAAGGTATAAGTGCAGCAGATTCCTTCTGAATTTAGGTAATCTGAGAACAAAGAGTGCTTTAAAAAGGCTCTAAGAAAAGATGTAAAGAATCCTTGGTCAAAAAGTGTCCTCAGAGCTTACACGGAACATACAGATTTAAGTGACTTTATTTTGACTTATGTGACCAGTCCTGAGAAAACCAGCCTTCAGATGGGTTTTTAGTTCTGGTTTGGCCACCAGGGGGCATTAGGAGGGCAAAATAATGGATGTTGGCAATGAACCCCACCGTACTGATGGACCCACGTATAGCAATGAACACAATGAAGTTAAACATTTCAGATTCCAACAATGAAGATCTATTGGTGCTGTTAGAATTCTCATGTATAGAGTAGTTCATTGTGACTTTTTTAAAGTGGCCATACACTTCAGTAGTAGTGTCAGGGTAGAGGCCAACCATGACTGATGGCATGGGCTATATGACAGCTCTGAATGACAGCTCTTTACCATAGCTCTGTATGACAGCTATCTACAACAGTCATGCTCTAACCATAACCTCCCAAGAAATCTAGTAAGGGGATTCACACAGTGCGATTCAACCAAAAAGCTATCGTTTGCTAACACTAATACCGTTCCCCATTGAGAAATGAACCCTAGTAAGCACTTTGTGATGTAAATGTAGCTTAGGGGCCACATCTGGGATTGACAGCATGGGTTATTCTGTTAAGTCAAACAAACACCAGGCACACTCAGTGTTATCTTCTGTACACTCCTCATACTTCATCCAAGTTGATGACTTCGTAACAGCTCTGCAGTCACCATGCAACACTGTGATTTCAAAGTTTCATTTAGATAAGAAAGTCTAATATTTCAAAATTATGACACTCTAATCAGTAGGAATGGCACTGATATTATTGATTTCAAGAGGAAAGTCAAAGTTGAAAGTACAAGTTCAATATATTTATTACATCCTTTAATTAGTTATTAGGTGAGCCCTTCCTTGTAGATAACTTAATCCATAGGGCAGTTATTTAGAAACATTAATATGACAAACATATGACGGACACATGACTGACATAATATGGCGTGTGATGTAGTTTTAATAGAACTATAACAGACCATTGACAGACATTCTATGATGAACATCTGACAGGCTAAAAGCTGCATGTGTTATAAGTTATACAAAACTATTCAAGCCAAGACATTTCCCATATTGTAAAGCTATGTCAACTACACAGATATGATTAGGCTACTAATCAATTAGCTTTTGTTTATTAGGGATGAGTTTCAGCTCACGTCTCTCGATGAGCACTGCCCTGTATGTGAGGAGATTCCCACAGTGTCTAAGAACCTGAGCTGTGGCCACCGTCTGTGTGAGAACTGTGTGCAGTTCCTGCTGCCGGTCGCGTGTCCACACCATCCACTGTCGGACCTGCTCTGTTCACAGTAAAATAGTCACCACATCTTAGACTGGTTTGCTGAACTACAGCCTGGCACTACACCCTGGCACTGATTCTATGAACCCACCACCCAGAGTGCCTTGATGCCAGTGTTACCCGGTTCAAGTTGTTTAAAGCGTCTGACCCAGACCCTCTGAACCGGATCTCTCTCTTCATGAAGAGTCAAATAAAGAATGTGGTGACTCTGATAATAGCATATCAAAGCACCTGATGGGGCAACTGACACTATTTTGGTCCCAGTGGCAACCACAATCCAGAGATATTTTTTACATGCCACAGAGAGTTTATTTAGGCCAAAAATAAAAGGGTTTGTTTCAGGTCACCCGACCAACCCTATCAAAAGGGGGCCGACCCTACGTATTTTACTCCCCAACTTACACAGAATAGGTCCAGGTTGAGGCAGAGTGGAGGCACCATGAGACTAATCTGTAAGGAGAGTTCTAATCCAGGTTGAGGCAGAGTGGAGGCACTATGTGACTTATCTGTAAGGAGAGTTCTAATCCAGGTTGAGGCAGAGTGGAGGCACTATGTGACTTATCTGTAAGGAGAGTGCTAATCCAGGTTGAGGCACAGTGGAGTGACTTATGTGTAAGGAGAGTGTGTGTTTAGATAGTACAGTGCTTATCACAGAGTATCTGCTGCAATGTGAACCTCTCAAGATCGATGAGGTCAAGCATGAGCGTGAACGGAGCTCTGAGTTACTAGTCTAAGCATATATGGCCCAAACTCCTGAGTTATGCAGTTTTGGCTATTTCTGGCCCTTTTCGGCCTTGTACCCCTACAGAATAACAACCTTTGCATCATTTTTTTTCAAATTTTTAGTATATGTGACAAAACATCCTATTCTTTTAGGAATTTTTTTTCCCGGTGTATTGGTCCAAAAATCTACATTTTCTGGCCCTCAAAAGCCCTAAAAAAACCTATAAACGTCAAAAGGGTTAAAAATGAAATGTTTTACATGTCTCATATATGTCTACTGAGGAAACAACAGCCCATCTCAAATATCATTTTCTGTTAGGCGTATGGTATAGTCAACCAATTCATGAGGCTTTCACTTGATTTGTACTGTATTTTTTTCTCCACAGCCATTTAAGTGTGTATTGTCAGCAAAATTTTCAAAAGACTTTTCATTTTGATACCCCTATACAGTATTTAATAAAGAAGATCCAAACAGTATCCCTTGTCCCCAGATTGTGAGGTAACTATTGTATCTTTTGTCAGGAAAATTTTGAAAAAAATCCAATATTCTAGCCTCCAGGACCAAATGTGTATTGTGATACATATTTTGGTCCCGGAGTCACCCTTTTATTTTGGCCCCGAGTCACTTGCCTTGCTGATAAAAGTAAAACCCACACAGAATTGTTAATATCTAATATATTTTAGTTATCTTTAGTGTCCCACCTTCCTATCTACCCCCTCTAATGCTTTAAACTAGAAATCTGATGATTCCACTAATCTAACCTACATTTATACAATATTTTATTTTGGTCCCGGAGTCACCCGGGTGACTCCGGGACCTAAATAAGGTGAAATAGCAGATTTTTAGGCCAGTACTGTGCCAAGTAGGTTCAACAAAGGATCCTAATGGTCCATATTTCTTAAGGTATATACCATCAGGACATTGTAGAGTGTTTTTGACAATTATCACCCCTGTCCTGCCCTGCTCCCAACAATGTTTGTGGATATGCAGGTTACATGTTCTAAGGACCGCAGCAATGTTGACACAAAGCAGAGGGGGGACTACAGCTACATCTCCTGTTTAATGTATACTTGTGTGTTCTGTGTCCCATGTATAACCTGGGCTCCACCCCAAGGTTTAGAACAATGATATAGCTCAGTGGGTGCCTGTGCAGATAAGGGAACACTGACATATTTACTTTATCAAGAATTCAATGTCTAGTTTAGCCTCCTCTGTATTGATCTGAGACATTTTGATGGCAAACTCATATCATATTTAGATACTGGAAAAAAAGGCTTTATACTTTTAAACTAATTAAAGGTGCAATTACAATTTCATCATGTAAATAAATATCTCAGATTTTGCCTGGTGCTAAAATCTCAAACCTAATTATATTGATTTGGATTAAACTGTGATATAAATCACAATCCTGTCTGATCTGGACATGTGGCCTGAGGAGTTTATCAATGTTAAGTCTGAATAAGACAAGTGAACGTGATGAATGATGCCACACAACAGGGCATAAAGCACTCATTTCCCCAAAAGGCTCAAAACTATTCAGAATAGGGCCAAAAGATTTTGCTAGTCGGGTAACCTGAACCAAACTTCAGGTCCCACTACATTGTGTGACCTGGTCCAGACTAATCAAACATTTCTTCAGGTCGTACCACATCGCATACCACTTGCACCTAGAGTGGCGCTCCCAGCTGTCAGTAGTCAAGATACCAGTCACACAACAAAGGACACACACTGAGGAATCAATACCTAGGTCTAATAGTCAGATAGGAGAATGGTTGTGAGGGTAGGGTCTAAAAGAATTTCAAAGGGGGGACCTTGAGTAGCGGGGGGCATTGAACTGTTTTACCTTATTTATGAATATATGTTGGAAGACAACATGCACACACACAAGCACAGACATGAGATATCATTTATGTAACCAAATGTCGTTCATGTAGCGAGGGATGGACTATAGTCTAGTTTAATCCACAGTCACTAGGGTCTACGCAACAACCATTCTGTTGTTGGCAACCAGAGTTTTCACCGTAGCCTACAGCAGGGGTTGGGGATTTGCAGAAATATGCAGTGGTTGTCACTAGTAGTGAAGAGTCAGCCACTGAAATTGGCCAATGGGAAGACAGTTTTGGCTTATGTGTCCCATATAGATTGCCACACAGCCACATCCGGCCTGACTGCTCAACCCTTTAAGGACAGCATTACGACTTAATGCATTATTCCTTTGGTCATCATGATGCAGTCCTGGCAAGTAATTCACCATGGCTGCATTCAAGCATCATGCTGACCTTATGAGGTTGAGAAACTCCTGAAGGGTCATCAAGATGCACCAATACAGCCCCCCGCAAGTTACTTGCTAGGGCTGCATTCATCTTTTGGCAACATCCATTAATCTACTGTCACCGCTCCTGTAATTAATGACTGCTCCTGTCAATAACAATGACTCACCTCTAAAGATGAAACATGAGAAGGTGCAGATATAGACACCACCATTAGGACATATCTTAGATAAGACCTAGGCAGGAAGATCAATGTGGTCTAAGGTGGTGATAGGTGTGCTCTAATGGCTGTGATTAGAATTTAAAGATGCATTACAATGATTACTGAGAAAACACGACCACTACTATCTTGGAATTTCCAATCATGGGGCTTTATTAATTATTGTTGCTGTTACATTTCTTTGAACTTGTCTAGCAAATTGGAACGATTCTATATGATGATATGAAAAGCTTGTCTTCTTTTCCTTTGTCTGGCGTGAAACAAATCTTTTTTGTGTGAAACTATGTCACCAGTGAATATGCTAACCAAGATAGGGCAAAGGCATAAGTGACTGTTTCCGGGGTCCTGGCCCTACCTAAGAGAACATGGCAGACGTTGCTGTTAGAAAGTGTTTTGTAAAAATGTCCTTTATTTGTTTTGGAGGGAGTGAGGACCACTGTTTGTAGGTCAATGTCTGATTACTTTTGCGTTAGAAAGAAAGTAAACTCTTCATGAAATATATCGAACCAATCTAGCTTGATTTTTAGATGCTATAAACTGAAACACACCTTGATTTTTATGGGTACTATATAGAACACATCAACACTCTTATATTTCTACCATACCATGACAACTGAACAAAGTGTGTCTAATATGTTCAACAGGTGGGCTGCGATTTGACAATTATGACCTGTTTTCATCAGGGCTAAAGGTCCCCTCAGCCTTGGTGTTAGATAAATACCAAGTATATAACTTTTAACCCATCTTTAATGAGACTCTTCTGTCCGCTCCCTAAGCTGATCTCACCTTGTATGTATGAGGCCTAGTCAGTAATCAGTCGTCACCTCTGTCATAAGGAGTAAGCACACCAACCTTAGAAGCTGTATTGGATTATTGAGGCTTTTGCTAATCAAGTAAGTTTATTCAACAGAATTAGGTTTGATTAGATCTCTCTGAAAGTGTTAGTGTTAATTTTATTGTTAAGAAGAAGAATTTGCTGTGTGTTTGAATGTTTACATAAAGTATGTCACAAATATTATCAATGCTAAAGATAATGGGACTACTAAGGTTGTTTACTGTAAGCGGACATGACATGTATCAGGCAAGATTATAGGCATATCATATATATATATATATATATATATATATATATATATATAGATATAGATATCTATACTATATAAATATATAAATATATATAGATATAGATATATAGATATATACATACATACATACATACATACATACATAATATACTAACCCCTGTTGAGGCACAATGGTGGGGACACTGACTAGTTGCCACACATATATATATATATATATATATATATATATATATATACATATATATATATATATACATACATATATATATATATATATATATATATATATATATATATATATATATATATATATATATATATATATATATATATATGTATATATACAGCTTTGCAAATATAGCTATTACAGACAATGTTACACACATTCTTCCGAAAGCAATGTGAACACAACTTTTTTGAAAAAGTCACCCTTTCTTGACGCATTGGTCTATAGTATTTGCAGGGAGACTTCCTTTTCTGTGTATATGCTCTGTGTATATGCTCACTATGAACTTGACAATTGCTATATTTAGTAAAATAATCTGCTATCCCTTTTCTTCGATCATCTACTCCACAGCATGGAGACTCAGTGTGAGGGGTGTGAGACTAAGGACAGGACCCTGGCAAACATCAGGAGGCTCGTAGAGTGCCCAATCTGTCTCGACATCATTGAGGACCCTAGGATTCTCCCCTGTCAGCACACATACTGTCTGAAATGCCTGAGACAATTACTTGACAGTTCCAATATAGTGAAATGTCCAAATTGTAATATGGGATACCATTTTCATGGAGACATTGAAGGACTGGCCAAAGACTTCAAGCTAAATGCCCTCCGTGATTACATGACAAATGCAGACTTAGGTGGGCCTGCCTCTACTGCTGCCATGCATACACCATTAGACGAAAGGTAAAATTGTGGGACCTTTCTTTCATAGATATATGTCAATTTGAGAATGCATAATTACTAATAGTGCACTAAATGCAATGAGACATTAGGGCATTAATGCATTATACCCCAGCAAGTAAATTACCAGTGCCGCCTTCAAGCATCATGCCAATGCTACCGGTATGGTACATTTCCTCAAGGCAGACATGATGCATGAATGCATGTATCTAAGCATCATGGAGACAAATGGCATAGCTCATGTACACACTATGTGGCTTTAAAAGGGTTAAATTGAATACACATCACTTTCCTTGGCTTCAATGGTAAGGCCACAGTGCTGCTGTTAGATAATATTTCACAGAATGCATAAAATTTGATATTTGTCTGTTTCCAGAGAAACGCACCTTGGGTATGAACGAATCAGAAAAGCGTCGGTGCCTCCTGATACCACCAGAATAGGAGCTGCAGTCACTGTCCTCACAGCGCTGGTCCTGGTATGTGGCGGCATGGGCATCCAGTATGTCGGGCTGATTGGCAAAGTCTACTTTGGAGTAGCGTGGATGATATCCACCTTGGAGGGCATGATGTTATTGAAACCGTTAATAGCTGTGATTGCAATGGCAGTTGCACATTATATGGGGATGCCGGCTAGTGACATAGCAGTAAACACCCTCAAACTTACCATCTTATTGATTATTGGAATGGGAATACACTACATTGGGCAGTACTATTTACCTGACTTGGGACTGGTTGAAGGAGTTGACTCCGGACTAGCCTGGCTGGTGTCCACTCTACCAGGCTTCAAAAGGCATATGTTTGAGTGTGAAAGATTGGGAACATGGGTTGTTCTTGTAGTTTTTTATGGTATTCTGGTAAAGCTGGGGGAAAACAATAGGGCAACTGTTGCTGTGATGATTGTAGCTGTATTCCCAGCATGTATAGGGTGCTATCTATTCTTTGATATGTATTACCATGATCTACGTGAAATACACACCTTTGCAACAAGGGACATGGCTGATATTATTGTATACATAGTAGACTGGATAATGCCGATACCGAAGCCTACCATGGACATGATTGACACAATGGGATTGTTCATGGCAGTTATTCTTGCATTGATAGGGTATCCGATATTTGTAATGCTAGTAGTGTTTGTCTGTTTAGCCTTTCTGTTTGGGTTATGGGAAATGATCACATTTCTCAAACAGGTCTTCTCCTGGATTCCATTAGTCCAATAGGACAACTGTCCCTATGGTAGATGTAGCTGTATGTACACTATGTAAAGGATGCAAAGTATCTTATGCCTGATGTCATCTATTACAATAAATACACAGTACTGTCGTGATAAAGTGCTGGGGCGCTCTTCAGTTTGACAGGCCTCTTACCCATAGTACTTTTACAAGACAGGCGCTTATTCAAGTTCATGTTCGTGGTACATTTGGAGGCCCCTGTACCCCCGACACTTTTTCAAAACCAGCTGCTTTATTGGGACGGTAGAGTACACATAAGTATATACATCAATCTATGGACATGACTGCCATGACTCTGTATATATAGTAGTATGAATTATCCCAATACAAGAAACTACCAAGGATATAGTTGTCACAATGGGAATATTCACAGCAGCAATTTTTGTAATGTAAGGGGTTTCGCCTAGGAGTGCTGCTCGTATTACTCCTCTCTTTAGTATAAGATGTTGGCAATGTTATGATATTTCTCATACAGGTAATGCAAGAAATCGTCCGAGCCATCCATTACATTTCAAGAACCTTTGTTAGAATGTGATAAGGACTCTATTAGTTTCATTATTGTGCTATGTCATTGATGATGAGTGAAAGACCTTAGTTTGCTGTTATATGATGTCATCTGTAGCTTTTATGTAAAGACGTTATATTTGGTAGCTTTACTAAAGGCATCGCTATATCTCTTACCCTATGGACCAACCCCCTGTTCTGTGTACATTTATCGCACAGTCAATCAGAGTGAATGACATGAAATTTATACAGATTTATTTCAAATATAATAAAAACAATAGAGGTGTCAGGTTAACATTTACTTTAAGTCACTTTCATGCACAGGTGGTGTCACAGGACTTCTTCATGTGACACCATTCACGTACATTTTTGTTCTGAACAAAACCAAACATTATATATAAATGTGGTTAATGGATGTGACTCATCAAATCAATACAAGTTAAAAGTCTAGGACCAAGTGCTATCTATGTCAATGGGCAATCTATGATCAGCTTGAGAGAACACAGTTTATTTAGGACAGATGTAGAAAGAATTAGGGAGTGTTAATTATTAATTACAGGGGGGGTGGTGAGATTTCGCGTGGAGGGGTTAACATTTTTACGCCCCCGTTTCGTGCCCTCCCCCCTCGCCGAAAGCGCCGAAAATTGTTCGCCTCCCCCCATTGAACTATAGTAACGCGCTGGCTTTTTTGCTAAAAAGGGGCTTAAATTTTTACGCCACCCCCTCAAGAGGGGTCAGAATTTTTTACGCCCCCCCCCTCAGGAGGGGTCGGAAATTTTTATGCCCCCCCCAAACCCACCACGCCCCCTGTAAATAATAAAAGAACACTCCCTTAGGTAGAAAAGGTTAATGGATGACTTTACATTACACATTTTTCTATACATTTCCTCTAAATAAACCGATTTCTTTCAAGCAGGTCATAGATTACACCTGGTCATTGATTGCACCCAGTCATTGATTGCAACCAGTCATAGATTGCACACCGTCATAAACTTTTAATTCATACTGATTTGGTGAGACCCAGCCATATATTGTGTGGCATTATATATAGTAAATACAGCCCCTTGATAGCTCTCGTCTATAGGACTGGTGTGGTTATCCTCTGTCCCCAAGTGTGTAAAACCACAATGACATGATAGCAGAGGGCGGCAGTAGGAGGCGTGTTGGGGGGAGGAAAAGGAGGGGACACACAATGGGCTCATCAAGTCATATTAGTTTTCTTAAAGTTGTGTAAGTAGTTTGTATTTAAGCAATATGCCACTGCTATTTAGGAATATAGTTTATAGATATATAGTATAAACCCAATTGTGTAATTCATCTTGTTCGTGTATTTATCAATTCAGGATGGACAAGTAACAGTAACATATTGCAGATAGGTATTTCTTAAAATCAATGGGTGACATGCACTGCATGAAAAACTCGATATAAGTTCATTTAAGTTTTCCCTAAAAGTCATTATATATGCTTAAATGTCGTAAATAAGTAGCTATAATGACCTTTAATCAACCTTGCCGGGAAGACTTAAATGTCAAAGCTTTCACATTTAAGCATATTTTGGTATACCAAAAGTGACTATTTTGGTATATTTAAGCAAATATAAGTTGACCTAAATGCACCAAAATATTTACCTAAATGTGATTATAGGTGATTAAACAAAATGTCAAGGCCATGGAAAATGTACTTAAATGTGATTAAACCAAATTTCAAGACCATGAGAAATCTACTTAAATGTGAATTAACCAAATGTCAACGTCCAGGTGCTGCTCACCAGAAATTGACATTTAAGCAATTTTAATGACCTTCACATGACCTTTTAACAGATATTGCCATTTTCTCTAATGTCATTAATATAACAAAAATTTTGGAATGCTATGGGATGATATTTTTTATTTCACCAATCTCATCATTTTTGGGGGCGTGGGGAGGGGGTTAATGGTTGATATTCATTCATTAATTTCATCATTTCAATGGCAGCCTCAACTGCTGGGGTAGCTCCCCCGTCCCTGAGGGAGCCTCCAGGGAGGCCGGGAGAGGCTCCAGGGGGCCGGGAGAGGCTCCAGGGGGGCCGGGAGAGGCTCCAGGGAGGCCGGGAGAGGCTCCAGGGAGGCCGGGAGAGGCTCCAGGGAGGCCGGGAGAGGCTCCAGGGAGGCCGGGAGAGGCTCCAGAGGGCCGGGAGAGGTTCCAGGGAGGCCGGGAGAGGCTCCAGGGGGCTGGGAGAGGCTCCAGGGAGGCCGGGAGAGGCTCCAGGGAGGCCGGGAGAGGCTCCAGGGAGTGATGGATGGTTACCAGGCCCCAGGCCGCCCTCTGCCAGCCTAGGGGGCCACTGGGAGAGATCCATCTGTAAATAAAGGAAAAGGAAATTAATTACAGGGTTTTTTTTAGTTCCTTTTGGTGATACATGTTTATACAATACACATAGAATTCAAATGTATATTAAAGGGTGTTGATCGTTCACCAGTACAGATGGTATTGTGGTACATGCATTTACAGTTAGATTTCCTATTTCTATTGTATATTATAGTATTGAAAGTATAGCTTATTGCATTAATCTCACTGAGATTCTCAGCATGCACAAACTATGAACAAACATAATAAACACACTGTGTCCATACACTTACCTGTAATGAGATAACACTACATGTATTACATGTATATCATGCAACCATGTGTCCTTGTCCATGCCCAACTGTCAACTGTCAGAGGAATTTAATGATTTAAACAGTACCATCAACTCTGTTAGCTAGTTAAAAGAAAGGGCATTTTTATTTTACCTAGAAATCGACAATATCCAACCCAATAAGGATATCAACCTACTACTCTTCAACATTAACTGCATGTTTTGATTATTACATTGTATTAAAATTACTTTAATATGGCTTCTGAAATTGGTACTGCGCCCTATGGCTATAGCTCCTTAGTATTTATTATACCTAGGACAACAAAGCATACAGGATACCTATCTCTTAACTATAGAAGCTGCCGACGGCGTATTTATGGCATAAACTCGGCTATACGCCACTGTCAGGGTCTGAGAGTGGCGTACAGACTGTGAGAGTGGCGTACAGACCGTGAGAGTGGCGTACAGACTCTGAGAGTTGCGTACAAGGTCTGAGAGTTGCGTACAAGGTCTGAGAGTGGCGTACCAGGTGGCAGCGGTGGCGCCCCCAGTGGCCGGCAGATGTACTAATGGAAGCGCGCCGCAGCGCCCTCTGCGGTGGTTTAGCGGAATTAGAAGCGCTTTCGCTGGTTTCTGGCGCTCCCAGCGGCCGCAGCCGACAAATGTAAACAAAGCGCGGCAAATAGAAGCGCCCCTAGCGGAATTTGCCGGCGAAAGTGGGAGTGGCAGCCGACAATTAAATCATTCTACCACAAAATAAAGATGGAGAAGACGTACCTTGAGGCCGTGCTTGCTTCTGAAGCCCTTGATGAGTTTGTCGTCGACAATGTCGTAGCGATAATGAACGACCTGCACATAGAAGCAGGGGAGGACGTGTCTGAGTTCAATTTAGAAGCAGTTACTGAGGCTATGCATGAAGAAATCGCCTTGGACATATCCCAATTTGAAGCGCTGCAGCTCCTGGAGGAGGAAAAGAAGATGGATGTTATAGTTGACGACACAGTTGTATCTGCGGACATAGACGCCTTAATATCTAGCATTGAGAAGCGTGACAAGTTCGAGGAAAAAATTCAAGAGGTAAATCTTGAGGAAGAAATCGATTTTTTGAACGATGCCCAGCCCCCCCCTGTAGGGGCCGAACTTGCCCCCAACGCTTCATGCCGAAGTAAACTGAAGCTAAAGAAACCTAACCCTTGGACAGTGAGGGAACTTACAGATGAAATTCAGCCTCCCCCCACCTCTAGAGCGCTGTCAGATGCAGAATTGAAGGCGTATGTGGATGATCAACGTTCAGCCAACACAGTGAGAAGAACCGAACAGGTAAAAAAATAAGAAGAAAGGGCAAAAAGAAATTGTAAAAATGAATTAATTAAAAAAATAATTTTTAAAGTAAAATAAAAATGTAAAAAATCTGAAAAAAATACCCAAAAATCGAGGAAAATTGCCAAAAATAGTTTAAAAAAATGGGCTAAAAATCGGGCTTTAAAAAAAAATTAATTTTCCTTTTTTTTGCAGGTGATCAAGAAATTCAAGAACTACATGTTGAACACGCACCTGGATGCTAGGCCCATGCATACGTTGGACCCGGGGACGTTGAACAACTACGTTGCTAACTACCTGCTCACTACTAGAAGGGCTGATGGGAAGGAGTTTGAGCCTGACACGCTGACAAGCATCCACAGGGCCATTGACAGGTAAATGAAATGTTAATCGAGTTCAAATTGGTGATTATGAATAAAATCGGAAATAAAGAAATGAAAAAATTGTGTAAAAAATAACGAAAAAATAAAAAAATGCTTTAAAAAAAAATTAAAATTTTGAAAAATAAATCATAAAAAATTAAAAAATTAAATTTTAATTTTTTCCTCTTGTTTTTATTTTTTTTAGGCACCTCAAGGAGAAAAACTACACCTTTTGCATCTTGACAGATGAAATGTTCCACTCCAGCCGGGCTGTTCTACAAGGTAGAAGGAAGGAACTGAAGGGTCAGGGGAAGGGGAATAGGCCCAATCGGTCTGATGCAGTTACCGAAAATCACGTCGACAAGTTATGGGCGACAGGTCTATTCGGTGGGGCAAATGCAAGATCCCTACAAGACACACTTTTTTTTTACATGGGGTCAGCGTTTGGTTTCCGGGGGTGCCATGAGGCAAGGCAGTTGAAATGGGGGGATGTTGTCGTGGGGAGGGATGAGGAGGGGTGTAATTTTTTGGAGCTGCAATGCGAGCGCATGACCAAAACAAGACATGGCCAAGCAGGGGGACATGTCCGCAGCTATAACCCGCGCCTGTACAGTGATGCAGATGACACACGCTGCCCTGTACAGCTGTACTGGCTGTACACTGAGAGGAGACCCGCTGAGATGAGACGACCAGATTCCCCCTTCTATCTTACACCAAAGCAGGGAACAGGCCCCACCGACAGTGTCTGGTACAAGGCACAGCCTATGGGCATAAACAAACTCTCAGCCATTATGCCGACGATCTCTAAGGCCGCTGCCTTAGATGGGCATATCACCAACCATAGTATTAGGAAAACCACTTGCCAAAACCTTCTAGCATCCAACATACCGAGTGTAGCAGCTATTCAATTAACGGGCCATAAATCTGTGGAAAGTCTGATCCATTACTCCAGTGCTACAAAGGACCAGCAGAAGGCCATGTCGCTGATTGCCACAGGGCAAAAGCGTAAAGCCAGTGAGGGAGCCTCCTGCACCGCGTCAGCCCCCCCTCCCCCCCCGCCACCTAGGAAAGTGTCCAGCAGCTCGGCTATGGTTTGTACTGAGGTTGGAGCAACCTCAACACCCTCAGATAGCACTCAAGCAACCTCAGAAAATGCCCTAGCCCCTTGTTCTATGATGACAGAGCCAGCGAAGGAGGATTCAGAGCCCGCTGTTGTCCCCGTGTACACCGCCCCGGCTACCCCTACCCCGGCCGCCCAAGCAGCAGCAGTGGCCGGCATGTTGGCCGGAGCCAATATTACCGGTGGAGTCGTTTCTATAAACATTAATTATGGGCCTAGTACGACTGTCAGCTCCCGACATGACCTAGACGTGGTCAACAACACCCCCGCCTAAACTATGAACACAGTTTTATTGACTAATTGTAAGAGTTTTACCTTGTATTTTGAAGTTTCCGACACGTAAAATCCATGATGTCTCCCACGGCGATCCTCCTCGTGTGAAATCCGCGCCAAGACTGAAGTGGCGTAGTAATATGGAATAAAGTTAGCCCCTGTGGCTTTTGAAAGTTGATTTGTGTGTGTATTTTGACATAACTTTTCTTAATTATGCTATTCCACATAACGTAGATGCATTTAAAACAAAAAATAACTGAAAATTAAAAAAAACAAAAAAAAATCGTTCAGAAAATAGTTCTTCAGCGCATCGATAGGGGGGTAGTGAAGAGGCTGGTTCTTTGTGGTTTCTACGCAGTACATAAAGTATTGGGCAGGTCGCCAGTGTAGTTCAAGCGGACGAGCATCAGCGCCACCCTCGGAGTATGCGAGTACTAGGACCAAGATGGCGTTCGTTTGTTGATTTTGAGCTAAGTAAACAATTGTTTTTGTCCATTTATGGCCGTTTTAATTGGAATTTGATGCTGAAAGTAGGTATAATAAATCTAAAACGGCACGCGGTTTGCATACTCGTGTTTTTAGCCAACTCGTGTACGCCACGGTTCCCACTCGTCGGCTTATGAAGCCGACTCGTGGGTACCGTGGCGTACACTCGTTGGCTAAAACCACTCGTATGCAACCGCCATGCCGTTTTAGCTTAGTATGAGTACCCTGTACAAAGCACTACCGGTATATAGAAGGTGAGCATCTCAACAACCACCCCCCCCCCCCCCACCGTCCTGAATGACCGTCTTGAATGATGCCACATGCAAACTTTTACCAGAATTACATATGTTTTTTGATTGGCCTTGCTGTGGGGGCCAAAGCTTAAACCAAATAGAGTTATACACACGTAAGTACCTGCATAAACGTTCGTTATGACAGGATTTTATTACTAAAGAACAGTATAGCACTGAAGGCAACACAACTTTACTCTCATAGCTGAAAATACAGAATTGCTTTTACTCTGTATAGACTCTTAAAGAAAACACTGCATTCATGGCCATTGGTTTGCACATGTCACAAATAGTGGTGCTGTACATATAGGGCTAAGAATGATGATCTATAGGACATAATATCCATGATATATGCTAATGATATTTTAGCATGAGGCTCAGGACATTTTAATAAAATAGTATAAATCAAAATGATAATACTGAGCTATATAGACCTATATCAAGATGCATCCCATAATATTATGCTAGTTGTCTCAATTATATGGGTATGGACCCCTAAACTCGACATAGCAACATGGCTATTTTTTTAATTTATCTTGGCGACATGCTTAATTAAAATCCACAAATATGCATTAATATGTAAATGTGTCAATCTCCCCCTGAGCATCTGGTTAGTGGGACCAGGCTCCACAAGTTGTGCATGGAGAGCAGTGAGAGCTGGCTGTTACACTGGCCCCTGTGCCTCAGTGTATGGGCACCTGTACTACATACATAGACACTGCTACTGGGCCATTAAAGGTCATACTTGCTGGGTCATTTGGACTACCTCATGCTGGCTATAAAAAGCACAGCTTCCGCTCCCTAAACCTGAAGTAGGGTTGGGTGGGGCGGGGGAGGGGGGGCGCTTATGTCACCTTTCAGTGTGAGACTACTCACAGCAGTCGCAGCAGCAGCAGCAGTGAGACTACATTGTGTGTACTATAGGTGTGGTGCTGTGTGCTGTAGGTGAAGGCCATGGGGGGGGACATGGACTTGTCTCTGTTGGTGTGTGGGTGTATAGGGATATGGGGGGACATGGACTCGTCTCTGTAGGTGTGTGGGTGTATAGGGACATGGGGGACATGGACTAGTCCCCTGTAGATGTATGGACATGGGGGGACATGGACTCATTCCCTGTAGGTGTGTGGGTGTATAGGGACATAGGGGACATGGACTAGTCCCCTGTAGGTGTGTAGGTGTATAGGGACATGGGGGGACATGGACTCATCCCCTGTTGGTGTGTGGGTGTACAGGGACATGGGGGGGACATGGACTTGTCTCTGTTGGTGTGTGGGTGTATAGGGACATGGGGAGACATGGACTCGTCTCTGTTGGTGTGTGGGTGTATAGGGACATGGGGGGGACATGGACTCGTTCTGTTGGTGTGTGGATGTATAGGGACATGGGGGGACATGGACTCATCCCCTGTTGGTGTGTGGGTGTACAGGGACATGGGGGGGGGGGACATGGACTCGTCTCTGTAGGTGTGTGGATGTATGGACATGGGGAGACATGGACTAGTCCCCTGTAGGTGTGTGGGTGTGTAGGGACATGGGGGGACATGGACTCATTCCCTGTAGGTGTGTGGGTGTATAGGGACATGGGGGGGGGACATGGACTAGTCTCTGTTGGTGTGTGGGTGTATAGGGACATTGGGGGACATGGACTTGTCTCTGTAGGTGTGTGGATGTATGGACATGGGGAGACATGGAATAGTCCCCTGTAGGTGTGTGGGTGTGTAGGGACATGGGGGGACATGGACTCGTCCCCTGTAGGTGTGTGGGTGTACAGGGACAAAGCCATCATCGGGATGAGATAGACTCATTAGTGTTAGCACTGTTAGCATATGTAGGGTGCTATTAATGTGTCTAGGGTGTAGTTAGGGTGTGTACAATTGTAGGTGTGTTTGTGATATTGTTGGTTATAACTGATACACAGAGGTGCCTTATTAGCAGACCCCCCCCCTCCTTTTTTTTTTATTGCTCACTAACATTTATCTTAGGACAGGGCAGCATAGGGGTTTAGATACGGATATCACTAAAAACATTAAAAACTGTATGAAACTGTTTGATATACATACAATATAAACTTCATTCCCCTATATATAAAACAGCATTAGTTGGGACCAGCGAACCACCCCATTGAATTTAGCCCTGGTGCTCGCCGGGAACAGATAAAGCAAAAGAGGCTACCCAGCAAACTGGCGCCACCCTGTGTCATGATTGGTGATGCATGGTGAGCTTATTTCGCGTGATCACGCAATGAGTCATCCTGAGCCACTCCTAGTCAACTCTCACTCAGAACCAAGCATCCTCACTCATTTTACAAGAACCAGTGTGTGAGTCTGTGTGGCTTTGCTCCACTACCTGTCAGCTCTCACTCAGTATCATGCATCCTCACTCATTTTACTAGAGCTGTGTGAGGACACTGTGTGGCTATGAGCTACTACATGTCAGGTCTCACTCAGCATCACTCATGCTGACCCATGCCCCCAAAGGTGGTTATGACGCATGTGTCATGATGTGTCATTCCCTGTCAGCTCTCACTCAGTGTGGTGCATTATCACCATGGTTTCAGCATTAAGAGACTATGGAAATTGTATGGACTGATATGGCTTATAGCTTGCAGAGATGGTGTATCAGTTAAAGGTTATTTTTAGTGATCTCATACCATAACCAACCTGTTTACTAATATGGCTGTGAACATATGTAAAGAGGGAACATAATGATGGTCAATAATAATGTATTTAGCCTCATATTTAAGGCAAAAAAGAGGATTACTTTTCTCTATGGGGCATAGCACTGAATAGAAAGCATTTAGATCTTACACAGTATTTAGACATTGATTGACTTGGGTCTTACAATAATCTAAAAATATGATGATCAGTGACCAACATGGGCCCATATAATCATGAGAAACAGTTAAGAACTCTTGATAACAGGCTAAAACATTATGCTGCAGGGGGTGATAATAGGGGCACATGCCATATCTGAACAAGCATGGCAGGTTCTGACACATGTGTGACTATGAGTCACTCCCTGTCAGCTCTCACTCAATATGACACATCATCACCCACAATGACACAATATATGGGTTTCCTGAGTCCTGATTGGTCAATTTCAAATTTCCCGCCATTTCCTTTGTTCTCAGTCCATAGCACCTAGCATTCACAACAGACAGGCAGAGACAGGCAAGGAGAACAGATGTCAGGTGGGTTGTCCTACAGTATACCTAGTGTTATTTGTACATGCAGATGATTGTGAATTTTACTGTAGCATAAACTACTACAGTATTTTATGTCTTTACTCTTCTCTAATGTTCTGTTATTAATTTATTGCAGAATATGCAGACAGGTAGAAACAAGCAAGGAGAACAGATGTAGCCACAGGTGGGTTGTCTTACAGTACTTTCAGTGTTTTTTGAACTAGATAATTGTGAATTCTACAGAGGCATAAACTAATATTGTTTATTATGTCAGTGTTCATGTCTAATGTCTTCAATATGATTCATTCCAGAATAAAATAATTTCACAGAATCTATAGAGGAGAACAATGGAGCCAACTATGGAGAAATAACCATCCAAGAAACCTTCCCATGGAAACAGGATCAACAGCTTAATTGATGTTATCAATAAAGTTAAAGATTTGATAAACAAAATATGGTCCCCTCCTGGTGAGACATCATGACACATGTGTGAGTGCTGGTGAGGCTGTGCCATGGCATATGTGTGAGTGTTGGTGAAGCTGTGTTATAACATATGTGTGAGTGCTGGTGAGGCTGTGTTATGACACATGTGTGAGTGCTGATGAGGTTGAGTCATGACTCATGTGTGAGTCCTTGTTAGGCTGTGTTATATCACACTTGTGTCAGTGCTGGTGAGGCTGTGTTATAACACTATATGACTCATTTCTGATTCAACCAACGCAGGTGTGAGGGGCTCACACATAGTCACTCAAACTGACTTCAATTTGCTGGGTACATGCATTTATGTTTCTTTTTCGAAGGTAACTCGATTATTATCACCAATTTACTTCAATTAATGTTTAGAAGACCTCACATTCAACAAGTCTTCTCCCTATCAGATTAACTACCATAATACAATTGTTTTCAAAAGAAAACGATATGTAATACACATTACTCTCGCACATAGTGCTTGACAACATCAGGCAACCAGATGTCCGCCATTGTTTTGTCATTTAAAAGAGCCCAATATTAGACCCCCGGTTTGAATACAATGTTAAAACCTAATATAATTATCAAGATATACCAGTCTAAACTTTTGAATCGACACCCCCCCCTCCGTAAGAATCTGTTAGGAGAGTGACATTGTTAGACGCGCGGCCGGTTGATAGGGACGCATCTCCATGACAACTTCGCTAAGCACTATGTGGGGCACGGGAACGCCGCCCTGCCCGTTCCCGCGTAGGTGAGGCCCTGGGTTGCCGCTAGTAGTGTTGGATTCTCGGGGGGTGGGTGGGGGGGGGGGTACACGCCTCTAGGCTATAGCTCTCTAACTGGTGCGGACTTGTTCCCGCTGCTACAATGTTTATACTGACACCAGCAATCTCGTGAGACCTTGGTTCTGCTTTCGTAATGTAGCCTGTTCCCCGGAAGCTATGGTGTGTGAGTGTGTGGTCACTGCTTAAATCTCACGATAGAATGCGAGCACAGAACTTACATGGCCGCCCATACGGAGAAACCCGAGACTTCGCTATACCAACATCCACAGTCCTAGCCCCCGAAGGGGCTGGTTCCCATATAAAACCCTTAATCTTGGTACCCCTACACTGACAGTCGGAGTGGAGCCAGGACAGGTACTCGGCTCAATATATATATATGTATGGGCGCTGGGGGTTAAAAGACAACATGAAACCGCTCATCAATCCCATACAGTTACCCACACTATACACTTCAGGATTAAGATTTAAAGCTAGCTTTTGAACTGTCATACATGATAGATGTTTACATGATAGATTTAGCCTACAAATCCAAACCATGTCTCTCATATCTTTACGTACACTATAGACATCAGAATCCCATGATGATATAAGTCTCATTCATTTACCTACATTAGAGACATAAGTGTAGCCAAGGTCCAAGAAATCTTCTCTAGCTACCAGGCCACTTTTAACCTTTGTGGAAATCCTCTCTAAGTACCAGAGCAATATTAACAAGTGCAAAAATCCTCTCTAATTGCTGTAAGGGTTAAACTCTGATGCCTTATGTTAACCCTGTAAGGGCAGCATGATGCCTCATGTTAACCCTGTGAGGGCAGCATGATGCCTCATGTTAACCCTCTTACAACAGCCCTTTATCATGAAGACCAATGGCATATTTTAGCGACATCCGTCCTTAAAGGGTTAACCAAAGCAGGAATCCTCTCTAATCACAATGGGCCTTCATACCAAAGGAGAAATACTCTCTAATTACCAGGGCACTTTTAACCAATTCAGAAATCCTGTCTAATTACCACGGCAGATTCCACTCTGTAAGGGCAGCATGATGCCTCATATTAACCCTGTAAGGACGGCGTGATGCCTCATGTTAACCCTGTGAGGACAGCATGATGCCTCATGTTAACCCTCTGAGGGCAGCATGATGCCTTATGTTAACCCTGTAAGGACAGCATGATGCCTCATGTTAACCCTGTGAGGGCAGCATGATGCCTCATGTTAACCCTGTAAGGACAGCATGATGCCTCATGTTAACCCTGTAAGGGCAGCATGATGCCTCATGTTAACCCTGTAAGGGCAGCATGATGCCTCATGTTAACCCTGTAAGGACAGCATGATACCTCATGTTAACCCTGTAAGGGCAGCATGATGCCTCATGTTAGCCCTGTCAAGGTAGCATTTTGCCTTAGCACTGTAGGACAACATGTTGCCTCATGTAATCCTGTAAGGATTGCAAGATGCCTCATTTTAAACCTTTAGGAAAATCATGAAGGCTCTAAATTGGTTGACGTTCTGTGGCAATAACAGAGGATTTGTGGATAGGTTGAAGGCCTACAGTAATAAGTGAGGATTTCCTAATCGGTAAAAGGAGCTGTGGTAATTAGAGAGGATTGCTGGACTGTTTCAAGGCCTATGGTAATAAAAGAGGATTTCTGTATATGTAAAAAGTGCTCTAGTAATTAGAAAGGATGTGCGTTGATAATTGGAGAGGTTTTCTGGAGTGGTTCAAGGCCTATAGTAATAAAAGAGGATTTCTGGAGTGGTTGAAGGCCTAGAGTAATAAGAGAGGATTTCTGGAGTGGTTGAAGGCCTATATCAATTAGAGAGGATTTCTGGAGTGGTTCAAGGACTAGAGTAATAAGAGGGGATTTTTGAGTGGTTGAAGGCCTAGAGTAATAAGAGAGGATTTCTGTGGATTAAGGCCAAAAGTGATAAGAGAAGATTTCTGGAGTGGCTCAAGGCCTATAGTAATTTGAGAGGATTTCTGGAGTGGTTCAAGGCTTTTAGTATTTAGAGAGGATTTCCGGATTGGTTCAAGGCCTATAGTAATTAGAGAGGATTTCTGGAGTGGTTTAAGGCCAAGAGTAATAAGAGGGGATTTCTGGAGTGCTACAAGGCCTATATCAATTAGAGAGGATTTCTGGAGTGGTTCAAGGCCAAGAGTAATAAGAAAGGATTTTTAGAGTGGTTCAAGGCCTATAGTAATTAGAGAGGATTTCTGGAGTGGTTAAAGGCCTATAGTAATTAGAGAGGATTTCTGGAGTGGTTAAAGGCCTATAGTAATTAGAGAGGATTTCTGGAGTGGTTTAACCTCTTCACCACTGGTTTTCTTGTAACTCAATGCAATTTTGTGCAATATATTGGCTTACCGCGTGGAAGGGGTTAAGGCCTATAGTATTTAGAGAGGATTTCTGGAGCAGTAAATGTAAAGTGGCAATCAGAGAAGATTTCTGGATCAGTCGAAGTTCTGTTGTAATTGGAGAGGATATTTTTGGAGTGGTTGAAGTTTGGGGGTAATTAGAGAGCAGCTCAGAACTGGTTAGATGTTCGGTGGTAATTAGAAACACTTCTAGATTCATCTTAGCGAATATCTTCTGGCATTCTTTATTTAACTCTATTGCTGGTACCCATATGGATTGATATGGATCAAGGCAAATTCTAGATATTGGCTGTCTGTGTCTCATTGAGAGTAGAGTAGCTGTATATCCATATGTATGTGTGAAGGACATGGTTTCTCCGGAAATGACGTTTTTGGAGACACCAGGACTTGAACCCGGGGCCTTCTGCTAGCCAAGCAATTGCTCTAACACTAAGCTACATCTCCTAGTCCTATCAGATAGACTGTGTCTCACGTTACTGGATAGGTATGGTCCAGAGGGGAGCGGGATTACCAGAGTGATACCCCCTTGTGGGTTCACCACTGAGGCGCGGGGAATATGACCCCTACCTATGTATACTTGGGACTTTGGTTGGGACTTTGAGTTTTGGCTTTGGGTGGGGAGCCTGAGTTGGGACTTTGGGTTGGGACTTTGGGTTGGGACTTTGGTTTAGACGAGTGTAGGCTGTTGTTGACGAGTGTAGGATGTTGTTGACAAGTAAATGATGTTGTTGACGAGCGTAAGATGTTGTTGACGAGTGTAGGCTGTTGTTGACGAGTGTAGGCTGTTGTTGACTAGTGTAGGGTGTTGTTGACGAGTGTAGGCTGTTCTCAGGGGCGTGACAGACAGTTTCAAAGTTGGGGTGACTGAGAAGTAAATTGACCTTTTTTGACCCCTCTTTACTCGTTAACCCTTTTTGGTTTGACCCTTTTTTGGGTCGGTCAAAAGTGGAGGGGTTGGGGAACATGTCCCCGCCACCCCCCTGGTAATTGAGGTGTGTAGGGTGTTTGTGACGAGTGTAGGATTTTGTTGACGAGTGTAGGATGTTCTTGACGAGTGTCACCAAATCGGGGTTTCCACAAAAGAAAATTTACAAGTCTATAATCTAGAAAGCAAATTGTACATTCTAGGAGAGTTTTAATTATTTTCATTTCCATGACACTTTCACGTGTAGGAGACCCCTCCCCCCACCCTGGCTCAATCAATACTCCTAGAAATGACTCTAACCCTAGGTTACAAAACTTTCTAGAACCACTTCAGGACTTTGCAGTTGGGCAAGCCATAGGTGATCACAGGAGGATTTCTAGACTTATGAGAGGGGTTCTTTTAAGGCCCAAATTAGTTTTTTACTTAGAAATTTGTAAGAATTAGGTGGAATTAGGTATCTGGCCTTTCTGTATCAACCTATCCTCTTGCCTTACCTTTGAATCATACTGCCCCTTCCTGCTCTTCCCTATACTGCCCTGCCTCTCTAGCGATCCCCACCAGTTAGAGGAAGAGATGGTTGGTACACATCACATTTATTGATGCAGATAGCGGTTGAGGGTGCCATAAAACAGGTTTCTCCAGGTTAATACAGATAACCTTGGCTGCTACTACAGATACCATGTATTTGATAATCAGGGATGAAAGTCTTTGGGGATTTCCCTGATTTCAGGGATTTTGAAATCCCAAAGCCCTATATATTCATATTAAAACCCATGTTTTGTGACTTTCATCCCTGGATAATATCACGTTTGTATGGTCAGCCAGCATCTTCTTTTGTATTTGTTATATTTTACCCAATAAAACACTTTACTCTGTCTACCTGCCCTGTCTCACTCTGTCTACCTGCCCTGTCTCACTCTGTCTACCTGCCCTGTCTCACTCTGCCTACCTGCCCTGTCTCACTCTGTCTACCTGCCCTGTCTCACTCTGCCTCCCCTGTCTCACTCTGTCTACCTGCCCTGTCTCACTCTGTCTACCTGCCCTGTCTCACTCTGTCTACCTGCCCTGTCTCACTCTGTCTACCTGCCCTGTCTCAATCTGCCTCCCCTCCCTGACTCCCTTAAAGTGTGTATGGTGTATTTCTAGGTGTGGGGTCCTTGATGGCCGGGGGGGTCTAATCATGGATATGTAACACTATAAATGACATGTTTGATTACTGATGTGTACTGGGGCGTGTTTCGGGTGTGCATAATGCAGTACTGGTGAGTGATTTGTCTGTGGTAAATTTTAGGTGTGACCACTTCCATGGCCATCCCCCTCCTCTAGAGAGAAAGCTGAGTGGTGTGGTTGCTGGTGAGAAAAACTCCATGCATGCACAAAAGTACAAAGCTCTTTAAAGCAGTATGCATGCCTGAAGGGTTAACCGAGAACACATTCTGTAATTTGTGGAAAAAAATGAAAATGATGATAAAATCAATTCTTTCACCATAAATGGTACTTATACATACAAAGATAGATATCCACATTTTAGATACAAACGTCCGCATAAGGTGGACGACCAGAAACTGTTAAGGCAAAATCCTTATTATAAAGACCTCCATCCTTTGTAGAGAAATTGATTAGGCTCTTTTTTCTTTTTTTTGCCTCTGGACAACTTTACATTTGTCCCTCCCAGCATCAATACTCAGTGTCATTGTGGTTGAAGGTACATACTTTGTTAACTGGGTACCCTTCCCTACACTACCCTGTCCATCTCACACTGCCCTACATTTAAACCTTTAAGGACGCATGTTGCTAAAAGAAGTCATTTGTCATCATGATACATCAATGCAGCCCCAGTGAGTAACTCGCCAGTACTGCATTGGTGCATCATGCTGACCATTTAGGAGTGTCTCAACATCATAAGCAATGATGCTTGAATGCAGCACTGGCAAGCTACTCGCCATGGCTTTATTCATCCATCATGACAACAAACAGCATGATCCATTAAAGCACAATTCTGTGCTTAAAGGCTGAAGGACAGCATTAACCTTTTAAGGAAGGCATGATGCCTCAAGGCGTCACGTTCATTAACCCTTTAAGGATAGCATGAGGCCTCACAGCTTTATATTAACCTTTTAAAAATGGCACAAAGCCTCAAGGTTTTTGACCTTTTAAAGACAGCATGATGCCTGAAGCCCCATTAACCCTTTTACAGTGTTGGCAACAACTTTTTATGCATACAGGCCAATGTGGCCTGTGTAGGCAGATTATACACAGGCCATTAGTCATTTACACAGGTCACATCGACCTTCTTTTCATAGAAATATATATACAGATTGTAATACTTTTGTAGTAACAGCGTATTGGCTTGAATAAGCGCACCTGCGCTTGTTAATTTCGATGGTACCATTTACCCTGCGCTTATACAAGACCTGCGCTCATTCAAGATCCAAAAATGGCCTAAATTTTCATTTCAATACCCTCATTTACCCTGCGCTTATTCAAGACCTGCGTTTATTTGAGACCCCTGCGCTTATTTAAGCCACTACGGTAGTTGGATGGACCTAACTCAGCTTCTAATAGGAATATTTGGAAAAATTCTTTCACTGTTGGAAAGCTGAGATCATTGCCGGCCTTTGTGGCCAATGTCTGATGGCCTCCCTTCCCCCATAACGATTCTACATATGCAAAAGCCTATGTGCCGATGTCATTTCGGCTACACTGCCTTTCAGGACACTCATTTTTTGTGGGCACTAAGAACACTTAAGAAATCCTCTCTAAATACAACAGAACTTTTCGCTCTCCAGAAAACCTCTCTAAAACATTTTACCAGATGGAAAATCCTCTCTTACTGCCACCAAACTTCAACCAATCCAGAAATCCTCTCTAATTTCTACAGCACTTTATACCACTTCAGAAATCCTGTTTATTTACCACCAAACTTCAAACAAACTGGAAATCCTCTTCAATTACCCCAGCACTTTTTAATGGGTCAGAAATCCTCTCTCATCACCATATGCCTTAAACTATCCTCTCTAATCATCACAGGAATTCAACCACTCCAGAAATCCTCTCTAATAACCACAGCATTTTTAACAGTCCAGAAATCCTCTCTAATTACCACAGTACTTTTTGACAGTTCAGAAATCCTCTCTAATTACCATTGGCCTTGAACCAGTCCAGAAATCCTCTCTAATTACCATTGGCCTTGAACCAGTCTAGAAATCCTCTCTAATTACCATGGGCCTTGAACCAGTCTAGAAATCCTCTCTAATTATCATTGGCCTTGAACCAGTCCAGAAATCCTCTCTAATTACCATGGGCCTTTAACCAGTCTAGAAATCCTCTCTAATTACAACAGCATTTTTTCCCACTCCAGAAATCCTCTCTAATTACCACAGCACTATTTAACTGTTCAGAAATCCTCTCTAATTACCATTGGCCTTGAACCAGTCCAGAAATCCTCTCTAATTATCAGAGGAACTCACCACTCCAGAAATCCTCCCTAATTACCACAGAATTTTTTAACAGTTCAGAAATCCTCTTTAATTACCACAAGAATTTAACCAGTCCACAAATCCTCTCTAATTACCATTAGCCTTGAACCAGTCCAGAAATCCTCTCTAATTACCACAGCATTTCAGTTCAGAAATCCCCTCTAATTACCATAGACCTTTAACCAATCAAGAAATCCTCTCTAATTACCAAATTGCTACTTACAAGTCATGAGTCCTCTCTAAACACCACTCCAGTCCAGAAAACCTCTCTAATTACCACAGGAATTGCTTGATATTTTCTCCAATTAATTAGTCCTCAGACCTAATTGCTTCAGTCTTATATGGTTATAGCTCAGTTTTAATTTTGAGTATTGGTTTGAACATTAGATAGCTTTCTAGGTACTGGCCATGATAGCCTCGCGGAGCAGGCGTCCTCCCAGTCCCGTCTCCCTTATAAACAGACTCATTCTCTACACTGCCGGTTGTTTCATGATAGGGTAACAAAGAGTGTGTGTGGAAACCTTTGAAGGCAGCATAGGGCTTCAATGTCCCTGTAACCCGTTAAAGGCGGCAAGTAATTTAACATGCTTTGGACTTGTAGCAAGCTCTTTTTACATATTATCAATGTCCGCTCTAATTCTCATCTACTGCAGTATTGGATGACGTTTCCTGAGTAGCACACACCCACATAGTCACAGCATGCTGCCTGACGTGAACGAATCCGGATCCCTCAAGGAGACACCCCCTACTAACCTGCACCTGGACATGGTAAGATGTAAATACTCTCATCACTAGCATCTATATTACAGGATGCATGTAACTAAAATGTACCAATGTAGCTCCTAGGAGTGACTCACCAGTGTTGCATTGGCACATCATGCTGACCCTTAACCTCATAAGGTCAGCATGATACATCATAACGACCGAAGGTATGATACATTAAGGCATTCTGCCATCCTTAATGGCTTAATGTTAATGGGTACATGCTTAATTACACATTCTCTAATTACCACAGCACTTTTAACCAATGCAGAAATCCTCTCTAATTACTGGGCCACCTTCAACTAAAGCAGAAATCCTCTCTGTTTAAGGGGCCACCCTCAACTAAAGCAGAAATCCTCTCTAATTACCGGGCCACCTTCAACCAATGCAGAAATCCTCTCTAATTACCAGGCCACCCTCAACTAATGCAGAAATCCTCTCTTATTACCGGGCCACCTTCAACCAATGCAGAAATCCTATCTAATTACCAGGCCACCCTCAACTAATGCAGAAATCCTCTCTTATTACCGGGCCACCTTCAACCAATGCAGAAATCCTATCTAATTACCAGGCCACTTTTAAGGAATGCTGAATTCCTCTCTGACTACCAGAGAAGTTGTGCCATTTCAGAAATCCTCTATAATTACCACAGCCCTTAAATTATGGACAACTGTCACAGCCATGAAATTGGTCCATAATTTCACTGTGATTGTAACGGCTAGTAAAAAGGCCCCTAAATTCAGTACAACTGTTACAGCTACAGCTCTGATTTCTCACGTTTAGCAAATAACAATTCTATAAAAACCCAAGGCCACTACAGCTTTCAACCACCGCAGAAATCCTCTTTAATTACCACTGCACATTTGCGCAAGTCCAGAAATCCTCTGTTTGTTACCAGATTTTCAGCCAATTGAGAAATCCTCTCGAACTACCACATGCCTTTATAATAGACCCGTCCAGAAATCCTCTCTTATTACAAATCCTCTCTAACTACTACTGCACTCTTAACTTTCCAGAAATTCTCTCCGATAACCTCCCTGCCTGTCTCCCTACCTGTCTGCCTCCCTCCCTCCCTACCTGTCTCCCTCCCTGTCTGCTTCCCTGTATGTCTCCCTCCCTGTCTGCCTCGCTCCCTGTATGCCTCCTTTCATATCTGCCTACCTCTCTGCCTGCCTTCCTTCCTGTCTGCTTCCCTCTCTGTCTGCCTCTCTCCCTGTCTGCTCAGTGCCTTTTATACTTACCTCCCTGTTTGTCTCTCTGCCTGCCTTCCTCCCTGCCTGCCTCCCTCCCTGTCTGCTTACCCCCTGGCTCCCTTCGTTCCTGTCTGCCTCTCTCCCTGCCTGCCTGCCTTCCTATTTGCCCTTCTCCCTGTCTGCTTATTGCCCTCTATGCCTTCCTCCCTGTCTGCCTCCCTTCCTGCCTGCTAACCCCCCTGCCTGCCTTCCTTCCTGTCATCCTCCCTCGCTGTCCGCTTACCCCCCTGCCTGACTTCCTCCCTGTCTGCCTCTATTCCTGCCTGCTTACCCCCCTGCCTGCCTTCCTCCCTGCCTGCCTGCCTCCCTGTCTGCCTCCCTTCCTGTCTGCTTACCCCTCTGCCTGCCGTCCTCCATGTCTGCCTCCCTTCCTGCCTGCTTACCCCCCTGCCTGCCTTCCTCCCTGCCTGCCTGCCTCCCTGCCTGCTTACTCCCCTGCCTGCCTGCCTCCCTGTCTGTCTGCCTCCCTGCCTTCCTCCCTGTCTGTCTGCCTCCCTGTCTGCCTCCATTTCTGTCTGCCTTCCTTCCTGCCTGCTTACCCCCCTGCCCACCTTGTTCTCTGTCTGCCTCCCTCCCTGCCTGCCTCCCTGCCTGCCTGCTTGCCTGTCTGTCTGCCTCCCTCCCTGTCTGCTTACCCTTCTGTCTGCCTGTCCTACTGTTTCCCTTCCTGTCTGCCAACCATCCTATCTGCCTCCCTACCTGCCATCCTCCATGTGTTCTTACCTCCCTCTCTGCCTTCCTCCTTGTCTGCCTATCTTCTTGCTGCTTGCCCTCCTGTCTCCCTCCCTGTCTGCCTCCCTCCCTGTCTGCCTCCCTCCCTCCTTGTCTGCCTCCCTTCCTCCCTGTCTGCCTTCCTCCCACCTACCTGTCTCCCCGTCTGCCTTCCCCCCACCTACCTCTCTCCCTGTCTGCTTACCTGTCATCCTCCTTTACATCCCTGTTTGCCTGCCTCCCTGTCTGCTTTCCTCCCTGTCTGCCTCCCTCCCTGTCTGCCTCCCTCCCTCCTTGTCTGCCTCCCTTCCTCCCTGTCTGCCTTCCTCCCACCTACCTCTCTCCCTGTCTGCTTACCTGTCAGCCTCCTTTACATCCCTGTTTGCCTGCCTCCCTGTCTGCTTTCCTCCCTGTCTGCCTCCCTCCCTGTCTGCCTCCCTCCCTCCTTGTCTGCCTCCCTTCCTCCCTGTCTGCCTTCCTCCCACCTACCTCTCTCCCTGTCTGCTTACCTGTCAGCCTCCTTTACATCCCTGTTTGCCTGCCTCCCTGTCTGCCTCCCTACCAGTCTGTCTCCCTCCCTATCTGTCTGCCTCCTTGTATGCCCCCCTCCCTCATTGTCCCATTTCCTCTTTCCCTCTCCCCCACCCATGGACTATGTTGAATCTTCTTATACACTGACACTGGGAGTGTATAGTGTATGCTCAGGGCAGAATAGTGCTTAAATGGATTTAGTCATTGGTAGCCGTTATTTAACTGCTCTATCACTGATTTATAACGTTATAAACCTTAACTGTATTGAGGATGAGTTATGTGTTTCTATTTTGCCAAAAACAATGAATATTTAAATAAATAACTAATGTTGTCATTTCTTACAGAGTTGTCTCTGTCTAATACTGTAACAAACTAGCGAAAGTACCATAAGAAATTACTGACTTATTCCTGGTTCCTAATATCTTGGTTCGCAACCAAGGCTGGCCAAATAGAGCATGTTTTTTAACATGCTCATATTATGATTTCATGTGACAGGGCAAAATGGGTCAGTGCCCTGATTAGGAACCAGAGCAATGAGATTAAAGTATCTGGTGGTACACTAACCATGTCTTACCACTGTGTCTATGTTTCAGAAATACATGTCATCTATTAATCATAAATGAATCCACAAAAAGTTTATTGTTTCAACAAATCTAACATTTGCTCAAGTTGCAGGGTTGCCACTGTCAGGGAAAATGTCAGGGAAAACATTTTTTGTTCCAGGTCAGGGAATTGTCAGGGAATTTCAGATTTTTTAGCAAAATGTCATGGATAAATGAGATTTTCTGAAAATGCTGCAAAAATGTATAATTTACCTCCACAAAACTTTATGAACACAACCTGGCCACCTTTTGTTTTGCAGGTAAACTACCATGAATATGAACATTCCATAGTAAGGAGGCTATTGCTATGCATTGTTTACTTAGGGTGTTAGGTGGTCTTGTTGATTTACTTGCTTCTAGATGCTGTTTTTCCTGAAGAAATTGTTTTAAAGTTGCCTTCATTGAATCCTTATATTCCGGACCCGGCTTATGAACAGGGAAGTACAGTATCATTTGTAATCATGTGAAATAATGGCCATTTATCTGTTTGGTCCTTAAACAATAGGTTTTCACATTAAATTTCAGGGCACCCATTCAGCAACACTGGACCCTTCTGGAGTAACTCACCAGTGCTGCATTCATGCATTAAGTCATCCTCTGCATTGACAGATGAACATGATAGTAAGGCAATGCTTAGACATCATGTAGTAATTAAAGAGTTAACCCCAGCTGACCAGCTGTGAACCCACCCCTCCTCACTACACCCGGCCTGCCCAGGCAAGTCTTGTCAAGGGGGGGGGGGCAAAACAATTCGGACCCCTTAATGGGGTTATCAAATTTTTTTTAACTGTTTTGGGTAAAAAATGTCGAGCCCTTGACCGGAGGGGTGTAACAAATTGAGCCCCCCCACCCCCCAGTTGTTGACTCCCTTAAATAGTGATATACTCAATCTGGGACCTGATAGCAAGACCCCTCAACTGATTACAAAGTTACGTATTGTCTGACTGATGTGTAACTAAAGAAGATTGAATTGTTTGGTAAAACATATTTATATTCAGTCAGATATTGGTTCTGCAAGACCTGCTTTGAAGTTAGACATAAGGATTCCACATGCAAAACTGATTATAATTTACATTACAAATTCAATTATGGATTGTAGAGGTTTGAATTACAAACATTACGATTTTCTGTCATGTAAATTGCAATTTTAAGGGTTTGGGGTTGGAAGCTCTGCCAATTTCCGAAAGACATGGACAATCCCCTCCAGTCTCGAGCTCACTAGGACAGCTTTTATCGGCCTAACCAGCAGGTCCCAAATTTAGTACACTAAGGGAGGGAGGGGTGTGGGGAAATCTGCCCCCAGCTGATTCTAGTAGTCACGTGTGTCTGTTGCCATGGCAACCAAATAGCAACATCCCTCCGGTGCCATGGCCAACCCGCTTATCTCTGATTCAGATACAACCCAGATAAAAGACAACCAGAAGTGGGGCCTTAGCCCTTTGAGGGCCACTAAGGGCTTTAATGTGCTCTACCCCTTTGTTGTGAAGATGAAAGAATGCAGCCCTCTGTTGTAAAACACCAGTACAGCATTGATGCATCATACCATCCACAACTGCATTGATGCATCATACCATCCTGTACAGCATTGATGCATCATACCATCCAGTACTGCATTGATGCATCATACCATCCAGTACTGCATTGATGCATCATACCATCCACTACAGCATTGATGCATCATACCATCCAGTACTGCATTGATGCATCATACCATCCACTACTGCATTGATGCATCATACCATCCACTACAGCATTGATGCATCATACCATCCACTACAGCATTGATGCATCATACCATCCACTACAGCATTGATGCATCATACCATCCACTACAGCATTGATGCATCATACCATCCACAACTGCATTGATGCATCATACCATCCACTACTGCATTGATGCATCATACCATCCACAACTGCATTGATGCATCATACCATCCTGTACAGCATTGATGCATCATACCATCCAGTACTGCATTGATGCATCATACCATCAAGTACTGCATTGATGCATCATACCATCCAGAACTGCATTGATGCATCATACCACCCACTACTGCATTGATGCATCATACCATCCACTGCATTGATGCATCATACCATCCAGTACTGCAATGATGCATCATACCATCCAGTACTGCATTGATGCATCATACCATCCACTGCAATGATGCATCATACCATCCTGTACAGCATTGATGCATCATACCATCCACTACAGCATTGATGCATCATACCATCCACTACTGCATTGATGCATCATACCATCCACTACTGCATTGATGCATCATACCACCCACTACTGCATTGATGCATCATACCATCCACTACTGCATTGATGCATCATACCATCCACTACTGCATTGATGCATCATACCATCCAGTACTGCATTGATGCATCATACCATCCACTACAGCATTGATGCATCATACCATCCACTACTGCATTGATGCATCATACCATCCACTACTGCATTGATGCATCATACCATCCACTACTGCATTGATGCATCATACCATCCACTACAGCATTGATGCATCATACCACCCACTACTGCATTGATGCATCATACCATCCACTACTGCATTGATGCATCATACCATCCAGTACTGCATTGATGCATCATACCATCCACTACTGCATTGATGCATCATACCATCCAGTACTGCATTGATGCATCATACCATCCACTACAGCATTGATGCATCATACCATCCACTACTGCATTGATGCATCATACCATCCACTACTGCATTGATGCATCATACCATCCACTACTGCATTGATGCATCATACCATCCACTACAGCATTGATGCATCATACCATCCACTACTGCATTGATGCATCATACCATCCACTACTGCATTGATGCATCATACCATCCACTACTGCATTGATGCATCATACCATCCAGTACTGCATTCATGCATCATACTTTCCTATGCGTTCTTAGTCAATCTATATGTGCATCAGGCCAAGAAATGAACATGAGTCTCAAGTCATTGCATGTAAGCATCATGCTGCTCTTATAGGGTTAGCAGTGTACCATGTACACTACAGTAGGGTGCATTAGTGACTTCCATAGAGGCAACCTTACCATTTAAGGGTAGCACAGCCATAGTGCTCTAATGATGCATGGATGCATCCCTGGCAATTAACCTGCCAGAGATGCATTCAAATTCAGGCTTCATGCTGGCCCTTTGGGAATGTATCAATCCTGTAGTGTCTGTATGATGCTTAAATGCAGCACTGGCAGGTTCCTCACCAGAGCTGCATCCATGCATCATGATGACATACAACCACCTCACACTAAAGCACTGTGCGGCCCTTAAAGGGCTAGCTTTCCATCCTCATCTCTAATTGCTGCCAGATGTGGTTGTGGCCGCTGATCCCTAAACCTTTAAGGAATGTAATGCTTTAATCTGTTGCACCCTTATGCCGGGACCCTTGTTCATCATGATGTATGAATGCAGCCCAGGTGAGTGACTCCCCATATTCATGCTAAATGCTATGCAGGGTTAGTAACTCACCAGTGCTGTTCATTTTTCATCATGATGCATATGTAGATGGAGGATAGCCATACTTGTGAATTACTCAAGAGGACTTGATCCATGCACCCTTTATATAAAAGGGCGTAGCCCCTTAAAGTGCTATGCCTACTGGTGCCCCTCACTATAAGGCCACTCCAAATAGTAACTGTGTCTCTGAGAAGCTGGATTATGTCATTTGTGAACGTGCACTGTGTGTCGAGTATTATGTGTACGTTGCTTAAGTGTCAGGCTGAACTTACAGGGTAAATGTCCATCATTTGTGAATGTTCCCTAAGTGTCATGCTGCCATTACAGGGTAAATGTCCATCTTTTGTGAATGTTCCCTAAGTGTCATGCTGCCATTACAGGGTAAATGTCCATCATTTGTGAATGTTCCCTAAGTGTCATGCTGCCATTACAGGGTAAATGTCCATCTTTTGTGAATGTTCCCTAAGTGTCATGCTGCCATTACAGGGTTAATGTCCATCATTTGTGAACGTGCCCTAAGTGTCATGCTGCCATTACAGGGTAAATGTCCATCATTTGTGAATGTTCCCTACGTGTCATGCTGCCATTACAGGGTTAATGTCCATCATTTGTGAACGTGCCCTAAGTGTCATGCTGCCATAACAGGGTAAATGTCCATCATTTGTGAATGTTCCCTAAGTGTCATGCTGCCATTACAGGGTTAATGTCCATCATTTGTGAACGTGCCCTAAGTGTCATGCTGCCATTACAGGGTAAATGTCCATCATTTGTGAATGTTCCCTAAGTGTCATGCTGCCATTACAGGGTTAATGTCCATCATTTGTGAACGTGCCCTAAGTGTCATGCCGCCATTACCGGGTTAGTGTCCATCATTTGTAAACTCTCCCTAAGTGTCATGCTGCCATTACAGGGTAAATGTCCATCATTTGTGAATGTTCCCTACGTGTCATGCTGCCATTACAGGGTTAATGTCCATCATTTGTGAACGTGCCCTAAGTGTCATGCTGCCATTACAGGGTAAATGTCCATCATTTGTGAATGTTCCCTAAGTGTCATGCTGCCATTACAGGGTGAATGTCCATCATTTGTGAATGTTCCCTAAGTGTCATGCTGCCATTACAGGGTAAATGTCCATCATTTGTGAATGTTCCCTACGTGTCATGCTGCCATTACAGGGTTAGTGTCCATCATTTGTAAACTCTCCCTAAGTGTCATGCTGCCATTACAGGGTAAATGTCCATCATTTGTGAATGTTCCCTACGTGTCATGCTGCCCGTACAGGGTTAATGTCCATCATTTGTGAACGTGCCCTAAGTGTCATGCTGCCATTACCGGGTAAATGTCCATCTTTTATGAACATTCCCCAAGCGGCCTACACAGGGTGACCAGTTACAGTGTTATAAGTGGACAAGATGGCGGCCTGCACAGGGTGACCAGTTACAGTGTTATAAGTGGACAAGATGGCGGCCTGCACAGGGTGACCAGTTACAGTGTTATACGTGGACAAGATGGCGGCCTACACAGGGTGACCAGTTACAGTGGGGTGGCCTTTACTATCCACTTTATACACAGGTGTGTGGCAGTGAAGTATTTGACCAAAATCCCCCTCACCAAGGGTCTGTTTTTAGTCTTACTATCCGAGGCCTTCTTTATAACAGTGACGCAAAAATGGGGTCACCAGTTACCATGGGGACTGTCTGGGGTGGGAGGGGAGGGGGGTGGAAGATGTACTACATGTACACACCACATCACCACAAAGGGATAGGGACTACACCCTTCATTTTATAAAGTGATATCACTTTTAGTTTTAAAACTATATCATCAACTGTACAGTCATTTTCACCCTCGCTGGAAGGTGGTACCCCTCAGGTGGTGCGGGGGGAGGGGGAGGGCAGGGATGAGTGCTTCGCCAATGGTACAGAATGCACACAGCTATGTATCTGTCTGTGTCTGTGTCTGTGTAGGGGGGGGTTTGGGGGGTGTCAGCGTAGAGCAGTGGGTATGGGGTCCGTTTTATGTAGAAAGTGCCCCACCCTTGATTGGCTCCAGCTGTTTTCATCGCCGTCTGTCGCCACTGGGTCTCACTGGCCCTACTGGGTTTACTGACGAAAAATGACCCAGGCCTGACATTTCTGTATACGAATCTTGCCAAAAAAACTGGGTGTTGAAATATAGATTTTGACTTTAGTTCATCAAATTGTGTAAGAGCCTCCTAGCATAATCCCTGTATTATATTCTTTCCAAGATAATCTCAATGATCTTTTATATTTTGGTGGTGGGAGGGGGGGGGGTTTCTGAAACATTCAAGGTGTACCATGTTTGATTTGCGTGCTGCTTCAAGCTAGGCACATATTTAGAGGGCTGGACCCCGCATATGCCCCCCTAGATAGGAACTACAGCCCCAAGTGCTGGAAAACAACCATAAACAGACATCTCGTTGGGTCATTACTATATAAAGGCAGGGCTGGGGAGTTTCTATTCATATCCATCCATGCAGAAACTACATGGTTGATGACCCTCCTGATAATGCATGAGTGCAGCAATGTGAGTTATTTGCCAAGGCGGCATTCATGCATCTTGCTGACAAAGGCTACAAGTGCTTTACCTGTGGGGGGTCCCGTCCCCACCAACACTGCCCAGCCGTCAACATGTGTGGGTGTGATCTGCAATCACATTCTTAGAGATATACTATAGCACCATATATGTGCTGGGAGAGTAACAGTGTATGGGTGCTGAGACCATCCATGTGATGGTGGTGGCAGGGTGGGCAGCAGATGGGGTCAGTATGTAGGACGCAACAACAGTCTCAAGGAGCTCCCTACCTTGTCGTTACAAGAAACAAACAAAACAATCTCATCAACATCTAATATGAATATATCACTATTGATACCTATTTTACAGCCTTTGTCATTTCTGTGACCCCAACTCCATGAGTTTTGTGTACATTGGCTACCTTATATATGTCACGTTCAGATTTTCCTGCCATTGAAGCAGGTCGGTTATGTATATATGTATTGACTATAAAAAAAAATACAAAAAAATAGAACTTTACCATATCTATATTTGTTATAACAGAGCGTTATCTGGGAACCTCCATTGGAATCATTCTAAGTTATCAACAGGCTGATATCAAATAGTTGGACGATCGTCTCTAATAGTAATATTATTGCAGTCATATCATATATGTATATTCTCATCAAAACATGTATAACTTGGAGAGATGAACAAGATAACAACTTTAGATTTGCCCTCAAAATCCATGTTTATGTCTAAAAAATTATAATTCACGCCACCATAAAAGTTTATGCGTTAAGATTCTCTTTATATTGATTACAGCTAAGATAGTATGTTTATTTACAACATTAAAAGATAAATTGACCCATTTCCATATTCAGTTTTCTACAAAAGGGGTCATCCCAATATAAATAACAAAGAAATTGTTGATTGATTTATATTAAGAGTATTGGTCATAATATAACGTAACCCCACTTTATTGGAACCCTAGGCCATATATATTTATCAGGGTGGTCCTCTTGCATTAATTTCATTCTGGAGTATGCTTCCCATCCCTTTATATAATGCCTGTTTTGAGCCCCTGCCCCTGCCTGCCGGCTGAGGACCGCCTGTGGCATAGCACAGGTGGCCAGTGTGTGTGCTCCCTTCTACATTACTACCTTCATGGTCAGGCTGCCTGTGGGCATATGTAGCTTAGGCCTTTAAAGGGGAAACTCAGGTAACTCTGGGCTGCTTATATTGTATTTGGTGTGGTATACTTTGGTATATTTTGGTATGTATACTTGGTTTACTATCTCTGTATGCCGGCTCTGTATACCTCGTTAATTATGCTCAGCTGACAAGTAAAATTTCAGTAAAGGTTGGTAAGCCTCCCCCCCAGCACTGCCTTCATGGACGTACCTCTGAGCAAGGGGATTTTTTGCAAATTTACTAAAAAGTTCATTTCTGCATGTATTTAAATTAGCTAATCTTAGAAGACATTTTCAAAAAATAAGTTGGATTATTTTAAAAACGTAATGCCTGACATCAGACAATATACATGTTGTCATGCCCAGTAGTGCTTTTAACTCTTCAAGGGCACCTAAAGTGTTTTTTTGCTAACACATTGATGACCCTTTTGGGGTGTATTCACCCCATTGGATGCATAATATTCTGAAATGCAGCGTTTGCGAGTTAATTTCCAGGGCTGTATATTGTTAATCTATGCTGGGGTAATAATATAAGTGTTACCGTAACTCGGCGATGGATAGCTTTCTGCCCCTGCATGGTAGAGCTCCAACATTCACAGCCCTTAAAGGGATGCATAATTATTTTAGTTAATTTGGGAAAACATTGTAAATACAAGTACTATCTTAGTAGTGAAATCAGACAAAAAAGCATATCTCAGTTGTGCGTGATCATCAGAAATATACCATTATCATAGGTGACCATAAACAATGTGCTAAATGATGGGTGACCAAGAAATACGATAGTAATGCAGGGAATGCCTTTCTCTCCAAAATTGCCTCAACAAGTGGACCAAAAGTAGACTCTTTCCCTTGAAATTGTTTTCACACATGGTATCCAAATGTGGGGGAGTGCGCCCTCCCCGGGGTACATACTCCTCCTCACTGCAGCTGCCTCTCGGTGCATGTGTACTCTCCTACCTCTCCTCCCCCTCTCTCTGACTGCTAGACTGGCTCCAGTCCCCAAAATCTACCACTAGGCCACCCCTGAAATCTGTATATGGCAGATATTGGTAAACTAATATTTAGCCAAAGAGAATCACAGAGGGGGATTGTTTATATAGCGATGGTTGTGTATCAAAATACCTGTAATAATTCCTTTTATATTTAGATTTCTGATGGAAAAAGAAGGCATTGGATAAAATGTCAGCATTTTGTCCAAAAAGGGGTTATTTTGAATCCAAAAAAGGCCAGTGTTTTCCCATAAAAGGGGGGTTATTTTCTGCCTAAAAATCTGTGGAAATGGGGCAGTTTTTGAGAAGAGGGAACACAGGTTGTGTAACTTTACCATGAGGAATGCAGGGACGGGGGTTCACAACAGGCATCCAAGTCTCAGGGAGGGCCCACCTTCCCCTCCTCCCTGGTTTAAATGAAAGACTTAAGCAAGTCTATGTGACTGCCTGCGTACCTGCCTCTGCCTGCCCGGCACATCTTCCTTCTGTGTCCCTCCTGTGTCTAGCACCCCCTCCACACACACACACACCCACACCCACACCCACACAGCCTCACCCCGCCCTCTGTGACTCCCTGCAGCCTCCTCCTCCCATGTCCCTCCTGTGTCCAGCACCCCCCCCCCCCCCACACACACCCAACATATGTATGTATACACCATAAATGTGCCTCCTGCTGCCCCTGCTGCCTGCCTCTGCTGGGGTCATGCACTCTGCTCTCTATTATTAGTGCACAAACCTTCATCATAGGACAACATGTAAACATCAGCTGGTCAGCTTCATTCTACACCACTAGGATCTACCAAGGAACACACTACATACATCTTGGAAACTTCAGCATCATTTATCAGCCATTGGATTCACATTTCTAAGGTTGGTCAATTACAAAATTTAAGCCACATGACACAGCCATGTACAACATGATGTGTGTGCTTATACTTAGAGAGATAGACAGAGATCGAGACAGAGACAGAGACAGACAGTTACAAATTAATGATCATTTAAGTATTGGTGGATGCAAACATTTCAGTGTGTGTCAGTGTAGATGTAACAGTATTTTTCATATTTTTAAATTCATCCTGGCATCCATCGGCTTAGCTATATAGCGTGCCTGTATCAGATAACAGCAGCCTTATTGGTCTGGTGTAATCAGGTAATATACCCCCTCTAGGTATTACCCTTAACTCTAGGTTAGGTATCTAACTTGAGTTAGTATGTCTCATAGTAGAAAGTATCAAGATATGCAGCCTCCGACATTGGCCTGAGTATAGGGGTAGATAAACACGACCTGCCCTGGATGACCTGCCACTTAAGGTAGTGTTATGTAAGCAGGAGCATGACCCGGGAACATGCACTGACCTAGGGCTGAGGGGGGGGGGTAGGAGGCCTGGGGTCAGGGCCTAGGGTACCTCTGTGTGCGGCATGAGTCATACCACGTGACTCTGGTACGTAAACAAACAGAAGCACGTGGGGTGGACCAGGTGGTAGGGCTTGTCAGTGGTCTCCAGCCATATTTATGTAAGAATCCCAGATGAGTTTTGAGTTTTAGTAATTTTTATTTGGCAATAATTACATTTACAAGTATAGTCTTTCAAATTTATGCCACAAAAGGTGGACCTGGCAATCTTCCAAGCAACCTCGCTGTACTTAGGGGACATATTAACCAGGTTCACCATCAAACGGTATCTAGCTGGATGGGCACTCTAATGTCTAGAAGCCCAGCATATCAAAGAGAAACATAGCACTAAACTATATAACCACCTCCGAGGGATGTATGTACATACATAATGCTGGTTTTAGCCTACAGCATTTCACCAATATCAGGAATGACTACAGAAGGGGATCTACACTTTCTCTCATTCCTTTGTATTCTAGATGTATTTGACCATAGTTTAACACATTTTATTACATTCTGAAATGTAGGACGCCATGCCAGGTGGTTTCAAATTCAAACACCAGTCTGGAATAAAAATATCTTTTGACAGGTACAGCGTAAACGTATATATCCAGGTTTTTACTCAAAACAGGATGAAATAAACATGTCCCCCCTGGTTGCCCCCGGTTAATGAAATTGAAACTAACCTAAAACATCACAAGAAAGCCCATTGATTTTGCCACAATAAAAGCTCCAAGTTTATTTGAAGCCTGTGATGAAGATCAAATCTATGAGATGAGCAAATACTACCGGCACATTGTCCTAGTTTCTAAAAATGAAAACCCACACAATTGGAGGGCATGGAGTATACCATGTTAAAGGATAGTTTACCCATTAGGCTTGCCATTGATGTGTGAATGCAGCACTGGTGGGTCACTTGCCAGTGCTGTATTCATGTATCATGACAACAAAGGGTATGATGCATCAAAGCATCATGCAGTGACTCACACACCCACCCACTCACTCACTCACTCACTCACCCACCCGTCCACCCACACTCTCATCCAACCACCCACTCACCCATTCACTCACACAACCACTCACCCACCCATCCCCCACTCACTCACTCACCCCCTCACTCACTTTCCCATCCACCCACTCACCCACCCATCCACCCACTCACCCACTCACTCACCCACCCATCCACCCACTCACCCACTCACTCACCCACCCACTCACTCACTCACTCACTCACCCACTCACTCACGCACTCACGCACTCACGCACTCACTCACTCACTCACTCACTCACTCACTCACTCACTCACCCACTCATGCACCCACTCACTCAAGAACTCACTCACTCACCCACTCACTCATGCACCCACCAACTAACTCACTCAGCCACTCACTCACTCATTCACCCACTCACTCACTCACCCACTCCCTCACTCACCCACTCACTCACTCACTCATCCACTCACTCACTCACCCACTCACTCAAGTACCCACTCACCCACTCACCCACACACTCACTCACTCATTCACTCACCCAACAACTCACTCACTCATTCACTCATTCACTCACCCACCAACTCACTCACTCACTCACTCACCCACCCACCCACTCACCCACTCATTCACTCACCCATCAACTCACTGACTCACTCACCCACTCACTTACTCACTCACCCACTCACTCACCCTCCCACTCACTCACTCACTCACTCACTCACCCACTCACTCACCCACTCACCCACTCACTCACTCACCCACTCACTCACCCACTCACTCACCCACCCACTCACTCACTGACTCACTCACCTACCAACTCAATGACGCACTCACTAACTCACTCACTCACTCACTCACTCACTCACTCACTCACTCACTCACTCACCTACGACAGCCTACACATAGTGACTACACAGTAAACAAAAAATGTTATACAACATTTTGTTATGTTATTTCAGGTTATATAACGTTTCTCTAATGCTCCTCACTATGGCAGAACATTATATACCATTTTAAAACGTTATTTTGATGTAAAATAACGTTTTTTTTGTAGCTGGGTAGTCACTAGGCAGTGCTGCAAACATGCATCATGGTGATAAAGTGCATACCAGGGTTGAGTGCATTATGATTTATCATGACATGGTTTGGTTTAACGCATTAAAGCAGCCATTAAATGGTTAAACCCACATGTCTCGGTACCCCTTCACCAACAGTCAGGGTGCAGTCGGGACAGGTACTCAGCCCTATTTATAGGAGAGCTAACCGTTTAAGGACAGCATAATGCCTTAAAGTATCATGCCCATGGTCATCATGATGCATGAATGCAGCACTGACGAGTAAATCACCAGTGCTGCATTCAAGCATCAAGCTGATCAAGTTGAGACACTCCCAAAGGGTCGTCATGATGCACAAATGCAGCCTAGGCAAGTTACTCACTGGGGCTGCATTGGTGCATCATGACGACAAATGTCATTTTTTAGCGACATCGGTCCTTAAAGGGTTAATAGGGTTACTACAACAGACATGTTCAGTTGTTGTCACACCCCCCTCCCCTACACACCCCTGTACAGCATTGAGAGCTGGATGCTACACTGGTTCCTTAAACCAGTCCAGAAATCATCTCTAATTACCGAAGCATCTTTTTACAGTCCAGAAATCCTCTCTAATTACCACAGAACCAATCCAGAAATACTCTCTAATTACCACAGGAATTCAACCACACCAAAAATCCTCTCTAATCACCACAGCACTTTTTTACAGTCCAGAAATCCTCTCTAATTACCACAGAACTTCAATCGGTCCAGAAATCCTCTCTAATTACCACAAAACTTCGATCGGTCTAGAAATCCTCTCTAATTACTGCAGCACTTCTCACCACTTCAGAAATCCTGTATATATTTACTACCAAACTTCAACCAATCTGGAAATCCCCTCTTATTACCAGAGCACTTTTTGCTGTTCCAAAGATCCTCTCTAATTACCATAGCACTTTTCATAAGTCCAGAAATCCTCTCTAATTACCACAGGACTTGAGCACTCCAGGAATCCTCTCTTATTACCACTTCACCTTTCACTAGTCCAGAAATCCTCACTACCTCACTCACTCACTCACACACCCACCCACCTACTGACTCAATCACCTACCCACTAACTCACTCACTGACTCACTCACTCACTTACTCACTCAATCACCCATTCACCTACCAACTCACTCACTCACCTACTCAGTCACTCACTGACTCACTCACTCACTGACTCAGTAACTCATTCACCCACTAACCCACTCACTCACCTGCCCACTCACCCACTCACTCACTCACTCCATCACTCCCTCACTCATTCGATCACCCGCGCACTCACTCATTCACCTACCCACTCACCCACTCACTCACTCACTCACTCACCTACCTATTAACTCACTCATTCACCCATCCACTCACCCACTCACTCACACACTCACTCACTCACTCACTCACTCACCCACTCACCCACTCACCCACTCACCCACTCACCAACTCACTCACTCACCTACCCATTCACTCACTCATTCACTCAGTAACTCACTCACTCACCTACTCACCAATCCACCCACCCACTCATTCACTCACTCACTCACCATCTCACTCACTCACTCACCTACTCACTTACTCACTCACTCACTCACTCACTCACCTATGGCACCCTACATATAGTGACTAGTTACAGTGGTAAGCAGACGTTCCTACCTAGACTGGGCAAGTTTTTTAAATAAAGACAAAAACAGATGTCTTCTCTGTCTCTGAGTGGGAGTATGGCAGGGAGGGGAAGAGGAGATCCTGGTGATGCAGGCCAGCCCTTACCCACTCCGGGCCTTTCTCCCTGCACCACTCATTCCCCTGTCCCCTGCTACACACGACTGTCTAGGCTTATCTCAAGATGTGATAAGCTTTAAAGTCAGCATAGTGCTTTAATGTGCTCTTTGTCATCATGATGCATGAATGTATCCCTTGTATGGTGAGTAGACTTGGCAGTGCTCCAAACATGCATCATGGTGATAAAGTGTATACCAGGGCTGAGTGCATTATGATTTATCATGACATGGGTGGGTATAGTGCATGAAAGCAGCCTTTAAATGGTTAACACTTTAAGAACAGCATAATGCCTTAATGTATCACACCCTTGGTCGTCATGCTGCATGAATGCAGCACTGACAAGTAAATCACCAGTGCTGCATTCATCAATCTGACCCTATGGGGTTGAGACACTCCCAAAGGGTTTTCATGATGCACCAATGCAGCCCCAGCGAGTTACTCCTTGGTGCTGCATTGGTGCATCATGATGACAAATGTCATCTTTTAGCAACATCCATCCTCAAAGGGTTAACAGGGTTACTACAGCAGACATGTTTGGTTGTCATCACAGGCACCCTCCCCCCCTACCCCCACACACCCCTGTACAGCAGTGAGACCTACTAGAGGACTTGACAATGCAAAAACTGCATAATGGTGGAAGAGCTTACACTTCTTGTGCATGGAGATTGGTTAAAAGCGACCTGGCAACACTGGCTGTTTTTTAAGACAAATTACATTCTGGGACAAAATTTAAGGTACCTGGTTGTGGAGTAAATTGAGAGTAGGATAAAGGGCCCAAAAAGTGACTTTGTGACCTGACCCTGACTTTCCAACCACCCCCAGCCTTCTCCCTCAATAGGCCTGGGTGCCTGAAGTGCATTTTTTAAAGTTGGGTTAGGAGCTGCATCTCAGAGGCACAATTCTCTCTCTAAATGGTCGATAACTACTTGTAACACATTCAAAAATCATCCTTATGTATTTTTCATAACATAAATACACACAGAAAAGCATAAAAGCATAAAATAATGATACAGAAGAGAGTTCCTATGGTTGCCACTGGTCGCATGACCGAGCCAATATCAGAAATCTCCATAGGCTATACCATTGTAGGGGCTAGGGTTGTACGGGGTTTATATGACGGGTTCTGTTGGATGCTGTGTTGCAAACTCCATCCAAACCCTTCAGCCCGACGGCAGGTGGCAGCATCTGCCCCGGTCTTGGGCCAGGTATAGTGGTATAGGGGGACAAGATGGCAGCCTACACAGTGTAACCAGGTATAGTGGTAAAGGGGGACAAGATGGCGGCTTACACAGTGTGTTCAGGGACAGTGGTATAGGGGGACAAGATGGCGGCTTACACAGTGTGTTCAGGGACAGTGGTATAGGGGGACAAGATGGCTGCCTACACAGTGCGGTCAGGTACAGTGGTATAGGGGGACAAGATGGCTGCCTACACAGTGTGACCAGGTATAGTGGTATAGGGGGACAAGATAGCGGCTTACGCAATATGGTCAGGTACACATGATCATTTGTTATACTGGCTACTCACTCACCCACTCACTGACTCACTTACTCCCTCACTCACTCACCCACTCACTCACTCCTTCACTCACCCACTCACCGACTCACTCCCTCACTCACTCACTCACCCACTCACTCACTCCTTCACTCACCCACTCACCGACTCACTCCCTCACTCACTCACTCCCCACTCACTCACTCCTTCACTCCCTCAGCCACGCACTCAGTCACTGGTCAGCAGGAGCCCCTACCCACTGCCATTGTTACCACTAGCACCACTCATCCTCCTTCCCCTGCTGCATCTTGCTTATCTCCCTATGTGTAACCCTTTAAAGGCTGCATAGTGCTACAAACATGTATCATGGTGATGAAGGGCATTCCAGGTCTGAATGCATTATCATGACAAGGTTTGTAAAGTTAATTAAAGTACTATGCAGCCCTTAAATGGTTAACGAGGCTACATCAACAGACAAGATGTGAAGGAGTGTCCTGCTGCCTGGTCCTACTGGGTTGTCGACACAGGCAGACCTCCCCGCCAACTTTTTTAAGCCCTAAAATGGTTCAATATAGGGCAATATAGGGCCTTTGCTCGTTTGAATGTTTAAAGAAATTTAAAAAAAGGAAGGAGTGGGGGCAGCATAGCCAGCTGCTGATAAGGTACGCTGGCTGCAGGATTAACTCTTTAAGGGCCACATGGGGAAAGAGACTGTACTAGTACCAGTTCTCAAGTGTACTTCGAGAGATAGCACGCAAGGAGGGAGAGGGGCATCGGGGTGGTAATGTGGGTGTCTAAGCAACAGGTGATTTGATAGGCTTGGTCAATGCAGTCTCAGTGAAAACTTTTTTGCCATGCAGGACATTCGGTCCTGCAGATTTAATATTTTGCAGGACTGGCTGACATTTTGCAGGCCCGGATGCCTGAGCGCACTTTTCATATCTCAAAAAAAAATTATATAGCAAGAATTTATATTGAATCAATACAGCTTTCCTGTATATTCCTATTGAAACATTGTAAAATTTACAATCTAGAGTAATGATTTTCAAAATGTTTATGCAAAATGCTTTTCTCTCTAGAGACCTTAAAAATGGTCCAATTTACAAGCCATAAAAACTGACATGTAGCCAAAGATCCAGCCAGTCATTTGGACCGGCAGTAGGAGCAGTATAGCCGGTCCAGAAGCCTTTTAGCCAGCTATAGCCGGTGTCCGGCACGTTTTCACGGACACTGTCAATGGTAGAAGAGAATTTGGGGGGGTCCCACGGTAGAGACACAACTTTGACTTCATATTTTTCAGGGGGAGGGGGGGTCGCCAGGGCTCATTAGTGCATTGCGATAAATTTCATCAGTTAGAGACATGCCATCCTTAACCCTTTGAGGAAGGCATTATGCCTTAGAGCATCATGCCTTGGTCCTCACAATGCATGAATGCAGTCCTTGTAACTAGCCAGTGCTGTACTCAAGCATCATGCTGACCTTATGGGGTTGAGACACTCTTGTAGGGTCAGCATGATGCACCAATGCAGCACTGGCAAGACACTCGCTGGGGCTACATTGGTGCATCATGAGGACAATCACCATCTTTCAGCTACATTGACAGAAAGGACTGCCATGGTTTAGGGCCATTCAGCAGGAGGAAGGAAGCTGTAGATGCAATGTTACATAATGCCACGTGTCTATACACCCCCTCCTGGTGTAACCCCCCCTGTAGTCCTCCAACACCAATGGGGTCACCCTACCTGTATGATGACCATACATGGCTACCCAAATTGTCAAACTTGAATTTTAGAGAAACTGCTGTGTTACTAGGTCGATATTTATTTAACATATTCTGCTCAATTTGTCAATTTTTAAAAGGGCAGTGTGGAATTTTACCATTGTACATGTCCCTGGGCCCAAAACCCTGGTTTAGAGACCTTATAGCAGGATTTACTCCCTCAACCAGGGTTTACAGACCTTAATCCAGGTATAAGGCCCTGAACCCAGGTTAAGGTACCAAAACCTGGGTTAAGGTACTCTTAACCCTGTTTAAGGGAGTTAATCCTGGCTTTTATCCCTCATACTAGGATTAAGTAGAAAATGCAGGGGTAGAGCCAAGGCTGGGTACATGTAATCCTACTGAGGAATATACCCTAATCACAGGGTGACCCTGAGAAAATATCTGAATCAAGAAATATTGTAAGAAAATAAAGTAAAACATATCTTTTAAAGGCCATTTAGGGCTGAAAATGTACCCTTTTCTCCCTAAATTTGCTTAAAAAGCACCCCTTATCAAGGACCTTTGCGGGTCCGTGCCTAGGACCCAAAAACGGACCCTTTCCCTTGGATCATGTTCACACATATGTCACCAAATCTGAGGTAGTGCTGGCCCCCCAGGTGTTTAAATAACCAGGCAACCAGGCATTTCAAAAGCTTGCCATATCACAGTGTTGATTTTAGTGGTCCACCCACCTGCAGACGGCTCCAGTCTCCCGGTCTCCAGTACCAGCCCTGCACGCCCCACCACCCGACCCCCACCTCCACCCCTCCTCTCCACACACACACATGCACACACATATACACACTAACACAGCACAAACTTGGCTGACATGTGTATATGCACGTTCATCCTCCTCCCGTGTGCCTCCTGTGTCCGGCCAACACCCCCCCTTCCCCCACCCACCTACCCTCCACGCTCCACCACGCACACCCACACACGTGCCTCCTCCTGCCCCTGACTGTTGCTGCTGAGGTCACACAGGTCATGTACTCTGCACTCACTATCAGTGCACATCATACGACATGGGTGACATGTAAACATCAGCTGGTCAGCTCTACTTTACACCCCTGGGATTTATCAACAAACCAACCAGATCCAACTTACTTCAGCTTTATATAGTATTCACGATTCTAAGGTTAGTCAATCTATTCCACCATCAGTTGCAGATTGTTAACTTAGTAGGCTAGATAACATACTAGTAGTCATGATGATGATCTACATGATGGACTGGATGTGTGAGGATATACGTTCATTATAGGCTGCTACTTAAGGACTTGTAATAGGAAGGCATCATCTAATGACTTGGATCTGATCTTAGTCTCAGAGGGATTCCCGAGGGGGGACTTTTTCTTTTAACCTTAAGGGCTGTTTAAAGTTGCGTCGTTACGAAAATATGGTCATTTTCTAGGGAAAATTACCTGTGAGAAAATCACAGCCTACTATACAAGTCCTTAACTGCCCCCCCCCTCAACACATACACACCTATTCAATCGGACTGTAAAAGTTTGGCTGTGCACTCACATGAGCTAGGTGCCAGCTTCCACTAGCTCATGCTCCAAAAATAATTTTCTCATTTCCCGAAAGTAAGATGAATAGACTTGCCTGGTGGACAAATACGTTCATTTTTCCTTAAACTAGTCATTTGTCTGCCAGGCGAGTGTTGACAGAATTATTTCTGACTGTGGAGATATCAGAGCCCTCCCCCGGACACTCACCTCCCCACCCAACCTGTTATACCAAAATGTTTCAATGTGCAACCATATTGTAAGGTTATTAAACGTATTTTTAACATAAAATTGTGATGTATAACCTTGTCGTAGCTGTAGTATTATGGCTATTATTCATGTTGAGAAAATAGGGTATAAGGTGAGACTCTAACCTGTTATGGTGAGATTTGTGTACCAATGCCGAGACCACACAGCCATGAAGCCTGTACACAGAAAATTTCTTTAGATAATTTAATGATCTGAAGAAATCTTCTAGATTAATATCAGAGGCTCTGTGGTGCCTGTGTTCCATGCAGAACAGTTCAAAGGGGGTGTATTTGACACCTGAATCCGTGGAAAGCGGGTGTGTTTGACACTGACACTGTGGAAAAGGGGTGTATTTGATGCTGTGGAAAGAGGATTTATTTGACACTCCACAGAGAGGAGGTATACCAGTATTTCACATAGACCATAGACTCATCGGACAGGGGGTCTTGTTATTAGGAGACAGACAGGACAGCCTATATATTACCGTAAAACCTCGCGTATAAGCCTAACTCGCGTATAAGCCGCACCCCGACTTTGGGCCGATCCTATAAGCCGCACCAGCGATCTGATTCCGGTGACTTTTATACTGTACTATAGGAGCAAAAACTCGCGTATAAGCCGCATCCTGACTCTGTGCCGATCCTATAAGCCGCACTGGCGATCTGATTTGCGTACAAGCCGCGGCTTATACGCGAGGTTTTACGGTACTTATGAAAAGGGTGTGCTCCTCAAATCGTTTTACCAAAAAAGGGGTACTTTTTGGGCTCCAAAAATCTATGATTTCATAACTAAAAGGGTACCCTTTTCACTCCAAATTCCTTGGAAAGGGGGTGTATTTGAAACCCCATAACAAGGATGGTGTCTGTATAGGTTTGGGAGTGTGGGGACCTGGAGTCAAACATGTCCCAACCTTGTCCCAGGATCACCTCATCTAGGGTCAGGTGACCGGAAACACACCAATTACTTTAGGCCTTAAAATTATCCTATAAAGGGCAGTATACTAAGATTGGTATTATACTAAAGCTGACTCGGGTTGTGTACAACCAGTATCCACAGGAGTTTATAGCAGCTGGCCAGTAGGGGCCTACTCAGGAGCTCAGCAAAGTGTCTTCTTAGAGTCCCCCACTCCACTGTAGGAAACTGTACCACTTCCCTGGGGAATATTGTATAAGACACACCCTTTATATGCATATTTGGTATCAAATTACAGCTGAGATAAAATTAAAGGTTTATTTGTGTACACTGTATAGTTTATACATGAAAATCTGATATGAACTGCAATATTTACAGAGCCCCACCCCCACTCTCTAGTGGCTTTGTTTAGACCGGGCAGCTGGGCCGACCATGTTTGGTGCGGGTACCTCTGTTTAACCCTTTAAGGGCAGTATGGTCCCTATAGGCAATGTCTCATGGTTCACTTGATGTCATGAAGTAAATATGAGTTGTTTCAGGCATCAACCTGTAGTATGATATGATGCATGAATGCAGTACTTACTGGTGAGTTACCGCTGAGGGCTGCATCCATTTATAGAATGGCATAGCATCTGAAAGCACTGTGCTACACCTAAAGTGTTAGATTGGAAACTTCTGTAGACCAAACAACTGTAAATGTGAGGCAGGAGAGAGGGGGCTATTAAAGCAAGAGGTCCGGCAGTGGTCACCCATCAACGTTAACTCTTTAAGGGCAGAATGATACAGTAATCCCTCAAAATTCAAGTTAAATTTGCTCTGATGATGTGCAGATGAATAGGCTCAGGAGTGTATTGATGTGTAGAATGGCATGACGCATGATTGCAGTACAGGTGAGTTACTAAGAGGGCGGCATTCATGCATCCTGGCAACAAAAGGGCGTAGCACATTAATTTGATTAGAACACTATACTACCCATAAATGGTAAAGTACCTTGTGTATATGGTAGGAGCCCAGTATTGCTATATTTCTGTCTGTATCATTAAAGGTTATATTATGTGGGTCAGTTGGATGTGACGTCATGCATGCTAAACATAGGTCAGCACCCGAAACCTGAACTAGGTTGGGGGTGGAGTGGGGGGGGGGGGGGGCCTCTGTCATAAGTGCAACCTTACCGACCCTCAGATGTTATAGAGCGTTCATTTATATGTTAGAGGTGGGATGGTGGTTTGGTGGGGGGGGGGGTAAAAATGTCTGACTTCCCTTGAGAATTATGCCCATTTCTAAGCAAAAAAGGGCTGTGTTAACTATAGTTCAAAGTTTATAGATAATTTTCAGAATCTTCAATGAGGGGGGTGTGAATCTTTCCACACGCTTTAGAGGCGGGGGTTGTAAAAATGTTACCGCCCCCCCCTGTCATTAACACTCCATTGATATACTCCTGAAGATGCAGCATGGTCCCTCATGTTAACCCTGTAAGGGCAGCGTGATGCCTCATGTTAACCCTGTAAGGGCAGCATGATGCCTCATGTTAACCCTGTAAGGGCAGCATGATGCCTCATGTTAACCGTGTGAGGGCAACATGATGCCTCTTGTTAACCCTGTAAGGGCAGCATGATGCCTCATGTTAACCCTGAAAGGACAACCTGATGCCTTTACCTGTAAGGGCAGCATGATGCCTCATGTTAACCCTGTGAGGGCAGCGTGATGCCTCATGTTAACCCTGTAAGGGCAGCATGATGCCTCATGTTAACCCTGTAAGGGCAGCATGATGCCTCATGTTAACCCTGTAAGGGCAGCATGATGCCTTTACCTGTAAGGGCAGCATGATGCTTCATGTTAACCGTGTAAGGGCAGCATGATGCCTTATGTTAACCCTGAAAGGACGACCTGATGCCTTCACCTGTAAGGGCAGAATGATGCCTCATGTTAACCGTGTGAGGACAGCATGATGCCTCATGTTAACCGTGTGAGGGCAGCATGATGCCTCATGTTAACCTTGTAAGGGCAGCATGATGCCTCATGTTAACCGTGTGAGGGCAGCATGATGCCTCATGTTAACCGTGTAAGGGCAGCATGATGCCTCATGTTAACTGTGTGAGGGCAGCATGATGCCTCATGTATACCCTGTAAGGGCAGCATGATGCCTCATAATAACCCTCATGACTGTACACACCCTACACCATTGGGTGACCATGTATGCATGGTTTGTCATTCAGACCCACATCCCACTCACACATTAAGCATTTCTTTTCTACAGACCTGTGTCCCTCACCTGTGTTTGTGAACCTAAACTCTTATGGAATTTCACCCTACATTCTACCGCCTCACTTGTGTACATGACCCAATTTCCTCCCTCCGCCATCACCAGCCTTTCCAGGAGCTACCTCACTGTGTGTCTCTTAGTAAGCCTGTCTCTTTGTCTGCCCCCTACCCCACTGTGTTTCTGTCTCTTTGTCTGCCCCCTACCCCACTGTGTTTCTGCCTCTTTTTCTCTCTGCATGTCTGTCCCCTACATTACTGTGTCTGTGATGTCATGTGTGTAAACCCTAAAGGGCAGCATAGTGCTATAATATGTGTGTAAACCTTTAAGGGCAACATAGTCCTTTAAAATGTGTGTAAACCTTTAAGGGCAACATAGTCCTTTAAAATGTGTGTAAACCTTTAAGGGTAACATAGTCCTCTAAAATGTGTGTAAACCTTTTAAGGGCAACATAGTCCTTTAAAATGTGTGTAAACCTTTTAAGGGCAACATAGTCCTTTAAAATGTGTGTAAACCTTTAAGGACAGCATAGTACTTGTCAGTGCTAAATAATTTGTGGCCACTTCCATGGCCATCCCCCTCCCCTGGATGAAAGCTGAGTGATGCTGGGGAGTGCAGCTGGGAACACTTCCTGTAGGCACAAAAGTACAAAGTCCGTTAAAGCACTACGCAGAGGGTTAACCTGCTGTCCTGCTAATGTTTGATATCAAATTCACATACAACCAGTGGGTGGAATGGTTTATGTTATATATACCAGTGTCAAAGACAGTGAGAGAAAACAGGTCGAGATATTTTCACCCTGGCGGCATGGGACATGGCCACCCTAGTAACATGTGGCATGGGTCATTTCTTAAATTCAAAATGAGATATTTGGGCTTAGTGACATATATATATATATCAATAACACAATCACATCCACTTCTTGGTCAGGCACTGTCATGGTAAAGGGGGTGGAGTCGGGTCTGTAGATTCTTCAACTACACAAACCCCACCGCAGACCAGTTCACAAACTGGAAACGGGTAAACATGAACTACTTGGCTGAGGCGACCTGGGTTGGTTCCCATGGTCATGCCACCCAGGAGGAGTAGTGAAGGTCAATAGGAGTTGCCTTTGGGTGCATGGGACATGGACGGCATGACCTCAGTGAGAGCTCTACTCCCTCCACACATCCCCTCTCCTCCTCCCCCCCAGCCACATATATACAGTATATCATAGGGAAAAAATCAGTTTTTGTCATTATCTTAAAGCAAAGACTTGAGCAAGTCTAGACCTCTGTGGATGTCCAAGGATTCGGCAGCCACACCAGTGTCAGCCGCCCCTCCCTGTGTGCAGCCCCCGCCCGCCGCCCCTCTCCACCTCCCCACACCCTCTCCCCCCCTACCCCCCACCCCAGCCCACACCCCTACACTGTGCTTCATCCCTGCCTCCTCCGCCTATGGGACTTCTGTGTCCAGCACGACCCCCACCCCCACACACACACACACCCACGCTGTACACACATGGCCTCACCCCTCCCTCTGTGACTCCCTGCCGCCTCCTCCTCCCGTGTGCCTCCTGTGTCCAGCACCCCCCCCCCCCACACACACCCCACATGTGTATGTATACACTATACACGTGCCTCCTCCTGCCCCTGCTGCCTGCTGCTGCTGGGGTCAATGACTACTCACTATCAGTGCACACACATACACCTTGGGGACAACATGTACACATCAGCTGGTCAGTTTCACTCTACAATACTGTGATCTACCAAGGAACACACTACACTGAACTCCCAAACAGGCACTTCATTCAACATTCAACATCCATTGGATACCAATTAAAGGTGAGTCAATGACTGGGGAGTTATATCCAGGTGTGTTTATCTCTGGAGGTGTGTGAGGCATGGTGGGCGTGAGGAGGCTATATAATAAGCAGACTAATGCTAGTAAACATGGTGGCCCACTCTCAGGTAGCCAGAACATACTAACTCACACATACCTCCTTGAACAAACTCTGTCATTTTTAGCCTGTATTATTAGGGACAGAATCCATAAGATTTTTGTTTTACAGAGTTATATTAGATATTCATCATATTGGAGGACAAATAGAATCACTTTTGTATTATGCATCAAAATGTCTTGCTTCTAAATTGTCAAAAGCTGTGCTATAATACCCCCATTCTACCAACTGACCTGCTCTCTAAGACAGGTTACCTGTATATGTAGATGCGTTTGGGGTGCTCGCTGAGCTTACTACTATGGCCCCAGATCACTCATGCTTGTCCTGTGGCTGGATGGCGGCGTTGGGGTATGGTCTGTGTCATGCTGCAACGCTCACATAGTTATTTATAGATCGTAGTTATATGTACGGCTCGCACCAAATATGTGAGCGGTAACAGTTGTGGTCTGTGTGTGTGTGTGTGGGGGGGGGGGCACTTACAGTCCACAGAGGGCATGGCATCGGTCAAACAACTCACACATATTGTTGGCCTGTACAGTGGCCTATATGAACTCTGATATTAAAGCTGCCCTACAAATCCCTGGGAAGAAATGAAGCTAATACATTGGCACTGGATATATACAATAACCCTTGCTCTGACTAACTCATAGAATGTTAACCTACTCAGGCTAGGGTGGGATCTATTTTTCACTTCTTATTGAGTATATTCAGGTACTGAGTTTAAGTTTTTTTTGGAGGTTGATTTAATTCATATTACTAGTTCGGTACTGTTTTGTGCAGTTTGGAAAATAGTCCTCAGTTTGAGTCTGCAGGGCTTGACATGTCGGTGACGGTGATGTCCTCTATTGTCATTTTGCTATATGAGAATATTACTTATAGTGACTTTAGCTTTTCATGAATGCCATCCTCTTTCTAGGCTAAAGCTAGACATTTAATGATCTGTTATTTGATCAGTTTTCATCCGAGCATTAAAAATAAAATGTATACTCATACACGGCAACACTGCCCTTTTAAAAATCAACACAGGCGACACGACCCTTTAAAAATTGACAGACACAGACATCTTTATAAGGCCCTTGTACATTCTTTATATATCAACATAGACATGATGACGCAGCCCTCTTGCTAAAATTAGACACGGCAAGATGGTCAAAAGTGTGGGACCCTATGTAGAGGCACAGACATATCAATAGCTCACTCATGTCCATGCAGATACATGCACAATTGACATAAAGACAGGTACATGGACATGTAGCGTTTTATAATTGCATAGAGACCCGGGTTACAGAGAACATGTATATCACATGATATATGGTGGCTATAATTATGTACATGTGTGGCATGCCTATAGTCAATAGGGTGCTAGGAGGGGCAATCTAAGAATAAAACATAGAAAGTATTTAGTAAGTTGCATTAAGGTAGCACACACCAGAGCCCCTGTGTCCTAATAGTATTACTGATAATCACTACCCCATGCCCCTACAGCCACAGGCACCCACAGTCACAGCAGGAGGGTGCAGTGGCAGCTCACGTGGTGAGGGGCTGGTCTTTGACCCTTTCACTGACTGGTGGCAGGTCTGGTTGACATCGGAGAGTTGATGTACTCTGGAATAAAATCAATCTATAGGACTACATAATGTGCATCAAATTGTAAAGACACAGTCATGTTTTGATTATGCAGCTTGTTTTAAATCTATAGGGCCTACTCAGGTACATCTACTAATTATTCTGCATATTACATACCCAATAGCCATATAGTGCTATTAATGCAGCCAGTGGACATCACCCTCCCCCATCTTTGTCCCTACCCTGCCCCACTCCTTATATAAACAAATGTAGCTACTGTGGCCGAGCAGTAATCCTCCATGCCTGTACTATGTAGGATGCAGTTAATTATAGTGTGACCCCCCCCCCCCCACTCCATGCAGGACCCTTAATGTCAAGTTACTTAATGTCAAGCACCTTCATTCCCGCCAGACTATAGTTTTTTTCTGGTCTTTGCTGGGTAAGGAAAGGAGTATGGGTAATGAGTTATCCACAGCTTTACAAAGTGCATATATCCGAGGACCAGACAGAAACCCACCATCCTTTATAGAAACTATTCTCTACAAGACAGGAGACACTGTACTGGTGCATCCCTCCCTCACTGTATTTTAAGCTGATATTGTATTCATGATTATGAATGGTAAACGAGTAGAATGTGTGTGAAGTTTATACGGGTGCAGGAATCAGTCTGTTACATGACTGTGGGGGCTTTCTATACGTAGGCTAGTAGTAATATCCCCAACACACCCAACCACCACCACCACACACCCACTCCATCTTTGCCGTGCACAGGGTACCCGCCTTACTACCAGCCCCCTCCCCACGGCGTGTGTGGCATCAGAGGCGGACTGGATGAGGCCTCATTCCCCTCCTCTCACGCTCCCTCCCTCAAAACGCCCAAACATTTGCTAAAATCGATATCTTTGGTTCTACTGGTGAGAATTCATTCATTCACACAGCTTTAGATAGGCAAAGAATACCTCTTTATTATATATGACATCTGATTACCTGCTTAAAAGAAGATATTTTCGATGCCATCCCTCCATGTTATTAACAGAACAAAATATATCATTATCAGTTGTTTTCTGAAAGCAATATCCTTGGTTCTACTGACGGGAATTCATTGATTAAAACAGCAATACTACAGAAAAGACTATAGGCGTAGCCTATGTCAGTAGTAATCCTACCCTATAGACCAGCCCATGTCGCCTGCACATGGGGAACTGGAGCTAAGGGGTGGGGGGGGGGGGCGATCACAGCCTTGAGCGTGATGACATCATGTTGGTTGAGGGTATCGTTTAATATCTAACAGTGTGTATGTGTGTATGTGGGGGGGGGGGGGTAGCTGGGGGGTTAATCCAGAAATCCTCTCTAATTACCACAGGAATTTAACCACTCCAGAAATCCTCTCTAATCACCACAGCACTTTTAAACAGTCCAGAAATCCTTTCTTATTATCACAAGAATTCAACCACTCCAGAAATCCTCTCTAATTACCATAGACCTTGAACCAGTCCAGGAATCCTCTCTAATTACCACAGCACTTTCAACAGTCCAGAAATCCTCTCTAATTACAACAGGAATTCAACCACTCCAGAAATCCTCTTTAAATACCATAAGCATTGAACCAGTGAAGAAATCCTCACTAATTATCACAAGAATTCAACCACTCCAGAAATCCTCTCTTATTACCACAGCATATTTTACCAGTACAGAAATCCTCTCTAATTACCATAGACCTTGAATCAGTCCAGAAATCCTCTCTAATCACCACCACACTTGTTTATTAAGGGAAACCAACCAGAAATCCTCTCTAATTACCACAGGAATTCAATCACTCCAGAAATCCTCTCTAATTACCAAAGGATTTCAACCACTTCACATAAATCCTCTCTAATTATTACAGGAATTCAGCCAGTCCAGAAATCCTCTCTAATTACCACAGCAATTTTTACCAGTCCAGAAATCCTCTCTAATTACCACAGGATTTCAACCCCTCCAGAAATCCGCTCTAATTACCACAGCACTTTTTAACAGTCCAGAAATCCTCAGGGGTATATTTCTAGATTGAGTTTCAAAGTCTGTCGCCGGTGGAGGGGCTACGAGATGGGGAAGGGTGCGTTACCTAGTCATTGTGCTACCCACATGGTCACTCAACTTCCGATGTGTGTGCTTGTTTTGCTTTCATGCCGATGTTTGTGGATGGATATATCAATGGTTGGTACCAAAATGTGCGCCCTGGGACTGGACTTCATGTGAAAATCGTTTTTGGGCTCTAACATAATCTTATTGAAAATGGCAGACCAAAAACATGTTTATACTTCAGGAACCTAAGGAGGCTGTAATATTTGACCAATTTATAAGAAATTCAGTATGTGGATGCTAGATACATATAGCAATAATCGAGTAAAACACGCATGGTGACTGTTGCCCGGCGGTAGCAGGCCTAAGCATGGACGGCCACACTCATCAATTCAATAGCGCATACCATGTACCCACCTGGTTTAGCACTCTCCCTCTGTTACCATTTCAACCATCGCTGGTCTGTGTATGTCCCCACCCACCCTCCCCCCACCCCTCCCTCCCTTCCGCGAACATCCTTGCCTCCACATGTTTAGGCCTAACTAACATAGCCTTCTCCATAAGGGTGACCCTAATTGGATCACAAGTCACCATGGATGAGTGAGTGAGTGTGTGAGTGGGTAGGTGAGTGACTGGGTGGGTGAGTGGGTGACTGAGGGAGGGGGGAGTGGTGCAAGTACTGCATGTAGGCCAACACTTACTTCCTGGAGGCAGAGCTACTCACACCACACAGGCATTGGGACTACATACTTCAGTTTATAAAGTGACATCAATAATAGTTTAAAAAATAACTCCACTTCTGGTGACATAGATACCCGTAGGCCTACTATACATATCAGTATGGGCTTCAAGGTATAGGCTACACATAGAGTCTTGAGGAGGAATCAAGGTACACTGGAGAGACCTTTGCCCTGCATTTTTCCAAGAAACTGAAGTTAAGTCTTAGACTACATCTCACAGAAGCAGGTAAACATTATTATTCTATACTGTCTTTAACTTATCACATCTGACTGAGAGTTCCAAGACTACTACTGGTTCCCTTTGTACAGTCATTTTCACCATGGTTGGCAGGTGGTGCTCCCAGGGGTACTTTGCAGATCCTTAAAGGCACAGATCTTGGTACCCCTACAGTGACAGTCGTAGTGGGGCCGGGACAGGTACTCAGCTCTATAGATAGGGGCGCTGGGGGTTTAATTGATGTACATGCCCGTGCACACTGCTCCAGGGGACACGGCTCCTACAAGGAATATCATGAGGGGTATGTTAGGAAGGCACTCTTTGAAAGAAACATGTAACTGTGTCAGATACCTGACTGTCCTCCATTATAATAAGCAATAATATTTCATTCTTGGACTAAATTCCTCAATGAAATAAGGGGGAATCAGGGCGTGGCAGTCAATTTCTAAGTAGGGGGGTGGACAAGGGGCTTCTGGCAATAGTAAATTCCCGGGCCACTACACATAGAAAGTATACATGTATCAAGCTAATTATCTAAGGGGCGTCTGGCAATAGTAAATACCCGGGCCACTACACATAGAAAGCATACATGTATCAAGCTAATTATCTAAGGGGCGTCTGGCAATAGTAAATACCCGGGCCACTACACATAGAAAGCATACATGTATCAAGCTAAATATCTAAGCATGTGTAGTTTCTTTATGAAAATGATGAGGAAAACGACTGCACATGTTAAAAGACCCTATGTAAATGGATCATCTGCTCATGTCTAGGCACATGTTATGCCAGGACATGTATATTCTGTAACTATATCAAAACATAGCCCACATCCACATACTATTTATAGGGCCTTCATGACCCCCCCTGCCCCCCCAACAAAAAAAAGGAATTTTTTTCCGCCATTTTCACTAAATCTGAGTGTTTTTAGAATAAATTCCATTGTACAGCAAAGACATATATGTATATGTCGGTACAGGCCTATGATCATTAATGTACCAAGAGTGGGTTGGAGGGATGGGGGGGGGGCAGACTCAGGAATGCCCCTAATCTGACACCTACAGATCCGCCAAGTCGTGACCACACACAGGCTGAGCACACTATACAGATGGGGGCCGAGTCTAGAATGCCCCCCCTGGTGAGGGCGGGAGGCACTGATAAGGGACAATAAGGCCAAAAACAAAGAAGGTTTGTTTCTGGTAACCTGACCTGGTCTAGCAAAACAGTGCTGGGTCCCCTTTTTTTTTTTTACTTTTTCACATCTTTTCCTACATGCCAGTTTTTAAGGATTGAAAATCGGATAATTTTAAGGATTTTCGCGGAAAAACACTAAAACTAGGCCTTAAATAGGAAAAAAAATTGATCGGCCGGGTCTGGTTTGTCTGACCATGTTTCTGGAAATCAACCCTTTTTTAAAATTTGGCCTAAACATATGTGTCCCACCCAGAGTCTTACCATATAGACTATAGGGGGGGCCGGGTGGTTTCAGTGAAAAGGTGTCTTGCCTCCCCATACAGGGTGATATGGGGGGGGGGGGGCAAAATGTACCGATGTGCAAACTTTCAGTTTTGACCAGTGAATACATAACAGCCCCTACTAAATGGTTTTATACCTAGTGAATGTCCAACCTGACTAGTTTCACCTAAGGAGGCCAAATATAGCCATGTTTGGTATCAAATTAAAGCTGGATCTAATTCCTGTATGACCTGTGGGTTATATGTGAGCATTTATTGAGTGTTACATGTTTTTAGTGTTGCAGTGGGACAGGGACCCCCCTACCCCCCCTCCCCCACCTTGATAAGACCGGGCCGAGGTGGGCGATGCTGCCTCCGTTGACCAGTCCGTGTGGCTAACACTGTAAGGGTGGTATGCCATATGTAATGGGTCTAGATCCATATATTCATTTGCTGCCATGAGACATATATAGATTGATTCAGGATTGTATCAAGGTATGTATCTAAAGGTGATATGATGCATGAACTCAGTATCTATTGGTGAGCCTACATTCATGCATCCTGACAATATGAGGGCATGTACTTTGAAGCACTATGCTCCCTCTAAAGGGTTAGAGGTTGGTGTGTGTTTACACAAGGATGGACGGTGGGCAATGCTCCTGCCTTAACCCTAAATGAGCCACATGGTGTTTGATGTGTGTGATATGTTGCATGAGTGCCCCCCCCCCCCTGGCAAGTAAGTCACTAGTGTTGGATTTAAGCATCATACTAATCCACCAGGATTGATACATTACCAGTGTTAGGATAATGCTTTAATGCTGTCCTGACAAGATACGTGCTGAATCTCTGCACCATGACGACCATCATGCCACCCTTAAATAGCTAGACTGACTGGTGGTCAACCGCCCCTCCAGCCTGCCTTTAGAACGTCTGTCTTTCTTAACTCTTTCAGGGGAGTGTGATGCCTATATGCAATGCCAAAAAATAATGTTCATTTGTGGTCATGATGTATGGATTCATGCCCTGATGAGTTACTTGCCAGGGTTGCATTGGGTTGTATTCATCCATCATGATGACCCTTCAGGAGTGTATCAACCCTATATTGATAGTCACGGCGAGGCTCTACTGCACCTCTCAGATTCTATGCGATTGTTGCTTGGGTACGTCCAACTACATATTTAAGAATTGTACAATAAAAATAGACAGAGGTTGTGTTGTGACACCTTAATCCAAGATGGCGGCACAATCCAAGATGGCGGCGCCCGTTCTGACTTCTGGCAAAGTGCAAACATCATATACCTCGTTGTGGTGGTGCCTGGCGGCACCACCAGATGGCTACGCCACCACTTCAGCATAAAAAAATCGAGCACTCCCTTAGACCTATTTTGTTTCTAACTATATAATCTGAGCCAGGGTGGGGACAGAGTAGGTAGGGGGACTGGAGTCAACCTATAGGTCCAGTGCTATATGTATGTTGCATGTTGGGGAAGATGTACTACTACTAGTACTCGGAGGAGGGTAGAGAGGGCAGGAGGCGTCAGGAAAAAGGATTGGGTGGAAGTGTCGCTAAAATATGACGTCATGATGCACCAATGCAGCTCTGGCAAGTAACTAACAGGCGCTGCATCAATGCCTACCCTTCGGGAGTATGTCCACTTGAATGCAGCCCTGGTGAGTTATTCCCCAGGGCTGTATCATGCATCATGACAACTAAGGTATGATACATTAATGCAGTATGCCGTCCTTATAGGGTTAAAGGTGCTGGTGCACCCAAGTCGTTAGTGCTGCTCACATTGACACCCCCTCTTGTGGGTGATTCAGATACTAAGGTTATGATGGGTTACACAATGTTAGCTCAATGTCCAGGAAGAAGATGAAAGGTATCTACAATTATTCTGCAGGTGGTATCTGCCCCCAACACCCATGTGAGCAGCTCATACCTCCTGCTTTGAGGAGGTGTCATAAGGAGTGGGTGGGTTACTTCTACAAAGAGATGGACAGCTTACAATATGTCTATATTATGTAATGTTATGATTGAACACATATAGCCTACAAAACAGCCAAGATATGGTGGAGGGGACAGGAGACAACCATAGAGGAAGGGGAAAGGCTGGACCTGGAAAGTTGTTTTGTCCAGATTTTCATGCTGAAAAGGATGTTACCAAAACGTTAGGTCTATTTTGATGCATTATGTTTATATCACCGGGGGGTGCAGGCGAGGCTGGAGGCAAGGCTGGGTGGTTATCCGCCGGAGCGTCCCTACGCTAGTCCCCTGTGTATAATTATAGCACACGTGGGTACCAGCAAAGAGGGTCCCGTGCCATTCTGAGCTGCACTGAGTGACTGAATGAGCACAGACTTGTCAATACAGGGTTTATGGACAAGGGGCAAGAAGGAACATTGTTGTTAGGATCGGAGTATGTACACAGAAGAGTTAGGATAGCAGAGTTAGCACCATAGATTACAGACACAGAATAGGTAGGACACAGTGCAGAGTGTTTCTGTAAAGCCATGGGCTGACCCATGCAGGTGAGGCTGGCTGGTTAACTGACTGAGCGTCCCATGCCGTTCTGAGCTGAGTGAATCATTGAGCACAGACTTGTACAAACAGCTAGCCTAGACTAGACTAGAAGGACTAGAACAAGAAGGAACATAGTTGTTCGGATTAGACTATGGGCAAAGAGGACACTGTATAGGTAGGTGCAAGCTTTTGTTATCAATTAAACACCTGTACTTCTCTATAGCCCCAGCAAAGGAGCATATTGTCGAGTGCCTGAGGAGAGAATGTAAACAAATGGCGCACAATTGAAGCAGCTTGACACACTTTCATATTTTTGCTGTTTTCTCAGGAAATTTGGATATTTTGAGTTTTTAAACTCCACACACTGCACGTTTTGATATCACGTGCTGCATGTGGATTAAAAACAGAAAAAGGAAGCTCTATTTGTAGAATAATGTCCAACCTAAGTGAGGCCTCTAGGCACCTGACCCCAAGATTTATTGAAAACAGGTCTGCAACAGCAAAGAAATGGCCATGAAAATGGCTCTTCTGTACATTTTTGAGCAAATGGACGTTGAAAAACATAAATCTATTGATCAATGTGTGTTAGATATTATATATTTGTAGAGTATATGGTCTCTTCATTTATTTTGTTCATTTATTGGTAACAAGGGGGATGGTTGGTTTGAAAAGCTTAAAAATATGTTGTATTTTTAGCAATAATATAAATAATATGGCATGATAAATTTGATAATTTGAGGCATTTTTTGGAAAATCCTAAGGGGAGGCCCGGGACAGGCCCTCGATCTGCTCAACCTTGAAATAAAAAGGTTTGGTTAGTGACTATACATGGGTACCCATTGTTTTGACCATGTTACCATGTTGATTTTTAGCAGAAGTGCCCTGTCGGTGTTGCTTTTTATCCTATACATTCTACTTCATTTTTCTGTGTCTATAGATTTTAAACCCCCCTGTCACACGTGTTGTCTGACCGAAGCACCGCATCATGTAAGGGATTACCGTATTTTATGTAATAAGCGCCCTGGGTGCTTATAAAATTAGTTTATGGTAGTACTTAAGAGTTTAATTGTCTCCAAAATTGTGAAATTTGAGCCTTTACTCTAGTTTAAAAATGCCCCAAAAAAGGGGGTTGCTTATTTGGGGGAGGGCACTTATTACTTTGAATATGGTAAGTCAATACCTCAGAAACACATCGTTGTTGGATCAGTGGCCTTTTTGTAATTCCACCGTTGGGGGAGGGGGTAAAAAATGTGAAACCCTCCTGAGGGGGTAAGCATAGCAAATAAGGCAGTGCATTACCAGTTGTGCTGAGGGGAGCGGGCATACAAATGTTTGACGCCTCTGCACAAGATTTCACCATTACCCTGTCTATAATAAATTCACACTCCCTGCAGTAAAAATGCATGTCAGAGAGAAAGCTGATGGTTTGATATTACCAATAGGTTTACTCTCAAGGGGCTATAAGGACCTATTATTTTACAAAATGGCGCATTGTTCTTGCTAGGAGAATGCAGTTTTGGCTCATTAGAGAAAATCTGGTTAAAATCTCGTAAACAATATTGAGCCAACCTGGGGGGGACAGCATATCACCATTTTTCCTCTAGAACTAACACCCAAAAAAGCAAAGCCCTCTGCCTCTGGCTTGGATTTCAGAATATAATCCTTTGGGGTTCTGTGTTTCGAACATTTGCCCCAATCAAATAATACAAGAGATATGTCTGTTCTTCCTTCCTGGTGTTGAATAGGCTAGGGAACTCATCTGTATTATGTTATGACAGGTTTTGAAAATGATGTTTTGTAAAAAAGAAATCTTCCTTTTTCAGCCCACCTGCCCAGTCAACACAACACTACCCTGAAGAACACTTTATCCTGCATCCAGACAAGCCAGTTTGTCACAAAGTGACCGCTGACCAGAGGTGGGGCTTAGAGAACTGTAGCAAGACTTCTTAACCTTTTGTAAGTATAACATAATTCCAATTCATTACACATGGGTACCCTCTGGTAGCTCTAGCTGTAAAGAAAAATGGCTCACTCTCACCAAATCAGTGCAGGCTGAAATGTTTCCATACATGATCAGTGGCCGTACATGATCAGTGGCCATACATGATAGCATGATATAAAAGTGGTCATGTGCGTCACATGATGTACATGATGTACATGTTACAACAATTTTGGAATGCTATCTTAAATTGTATTACTAGTCCCAGCTGCACATGTTTATCATAATACATGGTAGGACACACATCATATGTACACCTTAGTAAGGTGGATGTAGGTGTTAACATAGTCAGAATGGGTAAGGCAGTCCATACATTAATTGATCATGTATGTCATATGATGTACATGATTGAAAAGTGACGGAAATTAGAGGACTGATCATGTATGGCCACTTTGGAAATGCATTGATCTGATGAGAGTGAGTCAAAACATTCTAACATGTTTTGGGATATTTCTTGTGAAAAGAAATATTCTTTTAGCTACATGTCATGTAGCTCTATGCCATGTTTTCTGTGTCCCCATGGTACGTGATGAAACTAATACCATACACCTCTATGTCTCGTGGTCTGGGGCCCTATACCCCTATGTACTAGATCATGTGACATGAGACTAGATCACATGGTGCTATATTGTACTAGATCATGTTGTTTGGTACTAGATCATGTCACATGGTCCTATAACATGTTCTTAGAGCATGGGGAGATATGTCACTTGGGGAGCAGCTGCATAAGTTCTCTAATGTTACATAGTCTGGTGCCCTGTACCTCTATATGGTCACATGGTTTGATATCACAAACCTCTATGTCATGTGGTCCTGTAGCCTGTACCCCTATGTACTAGATCATGTGACAGCTGACTAGACTACGTGACACAGGGAGACATGGTACGAAATCATGGCAGAGGGTGAGACATATGGTACTAGATCACATTGTATGGTACTAGATTATGTCACATTGTGCTAGAACACTCAGCATGGGGAGGTGTGGCACTAGATCATGGCACATGGTACTAAAGCATGTCACAGGGGGAGCAGATGCATAGATTCTCTTATGTCACATGGTCTCATACCCTGCACTCCTTCGTCACATGGTGTCATACCCTGTGTCCCCATGTCACGTGGTTTGTTACCATGTGCCCACAGTGAGGTTTTGTCCTCATTGTGCAGGGTTGCCAGTTACCATGATGTTTCAAAAGGTATTTTATTAATCAGCAATTTGCATAATCATATTGTTATCAATAAAGTCGGGTTGACCTACAATACTATCAGCAGATAAGTCTCTACCTTTGAAGTCCCTTGGATCGAAGGTCCTGGTGCCTGTACGAGGTCTTCTATATAGAGAAGTGTCCAGGGAACGCGGGGCTTGTCTGGTTGCTTGTCCTGTGCACCTTGTCGGGATGCGAACCTGCCCTCGCTTCTCACACCAAGCCTTTATCCTATCAGCAATCCTTGTCTCCAACTCCTCTAGATCATCCTGTCTCTTCTCCCCCAGGTAGTCAGTGTATTCTTGGTGGGTGGCAACCTCCGCCAGGCTCATATCAATGTCAGGCTACACAGCCATGGCCGCTTCCTCCTGCATTGCCTTGGACGTACCAAGGGCTTCCTTCTTGTAGGCATTCAATTGAAATCTGCCATAATTTCCTGTTCACAGTTTATACACCGAGGGGTGTGGTGGTCTCCTCCAATCTAATTACCAAAAATAACTTCATCAAAAATCCGCTCTGAATACATCAGCCCTGACAGCTTTTCTATTCACCAAAAAACTACTCCAGAAATCCTATGTAAATACCACAGAACGATTAGCTCTCGAGAAATCCTTTCTAATTACCACAGAAAATTTTATCCAGCTGAAAATCTTCTCTAATTACCACAAAACTTCAACCTTTCTGGGAATCCTCTCGAATTACCACAGCTCTTTTTAACAATCCAGAAATCCTCTTTAATTACCACAGCACTGTTTAAGTTCAGAAATACTCTCTAGTAACCTCAGAAGTCCTCTCTTATTTTTCACAGCTTTTTTTCCAAGTCCCTAAATCCTCTCTACTTACCATAGACATTGAACCAGTCCAGAAATCCTCTCTAATTACCACAGCACATTTTAAGATTCCAGAAATCCTCCCTAACAACCACAGGAATTCAACCACTCGAGAAATCCTCTCTATTTACCACAGTATGTTTTACCAATCCAGAAATCCTCTCTAATTATCATAGACCTCCAACCAGTCCAGAAATCCTCTAATTACCACAGGAACTAAACCACTCCTGAAATCCTCTTAATAACAACAGGAGTTCAACCACTCCAGAAATCCTCTCTAATTTCCACAGCACTTTTTTACAGTCCAGAAATCCTCTCTAATTACCACAGCACTGTTTAAGACCAGAAATCCTCCCTAACAACCACAGGAATTCAACCACTCCAGAAATCCTCTACATTTACAACAGCATATTTTACCGGTCCCGAAATCCTCTCTAATTACCATAGACCTTAAACTAGTCCAGAAATCCCTTCTTATGACCAGTGCATGTTTTAACAGTCCAGAAACCATAGATAATTACCACAGGAATTCAACCACTCCAGTAATCCTTGCTAATTATCCTCGGCCTTAAACCAGTGCAGAAATCCTCTCTAACTAAAAAATCATCTCTATACCATTCCAGAGATCCTCTCTAATTACAGTCCGGAAATCCTCTGTAATTACCAAAGGAATTCAACCACTCGAGAAATCCTCTCTCATTGGCACAGCATTTTAAACTTACCAGTCAACAAATCCTCTCTAATTACTCCAGGGACTCAACCACTCCAAAAATCCTCTCTAATTACCACAGCACTTTTTAACAGTGCAGAAATCCTCTCTAATTACAACAGGAATTCAACCACTCAAGAAATTCTCTCTAATTACCATAGGCCTTAAACCAGTCCAGAAATCCTCTCTAATTACCACAGCACTTTTTAACAATCCAGAAATCCTCTCTAATAACCACAGGAGTTCAACCACTCCAGAAATCCTCTCGATTTACCACAGTATGTTTTACCTATCCAGAAATCCTCTCTAATTACCATAGAACTCGAGCCAGTCCAGAATTCCTCTCTAATTACCACAGCACTTTTTAACAATCCAGAAATCCTCTCTAATAACCATAGAAATTCAATCCTCTCGATTTACCACAGTATGTTTTACCTATCAAGAAATCCTCTCTAATTACCATAGACCTCGAACCAGTCCAGAAATCCTTTCTAATTACCACAGAAACTCAACCACTCCAAAAATCCTCTCTTATTACCACAGCATTATTTAACACTGCAGAAATCTTCTCTAATTACAACAGGAATTCAACTACTCCAAAAATCCTCTCTAATTACAATAGACCTTAAACCAGTCCAGAAATCCTCTCTAATTACCACAGCACTTTTTAACAATCCAGAAATCATCTCTAATAACCACAGGAATTCAACCACTCAAGAAATCCTCTCTAATTACCATAGACCTCGAACCAGTCCAGAAATCCTTTCTAATTACCACAGAAACTCAACCACTCCAAAAATCCTCTCTTATTACCACAGCATTATTTAACACTGCAGAAATCTTCTCTAATTACAACAGGAATTCAACTACTCCAAAAATCCTCTCTAATTACAATAGACCTTAAACCAGTCCAGAAATCCTCTCTAATTACCACAGCACTTTTTAACAATCCAGAAATCATCTCTAATAACCACAGGAATTCAACCACTCCAGAAATCCTCTCGATTTACCACAGTATGTTTTACCTATCCGGAAATCCTCTCTAATTACCATAGACCTTAAACCAGTCCAGAAATCCTCTCTAATTACCACAGCACTTCTTAACAATCCAGAAATCCTCTCTAATAACCATAGGAATTCAACCACTCAGGAAATCCTCTCGATTTGCCACAGTATGTTTTACCTATCCAGAAATCCTCTCTAATTACCATAGACCTTGAACCAGTCCAGAAATCCTTTCTAATTACCACAGGAACTCAACCACTCCAAAAATCCTCTCTAATTACCACAGCATTATTTAACAGTGCTGAAATCCTTTCTAATTACAACAGGAATTCAACCAGTCCAGAAATTTTCTCTAATTACCATAGGCCTTAAACCAGTGCAGAAATCCTCTCTAATTACCACAGCATCTTAACACCAGTCTAGAAATCTCCTCCAATTACCATAGACATTAAACCAGTCCAGAAATCTTCTCTAATTACCACAGCATTTTTTAACAGTGCAGAAATCCTCTTTAATTACCACAGGAATTCAACTACTCCAAAAATCCTCTCTAATTACCATGGACCTTGAACGAGTCCAGAAATCTCTGATGACTACAACACTTTTTAACAATCCAGAAATCCTCTCTAATAACCACAGGAATTCAACTACTCCAAAAATCCTCTCTAATTACCTTGGACCTTCAGCCAGTCCAGAAATATCTGATTACTACAGCACTTTTTAACAATCCAGAAATCCTCTCTAATACTGACAGGAATTCAACCACTCCAGAAATCCTCTCTAATTACCATAGATCTCGAACCAGTCCAGAAATCCTCTATAATTACCACAGACCCCATATCATCTAACATTTGCCTTTGAAGGTCTGTTAGATGTTTTGATGCAGCATGACTGTTGGGGTTAGTTTACTGATTAGGGGCTGGTCATGGATTGATGTATCAACATTACGGTATGTAGACCAGCTCTATCCATACAAGGTGTAGCATTCACCATGGTGCAGTATGAGTGCAGTGTGCACCAGTTAAACCATGTTGGGCTAATTGTTTGACAAAACATGTAAATATCTACTTTGCTTCTTTCATTTCTAATACAGGCACAGCATATATCAGTTGAAGACATGCCTAGTACAGCGGTAGTAGTCCAATCGATGAGCAATGAGTACAAGAACAGTGTTATTGCACGTATAGGAACTAAAAGTCAAGATGACATTTCAGGCTGTCTGTTGTGGACTGGGGGTCTGTCTGGGGGCTACCCAGTGTTGAAAGTGACCGTTAATGGTGACCACAGTACAGAGGCAGTTCACCGCCTGGTTTATTTTCTCTCTGGGAAACCTGAGATCCATAAGCACCAAGTTTCCCACCGCTGCCACAATAAGAAGTGCATACAGTTGTCCCACTTGACATATGAACTGGGTTGTAGCAACATGCAGCGGAACCGCTGCAAGCCTGACCGGCACTGCTTTGGACATGGAAACTTGCCTAATTGCATTGTAATGTATTTCATCTGCTCATCAGGCATGTTTATCTTTACAGGAGATAACACTAAGAAAGAGAATGTGATAGAGACTGCCCTAGGTCCATAGGTGTTCCTCTTTGAAAAGTCCACTGGACCCCTGCTATATCCTATAACCTGCTATTTCTTACTAACCATTATTTATTGTTGTTTTCTGAAATCATCATTAACCTTGTATTGGTTATGTAAATTATCTTCATATTACCTCAAATAAGGAGATGATCCATCCAACCTAGTTAGTCTCAATAAGGCATGCATGCCATTTAATATAAGTCTAGTTATTTCAAACATGTATTTGCCCATTAGCCATGCATGAAGAGAATGTCATCTATATTTTACCAATAAGGCATCTTTACTATTAGAGTATATATTATAGGTACTACAGAGCACTATGCTCTGATAGAGGCAATATTATAACACAATTGTCAGAATAGCCCTTGATAATTTGCATGTGAATTTGCATTTTGCTAAGAGGGGATGCAATGCTCATGATGTTTCTGTGAATAGATTTACATGTTACCACATGAATTGACTTGTTCTGTTTAATCTGATGAGGTATGCACACATATATGTATGTATGATTGATTTTATTTCAAAAATTTGAAATCATTTCATTTGCACAGTTTTGAAATGATGGAACCGGAGTTAACACCTTTGGAGAAAGTGAAGGAAGGGTTACGAAACTGGAGAGGCAAGGGCAACTTTGTGGTCATTAGGGATGAAGAACGAGGCCGTTGTGTGCTCACGACAAAGGACATCAGAAGGAAGGAATTTGTCCTGGAATATGAAGGTGACCTTCTAGACAAACAGGCAGCAACCACACGAGAAGGAATCTATGCTGAGGAAGGCATTGGCTGCCACATGATCTGGTGGCATAAGTCTGACTTTGTCCTTGATGGGACCCTCCACTTTAGAACACTAGGGCGGCTGGTGAACCATGCTGCAAACTCCCCGAACCTGGAAGCCTTCCATCTGGTGGATGTGGAGCCTGGACAACCCAAACGCCTGGCGCTGCGTGCTACAAGGGATATCCAAGAGGGAGAAGAGTTAATGTGGGACTATGGTTTCACGGACGAGGAAAGGAAGCAGGACGCCTGGAGAGATTTCACTTGTCCACAAGAACCACACCCACTGTATGAGTCTGAAGGGTAAGTTAGCAAAGGCATTGACTTTATTGAGGCACATCACTAAAACATGACATTTGTCGTCATAATACACTAATGCAGCCCCAGCCAATAACCTGCCGGTGCTGCATTGCTATATCATGCTGACCCTTCAGAAGGATCTCAACTGTAGGGTAAGCATGCTGTTTAGCATTGGCAAGTTATTCGCTAGGGCTAAATTCATGCATAAATACACCATGCTGTCCTTAACTGGTTACGGGGATGTCCTGTCTGTAGTATTCACCCTCCAGCAGTTGTCAAACATTGTTTGGGATGTCTTACACAGAGATAATTTACAAAGGCCTGCCAACATACCCTATGCCTAGTCAGGACATGTTATGTCAGCATTAGGCTTTAGCTATTTAGACATTAAATGTATGTTTATTATGAAAACCACCGCTCAAAATCATGCACAAGAGCTGCATTGCATAACCAGGGCCTGGCCCTATTGTATGTGCAGATTAAATGAATGAATTACAAACAAACAAGCTATAGAATCTATATCTTCATTTTAATATTCTCCATGTTGATTGCAGTGTGCGCATGATGAGCAGCAAACCTGAGCCGGTCCTGACCTCCATGTTGCACACAGCCCAGGAGTACATCCGCAGACACTGTGAGGCAAGGTTCCGCATGTGGCATCCTGACGGGCAGGATTCAGCTACCCTCCCAGCACCCCTGTAAGTACATGGTCTGTATTACTGCCCTACAACAGTCTGTCAGTACATGGTGTGTATTACTGCCCTACAACAGTCTGTCAGTACATGGTCTGTATTACTACCCTACAACAGTCTGTCAGTACATGGTCTGTATTACTACCCTACAACAGTCTGTCAGTACATGGTCTGTATTACTGCCCTACAACTGTCTGTCAGTACATGGTCTGTATTACTGCCCTACAATAGTCTGTCAGTACATGGTCTGTATTACTGCCCTACAATAGTCTGTCAGTACATGGTCTGTATTACTGCCCTACAACAGTCTGTGAGTACATGGTCTGTATTACTGCCCTACAATAGTCTGTAAGTACATGGTCTGTATTACTGCCCTACAACAGTCTGTCAGTACATGGTCTGTATTACTGCCCTACAATAGTCTGTCAGTACATGGTCTGTATTACTGCCCTACAACAGTCTGTCAGTACATGGTCTGTATTACTGCCCTACAACAGTCTGTCAGTACATGGTCTGTATTACTACCCTACAACAGTCTGTCAGTACATGGTCTGTATTACTACCCTACAACAGTCTGTCAGTACATGGTCTGTATTACTGCCCTACAACTGTCTGTCAGTACATGGTCTGTATTACTGCCCTACAATAGTCTGTCAGTACATGGTCTGTATTACTGCCCTACAAGAGTCTGTGAGTACATGGTCTGTATTACTGCCCTACAATAGGTCTGGGTTCTGGGTACATGGCTACCCCCAGGGGCGCCCTCATAATGGAGGACGCCCGGGGTGTCAGCTATAGTAGCGTCCTCGTGCATGGCTGCCATGCAATAGTTGAATCTAATATCTGGAATTAAACCATGTTATTTTCCTTTTTGATACTTAGAACACATGCAATAGAAAGCAAAATAACAGCTTTAGATGCCCTTCTGTTTTTTAAGAGTTTAAATGACATTCATGAAAACTAAACAAAATGTCATTACTTGACCAGCTGACTCGAAAATTCATGAAGTGTAGAACCATAACTCAATTATGATTTTTTTGCCAAGTTTTGGAAAAAATTCACTCATATGAAATGATAAATACATATCTCATCTAGGTGAATCCAGAAGATCTAAGGTCTCCTCACGGGAGCAACTGAGATATATTGAGTTAAATCACGCAACATCTATGCAGACAATGCACACCGAGCAGGGCTGCTACCCATGTACCTCGGGGTGTCCGAGGCACAGTAAGCGGGAGGGGGGCGTGGGGGAATGCCGGGCGAGCTCCACCAGGTACATGTGTATTCAGCGACCACTCGTGGGGGGGGGGGGTGGCATCTTCACGGCTTCTCCGCGCAGTGGAGGGAGAGGGTGGGCCTTCCTCATCGGCGAAAGAAGGGGGGGAGTGAGCGTCTGAAGGTGCAGTAGCCTACCCTTTATAGTAATGAGCAGCAAGTGTCACATACACACTTATACCTCATTTGGTCGTAACAGGTCTCCTGGAAAACAGCCCAGGTCGCCAAGTCGCTGTTGACCCATCTGGAGTCACATTCAGTGACTGCAGATGGGTCAAAAACGACCTGGCGACCAGGGCTGTCTGGTACTGTTTAGGAGGCGACTTTCAACCTAAAGCAATAATATAAGCGACCTGGCGACTTTTGGAAAAATTTAACAATAGGTTATGGTGTCCAAAAAAGCGACTTTTTGACCTGGACCCCTTAATTTCGGCGACTTTCCGACCTCAGGGGGGGGGGGGACCCCTCTGCACCCCCCATTCACATATATATATGGGGGAGGTGTAGACTGCCTAGTGTGGGAACGCTAGTGGGAGCGGCCGGGACAGGCTGGTGGGGGGAGAGGGGGGGAGGTAGTCCAGCCTAAGGGAGAGGCGGGTGGTGGTTGGGAGGAGGAGGTGAAAGGGGGGGGGGTAACAGACCCCGGGAATGAGGACGGACTTTTCAATCCAGGATGTACTATCTTCCCGGTCATTGCTTAGACCTGAACAACAGCATTAATATGTGAGGCATGATGCATTAATGCAGCCCTGTAGTAAGTAAATCACAAGTGCTGCATCGGTGTATCATGCCAACATTTTTGAACAGTCCCGTCTCAACCCCGCAGGGTAAGCATGATGTTCATATATCTTGCACTAGTGCCAGGGCTGCATTCATGCATCCTGATGACCAAAGGCCTGATGATATATTAATGCTTTTTTTCTGAATCTTCCAACCATAAACATTGGTACTGTATCTTGCATACTAAGTGTACATGTTGCGAAAATTGGGTTGTGTGCATTCTAGGGGGTGTGCGCTTGTTAGGTTGAGTATGGTGATACTAAATCATTCTCTCTTATGAATTTTCATGGGACTGTGAATATAGTAAGAGATAACTCCAATATATGGTTATATAAAGGATGACACTCAATGCTTATTGCAGAACACCTGATGAGGATGGTGGCAAGCTGCTGCATATGCAGGCTTTGGTACACAACCTGGAGATACAACTGGAGTTTGTAAAAAATGAAAATGTAAGTGTGCTTCAGTGCTTCATCTCAATATGTTTCAGATTCAGGCAACATGAAGGTTTATCCCAGTGTCCCGTTGGATCATTTAGTGCATATTAGCAGGCCTGGACATTCCCATCATTAATATAGCAGATGAGTAGTTAGGTGTAGTCTGACCTGCATGGATAGATCAACCCCTGCAGGGGTTTACTGATAAGTAGGGTTGCTCCCCCACCTCCTACCTCACTCAACACTGTAGCCTATGCAGGTGGATGGGTGAAGTAGGGGTCATGGCTAAGGGGGTAGTCTATGTAATATACCTTATTTTAAATCAACATTTTCAGTGAAATCATCCTATCTGTGCAAGTTGATAATGTTTAGATATTTGTTTGGATTCTGTTCGGATCTATATTTATGTATTCTAACCAAAAATCAAAGAGTGATAAGACCCCAGTCTAACTTTGTCCTTCAGTGTAGTATTTCTTGGCCAGGTCTGGTCATTTATACCTTTGACTTCTTACCTCTTGTATATCTGGATTATCAGGGGATCCTCAAGAACAGAGTATTAAACATGGAGAAGGCTATGGAGATGCAGACAGAGGACCATGAAGAGAAGCTTGACATTCTACACCAACAACAACAAGCTGTTACAAACCAGCTTCAGGAAGTGATGGAGGCCAAGGCAAGGGCTGAAGACAGGCTCAAGGAAAACCAGCAGATACTAGAGACGACACTGTTCCAGGTCCACAAAGTAGAACAAGATTTACAAAGCAAGGTAACTAAAATAATTTAGTGTTTCACATGAATAATCAGTTCTCAGTTCCTTACTAAGGGTAGTTTTGCTTTTGTATGGTATGAGGCGACCAGGTGTGCATGTATTTCTTCCAACACTACATTCCTTCTGACTGAAGGTAAGTACAATTTGCCGGTCCTTGCCTTGTCAGTCACATGACACTGTAGCCAGAACACCTATTGGCTCTTGGTTGTGTCAAAATCATCACCCCAAATAATCTTTAGATTTTTATGTTATTGTCCAAAACATTATTAGGGTTCATTGAGGTTCTGAATTCCTAAATTTGGAAAAAATTGGGGTTTGTTTTCCAATAGGACTTTACTATTGTGTGGCCTGACTCTATAGAGTTAGTGGTTGCTGGCATGTTGGTGTCTCAGGAATGTTTCAGCCCTCGTCAGAAGACTATCACACTGAAGGCCTTCAGAAATAATATAGCCTTTTCATTTTAACTGTGACTTCATGATATGAGGTCATGAGTTATATTTGTGTTTGTATTGTCAACTAATGTACATTGCATTAATCATGACCTGTTAGTATTGGTGTATTTGCAAAGAGAGCAATACATTGTTAGCAAAAGTAACCCTAATTTTGAATTTGTAATGTATATTTGTTTATTATATAATTTTCAAATCCAAGAGACATAATAAAATGGTTAATTTCAGTATAATATCACAGAATATTGTATATGGTTATAGTGTACATTTCTGTAATAAATGTTTGTCTCTGGTATGGGGCATTAGTAGCTCAACATATTGAGGCAGTTTATGTAATGAATATATAATCATTCCTAAAACGATTGCTGCAAGTACATTGTTGTTTATTATGTTTGTTGGGATATCCTTATATCCATCAAAGAAAGCTACAGCCAAGTAGCAATAGGAATATTTATACTGATTGCACATAGTTCATATTGATACCTGTGTGCGGTAAATTTGTTAATGCAAAATTTTTGACTTATATGTGCTTTTACCAGTCTGCAGGCAATGGCAAGAATGGCACCCAGGACACAGCAGCCTGCACTGACTTCTCAATGGCGGCAGACCCTGGGCTGCCTCTGGGAGAGTGGACAGATGACACCCCAGACAAGGAACCCCTTCACTGCTCCTTCACCCAGAGTTGTCTCCAGCAGCATGCGCGTCCTGTCAGTGACAGCAACACCAACCGCTGCAAGAGGCCCAGAACCCAGATAGCAGCAGCTGGTGCCTGTCCTGACCAACACACTGACAGTACTGGGTATCTAGGAAACAACTCTCTGATACCAGACATCCCTGCCACCCAAAATGAAGCTCCAGTAACAGAGCACCAAGTGAGTAAAAGCTCATTTTGTTTTTGTTTGTCTCACCTCAGCTGCTCACTACTGGTCAGTGTTTGTGAAATTGTGCTGAAAACTAGGTAGAACTGGCTAAAAGAATCTAGATTTTGAATAAGCTTCCCAATAATTGTACACATGTGCATTCTATGAGGGGGAATTAAATGAGAAGCTGCAGGCTTTCTATGCAAATTCTTGATTCATACTTTAAATTCATAACATGAAAAATATCCAGGGCTGCGAAATTCATCTGGACCTGCATAATAAAGATCTGCATGACCAAATGTCCGGCAAGGTGGATGGAACTTTCATGAAGAATAGATGATGTGGGTCAATGCATTGATTTGATAATAGGGTTCCTTTTTTAACATTTTAATCATTGTTTACTAAGTATATTATAAAATGATTGTACATCCATAGGAGAGTGTCATCTGATACAGTAATATAACATTGTCTTACAGCAGCCTGATGTACCTGGCCAGCAGTTCCTCCCTCTAGGACAACTCTCTGCCAACAAGCCACCACTAAGGCTCAGGAAGGGCACGCTACACCATGAAGACATCCTGAGGGATAGCAGTGTGCCTGGCATCTTTTATGTCAAAAGGTCTATAGGTGAGAAGCACACATTCCATGCCTGTATTTTCTGTGGACATTTGAGAAAAGACATGCCAGACCACCTGAACAAGAAACACAAGGCGGAACCAATTGTAAGAGAGATACAACTAATGAAAGAACAAAAAGAACATGAAGAAAATATAGATCAGAAATCATTCTTACAGAAGGAAATTAAGTTTAAACAGGACCGTCTGCGGAACGAGGGTGACCACTGTCACAATGAGCAGGTGATTGATGGGAAACATGGGGAGTTCCTCATGAGCCGCAGACCGTCCAACACACCAACCACCTTCAAGTCCTCAGAGTACGGGCCATGCCCGGACTGCCATGAGTGGCTGAAAAAAGACACTTTTACTAAACAGCAACATGTGTGTTCAAACCTCTCAGTAAAGCTGCCACAATAGCAGGACAGTGTGTTGGTGCCAGATATGGCCCTCTCACATGCAGCTTATACTACACTATATGTACAGTGTGTTGGTGCCAGCTTTACACATGTACTACACAATATGAGTGTCATGGGGGGGGGGGTAGGGGGATTATTGGTGTGCATAATTGGGGGGGGGGGCATAGAGGGATTGCTGGTGTGCAGCATGGGGAGGGGTAGAGGGATTACTGATGTGCAGCATGCGGGGGGGGTAGAGGGATTACTGATGTGCAGCATTGGTGGGGGAAGAGGCATTACTGCTGTGCAGCATGGGGGGGGGGGGTAGAATGATTCATGTACATGGTAGTACAACTTTAAATCTACTTGTGTTGCATCATAGTAATTAGAGTGTGTGGCGATAGACTTGCACTGGACATCTGCTACACCTACTTTTTGGACAATGAACATTATTTATTGGTGGAATTTGGGCTATAGAATGAACTCCTAGAGTTCTTTTATTGACAACAGCTGTGCAACTAAGCAAGGGCTAGGTGAACTGGCAGGCCTCTTGGCCCATTGCAGCACGGTTATCAACCCTCACTTACATCAATTTTAATGTGACCGAAGTTCATGAAATTGGTTCGGATTTCTCACTTCTTCTTCCCCCTCACACATATGTGGCTTGTACTGTGACTCTTCTTTTTGTGGCTATTGCACTGACTCTACTGGCAGGCTGGACCATGGGGCTCTGCCAAACACTGGGCCTGAGTGACCGCTATGGGGGCTCCACCAATAGAGCTTCCAAGAAAACATTAACTGCTGCCCATATTAAATCCCCTGGAGAGGTAAAGGGATACAGAGAGCATGGATGAAAAAGCAGGACCATGAACCTATCCTTTTGTGTGTGCAGCTAGATGTTTCCATCTTTGTGCTGTTTCCACCCTACCATCTATCATGACTTTAACCCAGTGGGGCTGCATTGGTGCTTCCTGCTCACCCTTCAGAAGTGTCTCAACCCCATAGGGTCGGCATGATACTTGAATGCAGCAGCGGTGAGATACTTACTAGGGCTGCATTTAAGCATCATAATGACCAAGAGCATCATGCTTTAAGGCATCATGTTGTCCTTAAAGGGTTAACTGACAGTGACATAGCATAAGTGAGATGCACTGTGTTGTAACTACAATATAGTTTGTACCCCTAAAGGCACTGGTAGAGTGTGTTAAGAATATGTTCCAGTATGATTTAAATATTGTATTATGAGGGACACTTCAGTGTGACATGTATCGGTCCTTAGGATCACTGAAAGTGACTTTGTGTTAATTAGATATTGCTTATCACCCGTAAGGTGTTCCTCATGAATTGTTACTCCAAGTCCTCAATTATTATGGACTATTTAATATTTCAAACATGAGTGAACCATTAATGTCTGATCAGTATTATTTCCTTAGTTTATTTGTGTTCCCATATCAATAATTTGTGTTAACATATCAATAATTACATAGAGCTTTGAGGGCAGATTTCTTACTATAATATTATGTCATTTTCACAGTTTGATTTACCTAACATTCTGTTCATCTTGGACCTGGTTAGTTTATAGATATGATGTTACACACACATTCTTATTACTGTTATGACACAAGGATCAAAATGGTATATTCTCAGTACATGATGAAATAAAATAAACGATCATTCATATACCATTGTTCTGTTTAATTTCAGTTTTTCCTATAACAAAGAAATAAGTATCATATCAACCAATTCAAAAATCCTCTAATTACAACAAAACCTAAACCAAGCTAGAAATCCTCCTTAATAACCACAGCACTTTTAACCGGTCTGGAAATCCTCTCTAGTTACCACAGAACTTTCTATTAGTCTAGAAATCCTCTCTAGTTACCACAGCACTTTTAACCAATCTAGAAATCCTCTCTAATTACCATAGCACCTTTGACCAATCTACAATTTCTCTCTAATTACCCCTGCACCTTAACCAATTCAGAAATCCTCTCTAATTATAACATTACAATTGAATGTGCCAATTTTAGTACTGTATCACAGTGATAAAAACTCGCATATAAACCTCACCCAGACCCTGGGCCGATCCTATAAGCCGCACTGCCAATCTGATTCACGTACTAGCCGCGGCTTATACGCGAGGTCTTACGGTATATTTTCTTTTCAAATTCAAATTGTTCTTTCGATTGGAATAGTTCATATATATAAGAAAGTTTTACGCCTACACACTTTTCTAAGTAGTCCTTTTGAAGTTGATTGTAAGATACCCTTTCTTCTAGCAACATAATAGCTCCTTGCTCTCCAGGAAAAAGGGTTTAAATGAGGTGAGGAAAAGCATGTTTGTAAGTGAATGAAATATCAAAATATGTTTTAAATACATGTGCATTACTCTTTTGCATGTTCCTGCTACATTGATAAGAAGTTCATGGTCCACACCTACTATTTGGTTGTACAAAATAGCAGGTTGGGCTCACCAAACACTTGAAAAAAATAGGTGGTATGGTTAAATCCACCCCTATACAGGGAAAGTGTTGTGACCCGCAGGCCACAATACTGCTCTGCAGCATGGCTTAACCAATCACAGAGTGGCAGGGCTATCCCCTCACTCTTCAAGCTGAGGCATGAGGTAGTAATTTCAAGTTTAGGTGCAGGAACCAAGGTGGGGGGAGAAGAAACCCCAACACACTACAAAAGGCTTGACACAGCGGTGGAAGGTCCTCTCAGGTATTGCAGTAGTGACAGAAAGTAAGTACAACGCCACGTCTACCATTAAGAATTCCTGCTACATTGAATTTTAAGATTGCAGTGAGAAACCCCCAGTTCTCTATTTAGCAGCCTAATGATTAGCTGAAGCTGGTTCCTGTCATGTCAGAAATTTGGAGTTTGAGGGGCCATAAACCTTTCAGTTATATATGGGGGTGGACCTCTACAATTGACAGGGGGACATGGCCTTTTCTTAAAATCGACAGGCAACATGGAGCCTAGTGACAAATGACAGGAGAATTACAAAGATACTGACAAATGACATGAGCATTTCTTAAAATCCACAGGGGACATGGGAACCCCCCATCTAGACCCCCTTATATGCCTCTATTGTGGGTCCTTTTGCCATCTGTTCAGTTGTTGTGATTATAGGGGTGTTTCCCCCTCTGGGGAGGGGGTGCGTCCATGGTAAAATACTGATAAATCAGCTTTTTTGAAGGCATTTGCTCCTATACAATCAGGTCCCTATACTGCCATAAAACATCATAATGAACCATTCTGGAGGGCCCCCTGTTTCTGTTAACTACCCCCTATGACCCCTAACACCCCCCCCCCCCCCCATAGCATGCACCAATAGCCATCAGATAACTCCCTTCCCCCCTCCGCCCTCGCCTCTATATTACACATACATATGTCCATATATGGGTGTGTGTTTCTTATGAAACACATCCACATATATAGGATATTTAATTTTATCTCCAGTTAACTTTAACTGGAGATATATATTTTCTCATGAAAACTATAATACTGTACATCTCTCTTACCCTACCCAAGTTATTACCTAACTTGGGTCCTATCCCTCTTTTCTTCTCCTCTAAGGAGAAATCCTATGTTAGGATACATGTGTACTAACTTAGTCATGGCGAAATGCCATTAGTAGTAAAAAATCCTAATAAATTTTTTTTTATAATAAATGGCTAGGTAAGGTATACATAGTAAGGATATACTCCTAAATGAGTGTTTCTTTACTATTTTTCAATATTAAAAGGGCTTACTTGCCCATATTACCTCCGCCCATCGGAAACTGCTGGTGTATGTATAATACGGTCTTCTAGGCCAACATTCTGCCAGGATAAATAAATGAAATTACAATACAATACAATACACTGTACTCAGAATATCAGGATCTTTGAACATCAATAGTCATTCACAGACACCTAAGCCTGTCTTGGGAGTAAGACAGTGGTGTGTTTAAAAAAGGGGTGGGGGATATGGAGGGGGCCCAGATCTCCTCCCTTACACTATACAGACATAAAAGGAGGGCTACCTCAGTCCATCTAAGAACTCCAACCATCAGACCTCTTATAATCTATTTATCATACATGCATGAATGGCTTTACAACCTCAACAGAAAACTGATAAGGGACCCAAAGAGACTATTACAGGTTATATTCTTGTGATTGCATGAATATAACCCAAGTCTTGGAGGGTCTTTGCTTCAATGTATTTGAATTGTCAACATATTAAAATGAGTTTAGATCAGATAGATAATACCCTTTTCAAAGGTCTCTATATTCATTTTGAGTTACCCTACCAATTGATGATCACAGCCCCCCCCTCCATTCTATGCCTAGTACCTTACCCCATGTGTATTCATGGTCAAGATGACTGCTTCATGTTGTTACACTTATTATACATAGTAATTCTATAATAGTTATAGCAGAGATCTAATATTAACATCACCAATAACCTGATACAACAATAAATAAAAACCCTGACTCTCCTCCTTAACCAAGTGGTTAAATGCATAGAATGATGGATGGTAGAGGGGTGAGGGGGTGGGGGAGCCTGCAAATGACTCCAAATAAGGACTGGTGTCCATATCTCTTAGTCTACACCTTGCATGGTTAGTATCCTAGACATCAGACAAGAGCTAATTATTTAATTCAATTCTCTGAGGTGTTAAATAAATACTCTGAACTCTAAATATTATTGAAGCCAATAATAAACCTTGCAATTATGGGGAGGGGTAGGTAACCCTGATACCTCATTTGCAATGCTAAAGATCAGATTTTGTCAAAGACGGGCATACATGTAACATCTCAGGGTGCTGCTATAATATTCAGATATATGAAAATATAACATAGGCATGGTTCTTGGTAGACCTATGCAATCCCCTATATGGGGTATATGGTAGAACCTAATATCAAACTTTGAGGACAGATGAATACATATCTTGATATTAAACCAAATATTGAACCCAAATTTGACTTGAAGTACAGTATCCCTCTACCAGCTGTAGTAGATACACCTACCAGGGTGATCTCAAGGACCCAGCTCACTTATTCTTTTTTTTTGGAGGGGGTGGCCCTCTTTTAACCACACCACTGTCCCACTCCTAGGCATGATACATACCATGAGAGGCAATGCTGTGCACTGTGCCACATGGAGGGAGGGTTGGGCTGATGGTTATACTGTGTAATATGGAGCCGAGGGGGGGGGGGTTATTTCATGGCTATTAGTTTGGGGTGAGGGTGGGGATGGGGTGGAGGTGGGTCATAAGGTGTGGTTTACAGGAACAGGGAGCCCTCAAGAAAGGTTCAAAGTATCAGGCAGGTCTTATGTTAATACATTATTTCAGTATAGGGTAATTATAGAGGCGATGAGGGGGGGGGGGGAGAGAGTTATCTGATGGCTATTGGTGCATGCTGGGAGGGGGGGGGGTCATAGAGGGGAGTTGACAGAAAGAGGGGACCCTCCAGAAGGGTTTAATCTGCCTGATTAGGTGTCCTGAGGATCTTTTATGGCAGTATAGGGATGTGATTGTAAGGGAGCAAATGCCTTCAAAATAGCTGATTTATCGGTATTTTACCGAGGACGACCCACTTCCCTAGAGGGGGAAACATCTCTATAATCACAACAATATGACTTTAAATGGTCTCTTTGGGTCCCATATGAAGGTTTCTGACCATTTTCATGAAGTCATGATTTGATTTTAGAAGGAATCTGAAAGCCTGAATTTTGGCTGTTTTCTCACTATTTGGCCGATCTTCGGAGCCTATGTACGGGGGGGTCACGGGGGTCCGAAATTTTTTTTTGTTGTGATTTCCCGTGTTTTTGGACCCAAATGCATAGTTTGAGCCTGTCCCCGAAGAAAAGTAGATTTATCACCCCCCCCTAATAGAATCGAATATATCTGCTAATTATATTGTTAGGGAGTGGTCATTTTTTAACAACAGGGGGGGGGGGTTGGTGGATTTGGGGGGGGACCAAAAAAATTTGGACCCCTTGAAGGGGGGGACCAAAAAAATTTGGACCCCTCTTGAGGGGGGGACCAACAAAATTGCACCCCTTTTAACGAAAAAGCCCGCGCGTTACTATAGCTCAAAGGGGTTGGCCGCGCTCAATTTCATCTTGCCTGAGGGGGGGACCAAAAAAGATTTGACCCCTTCCGTGGGGGGGACCAAAAAATGTTCTACCCGCTCGCACAAAAATTCACCGACCCCCCCTGTTGTTAAAAAATGACCACTCCCTTATGACATGCTAGCAAGTAACTCACTGGTTTGTGTCGATGCACCATATTGAGAAAGGAACAAGGCATTATCAAGTTCTCTAAGGGTTTATTTTAGCTTCATTCTTTCTTCATTTTACTGTCATTGTTGGTTAGGTTTATTATATTTATTGGGGATGTTTACTGCCATTATTTGGTACTTTTACTGTTATTATTACAGCACTTGTTGTATTTCAGGTCCCTGGTGGATGTCAGGCTGTAAGGTGCAAAACTGGTCGACAATCGTTAAACAATACGAGCAGGACCTGTTTAAACTGAAGGTAACATGGCCTTCCTTTTAATAAGTGATTAGTTATACATGGATAAGTCAGCACTCTAGCAATCCATGAATTATTCTATCTGTACTACAGTTTTAATCTTTGATAAATCAAATTTATTTAACAATGTAAATCTTCCTATTTACCATGGTAATACACTGTTGCCATCTCGTGATGTCATAGCAGTGCAGTTAACCCAGTGCCAATTTAGGCACTGGGTTTGTATGTCTAAACTGAACGTTATTCTGTAATAAAGTACAATTGAACAGGTAAAATATGTCATACCCTGAAAACATGTTTTGGCAAAGACATCAGAATATTTTTTGTTTTATGAACTGGATTGTCCTTCTTGTCAATTCCATGGAATGTTTATGTAAATCCTCAGGTAGGAGACCGTGTAGGAGTACAGAGGAGAGTGGACCAGACCCTTCACTTCTACGTGAACGGTGCAGACCTGGGGGTGGCAGCGTTTGATGTACCACCTCATGTGTACGGAGATATCAATGTCTGTGGTAGTACTACACAAGTAACTATCACAGACACTTCAGGTAAGTGGGTTAACATAATATAAGGTGGCGGAGTGCAATATGTAATCTTTTTGAAACATGTTATAATTTATTCAATACATAGGTGTCAACATTCAAAGGACTGTGCTCGGAAGGATTTGGGAACGAGAGTACCGTAAGGTCTGCTTGAGTCACGACTCACAGGTTAATAGGCCATGACCAGCCGGGCGCACCCTCATGTTCCCAGTATACAGTTTTGGCCCATTGTTAGTCACCACTCTTACATTAACACACTGTAACCACAGGCAGATCTGATATCACCCACAGCCACACAAGAAATAGCAACAATCATTTTGCCCCACCGCCACATGTCACAATGCTTAAATACTCATTTCACTTTTCATGTTGTAGTGATCATGTTAGAAAGATATAGTATTCCACCATCAGTATTGCAATGTTGCATAATTTATATGGTTCATACATTCTTGTCTTTCCCACATAGCTCCAGCCATGCCTAATTGTTTTGGGTATGTGGAGGCCAACTCTCCAAGTGGCTAGACACGATTCATTTATCAAATAATCTTAAAACATGCATACATATATCAGAAGAAAAACAGTCCTTATACAAGTCAGTATAGCATAGTTTTCCAGCTTTGCTGAAGGAACTGTTCACTTTTTGGTTTGAAAATGTCATTAAGTCATTCTTACATATTATCCATTACATACATACTCCTAGATATCTTACCCAAATAAGCGGGGTACATGATAGGTTGCTCACAAATCATTGTGGGGTGGTTGGATGCCCTTTTGTCCTATAGAGAAGGCTATAAGTGAGGCTATAGGTGAGTTGACAGAGAGAACAAAAGCTATGGGCTGACTGTATTTTACATACTGTAAACATACTTTATTTCGCGCTGTACTCATTTGCGCGGATTCTAAAATTCACAAAAATATGTACAGAGTGAAAATTTATCCAGTATAGTCATACTACTACCATATTCCAAAACCCGCAAATTTAAATACACATGAAACTGTATTTTGTAGCCAATTCGCAAAAATATATATAAGCGAAAATATATACAGAGTGTTATAAGCCTCGGAAATCATTGGACGCCTTGGACAATGATCTTGTCCTTGGCTTATAACACTCATACAGCAAGTCACTTGTATCATATCGACGACAGGTGTGTAGTCGTCTAAAGTTGCGCTGGTGTGCAGCAACGGTTGGTTCCACATGAGCTGGATAGTGTAGGAGATGGGACAGTCTGACACTACCCAGCGGTAGACACTGACATGGTACACAACTCCTGCTGTAGCCTGGGGTATAACTGAACCAGCCTACGCCACTTACATTATTATACTGATAACAGGTGAGCTCTGTTTTACTATCTAGTCTGCAATAACCTCTTCATAATATCTCCAAGTCAGAACTGAAGGACACAGTCAGAGCCTACATATGGGGGGTAATAGCCTGACTAGCTGTGACTGCCATTGAAGGTGGAGGGCAATGTGTAAAGCTGCATGGGGTGGTGTAAAACCAGGAAGTATAACCTCCATGTGACCCAAGACTTACTGTACTTAACTATAAGGTGAGCTTTGTCTACAACAGGAGATATATAGACAGACATGGGGAATGGCCTCACTGTAGCCGAGGCCACCTTAGATATGGAAGAGACTGTCTGTTAGATGACCTTTTAAGAAAAGCGGATCTAGGGCCAGTGCTCTGCACTTTATGTGGGGTTATCATCGATCCCCACAGAACAGGGCCTCAGAGAGAAAGGGGGGATTTGAGCTATTTAGACATGATCTGTACTGAATGGTACAACTGTCATGCAAACAAATTCTAATCAAACAGTCTCCTGTTTATCAATACTCAGTGCATATTTATTTGCTCTGTGTTGATTTCAAAATTTATGAGTATAGTATATAGTTTAAATTGCTGGAGGCATAAATGGGCTCAAATAATAAATTGTTAGCAACCTTAGTGAGTGAATCTCTATGGCTGCATTGATGCGTCATACCTACCCTGTGCTATAATACTTGTTACATTCCCCTCATGATGTTGGTTTACAGGTGAGGTATTGAGGTGAGAGGTGTGGACCATGCCTCTATTTGGGCATCTGGTTCTGCTTCTCCTGTGTTTCTACAGGGGGAATGGACTGCAGAGAGATGCATATGCTAAAGAAGATTTCCCTGATCCAAGAGAAGACTTCACAAAATGTGGCCAACAGAAAGAGTCCTATATCTGTGACCCCAGCCAGATTTTAGGAAGGGTGGAAGGTTTGTATTGCATGTATCTTATGCAGGAAATCATATTGGATAATGGCTTTGTTACAATGATGCATAAGCTTGCATCTTCTGATAAGCCCCATTGTCCTTGCATGGTATGCATACCCAGCAAACATGCCTTTAGCGGACCAATACTGGCCCAGAGCTGTATACCCAGAATCCAATATTAATTATGCCATGAAAAATGTTATGGGTTATAAAATTGAGACAAAATACATCAAATTGTCACCCAGTGCACATCCTGCACATGGGTAGTGTACATAATAAGTGATCTGGTAATTATCTTTCCTCAACTAGTTTTACCAACCAGGAGTGAAGGAGATCAATCTTACCCATATATTCCACAGCCTGTGGGTATGAGAGACATCTTTAAAATGCAAACATGAGGTGTCTATAATGAAAACCCCCATGTTCAGTTCAAATAGATTTTCTGTGATACCTGTTTCATCATAGATTTATTCTCACATTCTTAAAGTAATATGAACCAGAAGTACATAAATATGGGTCATATATCTGATAAGACTTGCATCGGTGACCTCTAGTGGCGTTATTAGGAAATAATCTAGCCAGACTGCCAGTACAGGGCCGATAATGGGCATACAAGTTATGGCAAACAGTACATTGCAGCAGTGAAGGCAAAGAGCGGCATGCTATTGGCAGTGCTGGGCCGTGACTACACCGGGTAAAGGTGTGTTTTCTGGGTATACATGGTCTGTCTATGTCAGCCAAGGCCACAGGTTGAACAAAGCAAGCTGGGCATTAGGCACTGATTGGAATCCCTCACCACCACCAAGGGCATACATGTATATCTCAGAGATGTTTAATAATAGCTTAGTTTTGTCTTAATGTATATTATAACCCTGTTTTTCAGTCTCCAAGTTAAACGGTCTCATTGACAGCCTACGGAACGTGACCCGCTGTCTGTGTGAGTACAGAGACAGGTCCAGCTGTGAGGTGGGCACAACACAACACCAGGTTCTGGTAGCCATTGTACCAAGGATTAGGGGCAGTGGGGGCCCAGAGACCAAAAACAGCAACACACAGCAGCAGCAGAGGATCAGTTACCCAGAGACCAACAACTACACAGAACTAACAAAGCAGTTATAGATTGAAGCAGAACTATTCCTGTTATGTACAGGGTACATTTAGCGAGGTGTTGTAAATACACTACTGAATACACCATGTTGTCATAGATATAAATTTGTTTTAATAGGCAGCCAAGGCAGGACTGGAGCTCGTTGCAGTTGCCCACAGTGATAAGAATTGATAGGCATGGTACAAGCCTGGCCATGGAAGTGATGGTTACCGAGGGACAAAGTAACAGTCAGGGTGTGTCTTATCAGTTATTGTAACTGCACCCAGTAGAACTTTGAATGGCAGACCCCCTGGGTATGACTCTACAAGCCTTAAGGCACAAAATTGTTATCCCATTAAGATCCATGATCTTTCCACCTGAACTACGTATATATATCATTGTACACTTTTCAATGAGGACAAATCCTTCCTATATCTTATATGTAATTTCTCCTCTGCCATTTATAAACAGCTTGCATCATATTTGTGTTGTGTCTATATTGATATGTTTTCAGAATCAAGGAAATATAAATCAAACAATTAAGTTATCAGTGTCAATAATCAAGTGTAGTTGATTGTGAGTAAGTTGTAGGTGAAGGTGGAGAGAAGGTCTTGTAGGTAGGGGATGCAGGTGGAGAGTGCAGGTGTCCAAGGTGCTCCTGGGGTGTGCTGAGGTTGAGAGCCCTCTAATGTATGCTTCCAGGTGGAATGGCCATGTGACCAAGTCTAAACAGTATTTATAAGTTCTTTATTATAAAACAATGGTAGAATTTGATAAAAATTATCAATCTAGAGTGCGACATCTATAGAGAATGAGCTAAAATAGAAGTGGAAAGAACTGGGGTCAGGGGAAGGGCCAAAATGGCCCTTTCAGGCAGATAAACTGTTCGAGTTCTGTTGGAGTGTGAGGGTCTGTGCATGCTGCTGGGTCAGGTGTAGAGGGGTAAGTGAGGCCGGTAGATTTTCGGGAGTGTCTCAACCCTGTAGGGTTGGCTTGATGCATGAATGCAACTCTGGTTAGTTACTCATTAGGGCTACATTTATGTATAATGACGACCAAGGGTATGATGCATTAATGTATTAAGCTGTCCTTAAAGGGTTAATGCTGAACATAAATCTGAAAAGTGTGTTTTTTAGACAATACATAGGAGTCCTCTTGTCAAGCACAAAGAATCTGGACCATGCTAAATTTAATCCTTTTCTTTTCCTGAAAATGAGTCCTTGGTCAAAATAAAAAGCTCTGTGTGCTTTGAAACTTGAATTGTCCATGTTTGCCTCACTCCTAAAGGGTTGGTAAAACAAATAATGGCGAGAACACTCACCAGGACTGCATTAATGCATTGTAAAGGCAAATGGCATAGTACTAACGTAAAACACCACGCAATTGGCATATGAAGCCACTTATGGATCCGTGGCATACAATGTGTCATATGCCAATCCTGTGATGTTTTCGATTTATTCTAATTACAATGACAACAGTAAACATTTACGATCATTTTGTTTTCTAAATCATGAAAATTCATGATTTTAGAGCTGAATTTGAGGAGGGCCATGTACAGGATGACTATGGTAAGCCCCCCTCACATCAGCGTGACATACCACAGTTGTACGCCCCGCTAACAGACATATGAGGTTCAGTGCTTTACCTATACAACCTCTGTATGCTTTGTTATTGTAGGTAGAATAACGTGTAAGCACCATGTGGCTCTTAAAGAGATAAGAACAGAACAGTGGAAAGACTGGGGAAGTCCCAGTTTCTACTGTATATTTGATAATGCATACCTTATTTGATGTAGTAAGTGCACAGTGCGCTTTATGAATAATTTTCAACTAAAAATACTCAAACAAAATTTTATGATGAATTCACACCTCCCACCTATTTCTCCCTCATTTTATTGTTGTTGCAGTACCGTATTCAATATAATAAGTACACAGTGCACAAGATAAATTATTCCTAACAAGGAGTTTAGTTGGTCTAAAACTTAGGGTTTTATATCTTAAAACCTGTATAAAAAGTCAGCGTGCCCTTGTAAAGGTATGTGTGCTTATTAGGTTGAATATACGGTATCCCAGTATAAACCTGCATCAGAAACTCAGACGGTCAGCCCCCTGCTGATAACAGCCCGAGTGCTGATATCACACACAGGCCTACCGGGCTGCCAAACAGGGCACCCGCATCTCACACAGCCATGTTACCAAAATGATAGGAAGATCTTAGAAATTTCCACAAGTTATGTTAAAAGTCATACTGTGGGAAATAATTGATCATCTATTAAGGTGCCACTATTGCTAAGCTTTATTGTGTGCTCAGAAAGATGTATAAGAATTATCTTGTGGGGTCTGTCAAGTATTTAAGGAAAATATGAAATGTGAGCCCTTGTTCTAGTACCCCACTTTAACTCTGGGAGCTAAATTCTGAGTCGATCAACTAAATTAGATATCCGCATAGACACAATGGGCGTTTGGTCTCTTGTCTCCATCAGTGAACAAGATGGCTGCCTCCGCCGATGAAGTTATAGTTAAACTACAGGACATGGTAGAATGTCCTGTGTGTCTGGGGCCTTTTGAGGAGCCGAGAATGCTGTTGTGTCAGCACTCGTTCTGTACCAAGTGTCTGCAGGGTCTGTTAGGGACCAGGAGGAAGATACGCTGCCCCTGCTGTAACAAGGAGACCCCTGTACCTAACAGTGTCCGGGAGCTCCCGGTGGACTCTAAGGCTAACACACAGCTGGAGATCCTCTCCGGGTATGAAAAAGGTCAGGAAGTCCAGGACGCTGAGGCACCTCAGTAAGTTAGTTAAATCCTTAAAAAGGTTTCTTCAATTTCATTCTCCCAAAATACTCTAAAATTCACCAATTGATGCTTTTTTATTTGTCTTTCTGGAACTATATGTATACTATTGTTCGCTTAAGTGGTCATGGTGGCAATGTTTACATCAAATTCAATAACTAAAAGGTTCACCCTATAACTTTACATTGAGATGGGCGAAACTCATACTCTTGTTGTTCACTAGAGATGAACCATTTGAGGTAATGACCCTAGACGAGTGCTGCCCTGTTTGTGAGGAGATTCCCACCGTGTCTAAGAACCTGAGCTGTGGCCACCATCTGTGTGAGAACTGTGTGCAGTTCCTGCTGCCTGTTGGTGGTGACTCCCTCCACTGTCCAACCTGCTCCCGACCTACTAGAATAGCGACTTCATCAAACACTGATCGGAAGATTCAATCACCATGGAACAAGAAAGGTAAATGTTGTAATTCCAACAAACCTACTGGCAGCATAGTTTGTTAACTTATCATGGAAATATAATGGCCATGGACATGTACCCATCATTCAGCCATCCAAGTTTTATATAGGCAACTAGTTCATCATCAAAAACCACAGTTTGCTATAAACAAATAACTAAGATACACACCATGGACTATGAATGCATTCTGAACTATCTACAGTGAGTTTTAGTGTGGTGTCTTTACCACTCCACATCAATGGTAACAAGACACTAGATGAAACAATTTGACATTGTATTATATATGTTTCAGAATGACTTATAAAGTTTTGTTTTCCTCAGTAAAAAGCTCTGCGCGGAGTCGGCTGACATTCCATCCTCAGTGTGGGAAGAACGTAGTTATACACGCCAACAGTCTTACTGCTCACAGAAACAAGTGAGTGTTACCTGGGTAAGGGAAAGGCCACACGCCAACAGTCTAACTTGTCTTATCTAAGAATTACTCTTATATAGCAGGCATTTGGAAACAGGGTTTGCCCATTGACATCCTTTGATACTGAACGAATCACTGGATGTAAAGCAAGATTGGCATATCTGCAACTGGTTTATAGTATGTGAAATCAGGCCTAATTGAAGTAATCAATGGTACAAAAAGTTTTGAAATAGCTTCACACAATGATGAAACTTAAGACAGGTAAAAAAGATAAATAAGGTTTGGTTTGGAAGGGTATAAGCAGCTATCCAGATCCATGACCAAAAAGGCTAATAATATCAGGATTAATGGTTACCTTTACATTAATGTACCGAACTTGACATTGCAGCCCTATGGAGTGTATGGCTGGTGCTGCGGTCTGCACGTCCCGACACCTGCAGCCTGGTGAAGTGTTTGAGGTGCGGTTAGACAAGATGGTGGACAAATGGGGCTGTTCAATGAAGATTGGTGTGGCAACAACCTGTCCTGGGGGATCTGCCCCGCCCACTGATGTGTACCAACAGGGTAAGTATGTAAGGTCTATTAGACTCCAGACATAGATCTTTTAAGCTGTCGGGGGCAGTGTGTTGTATAAGGAATTCATGTATTTATACTGTAGATCCAGTAAGTTGCAAAGATATGTTTTCTAAAATCTGTTGGAGTGGTCAGTAGCTCTCATGTGTACGGTGGCCGACAAGGCTCACTCCAAAAAAAGTAGTATGAAAAAAAAAAGAACTTTTTTTTTCAATATAAAAAGTGGGGAGAAATATTTTTTTTATCTTTTTTTCAGAAGTGAAAAAAATATTTATATCTTTTAACATTGAAAATAGTTGCTGTCAACTGTCAACAGCGAAAATCGTTGCTGTCAACTGTCAATTTTTTCAATTTTATCATTTTTTTCAGAAGTGAAAAAAATATTTATATTTTTTAACATTGAAAATAGTTGCTGTCAACTGTCAACAGCGAAAATCGTTGCTGTCAACTGTCAATTTTTTCAATTTTATCATTTTTTTCAGAAGTGAAAAAAATATTTATATTTTTTAACATTGAAAATAGTTGCTGTCAACTGTCAACAGCGAAAATCGTTGCTGTCAACTGTCAACTTTTTCAATTTCATCATTTTTTTCAGAAGTGATTTTTTTTTTTTTTTTTTTAACATTGAAAATAGTTGCTGTCAACTGTCAACAGCGAAAATCGTTGCTGTCAACTGTCAACTTTTTCAAATTTATCATTTTTTTCAAAAGTGATTTTTTTTTTTTTTTTTTAACATTGAAAATAGTTGCTGTCAACTGTCAACAGTGAAAATCGTTGCTGTCAACTGTCAACTTTTTCAGCATTCTGCTCTCCAAGCACATTCTGCCATCAGCAAATGAGATGAGCCTTGTGATTGGGCCTTGGTGGTGGGTACTTGAAGTAGGGCAAAGAAATACTTGAAGTAGGGATTTCCAGGCGGACTATTTTTTACCACTTCACTTGTCCTGTTTATGACCGGTCATAAACAGGAACTTTCCTGTTTATGACCGGTCATAAACAGGAAAGTTCCTAATGCACTACGACTTTTTCATGGCCTAGCAGGGTTACTGTGTTAAATTCTTGGCCAATTTGTTGCAGTAATTTCGAGAAATCACTAAAAACGTAAAAACACAACAATCTTCATTCCCATATAGGCCTATGGAGTAAGTTGAGCCAGTGATAAGGGGTTTAATTAGACAGATATTGGTTTCTACACTATCAAAAAATAAACCCTCAGCGCTTTAATGCTAAAGGTGGCAATAGTGCTTTAATGCGCTACGCCCTTTGTCGATATGCCAGTGTATGCATGCATGCAGCCCTGGTGAGGAACTCTGAGTGCTGCATTCATGACTTATGACGACAACGGGCACTGCACATTAAAGCGCTATGCGACTATTAAAGGGTTAGATCCAGTCTTGCTCCAGGCATCCAGAATGCTATACCCAGAGTTGGTGGTCTGGTCCAGACTGCTGTACACAGATTGTAGACGGGATGGCGGGTTGCTGCCAGACTATCCCTCTGGTACGATATGCGGCTGGCGCGGCCGAGCCTGTCTTATATGATGCTGAGTCTAACTATGTATTAGATACCCTACGAGTAACTGAGAGTATGTCAAAATAATCACGGCAAACTGACTGGCGTCTTCATAGGATCATAGGGTGGTTATTATTACATAACTCAGTAACCTTTGGTTATGTGTTAGATAGAGTACACTTGGACACGGTTATTCCATATACCCACTGCCCCACAGGGTCAAGACGAGGTGATTTAAATAATAAGACCCAGACGGGTAAAGGATATTATTTTCTTTAATTAAAGAACAACATATTGTGGACAACAATCAACATATTTGTTATCAAATTAAGGCTGAGGGTACGAGTGATGCAGTGGTCTTGAGCTGCTCCAGGGTAGGTTTATATAGTATACCATCATCAATAGGAATGTCGCCTAGCGACTTGACCGCATGACGTCATGTGACAGTGCTGTCATGCAATGGAAAGATGAACCAACTTCCAGGCTACAGCTGGCACCATCTAGAGAGCAACTTGCGTGCTGGTCTCGAGCCGCTCCCTACTCCAGGGTTTATACGTGCATAGGGTTATGCTGGGTATAAATTCAAATCCAACATGTACATTATTAGATAATGCAGTATGTAGTATAAAAGCCAGATTGAGCCAATGCAATTGGTCCAAGACCATGCTTGAAAGCCGTTGCACTCTAAAAGCTATTTCTTACACTTGAATAAATTATCTTTCCTAGAGTTACTAGATGTCTGGAGCTGCCTGTAAACAACAAGTTTGACAAATACAGTTACAATTTGGATGTCAAGGCTGTTAGATAAAATGGGGTCTCGATGTTTGAGCGTGAGAAATGGTGAAATGGCGCTCTCTTTGTATAACAGAGGAGACTATATAGTGTTTATTGGTTGCATTAGGTGTTGTGTTTCACATATAAAGGAAAACCTTCCCAGACCTCTGGTGACACACATAAGGCACGTGAAGCAAGCCTAGAAGGAAAAGAGTTTTGTCTTCTTTCTAATAATCAGTTAATTCTCCATAGAAACACAAAACATGGCTTCCAACTCTACATCATGAAAAATCTAACCAATGTGCAGTAAATATGTGATGTGTTTTCACAAAACCAGTATGATATCGCAAAATGAATTTTAGGATTATACTGCATTCAGAGAGAGCACATCATGAGCTTCATTCTGCTTTTTGAAGCTAGGATACCAATGTATCTATTCAAACAGTCTACACTACCACAGCTTGTGGCCGATAGTGGCACATTGCACTGCGGAAGGCACGTCTGAAGGACCTCCGTAACACGTAATACACCACAAAGTTTGTGGCAGAGTTTGCTGCTAGGAGTACTTGAGTGACACAGTGGTAGACATACCAACCATTGTGCTGCTGGACATCCTGATTGGGACATGCAAACTCACAAATGTGAAATGGTATGTTACAAACAATGAACACAAAAATAATCACAACCATCACCACCGTTATGTTGTTCTCAGACCGGCTGCCATTTTGTTGGATATTATCCATGCTCTTGGCTGCCCTTTTGAGCTCCCAGATGATCCTGGTGTTGAAGAAGATGAGGAGGATAAGAGGGAGCATCATGAGGCCAATGTTATCAAACACTTTACTATATACAGTACCAAATAATGTGCTCGGTCCAATCTTGGTTTCTTTTAGAGAAGTCACGGTGTCTGTGTAGACAATGGTGTATTGGTAGAAGTTTGGGAACCTGAAGATGATAGCCAAGCCGGAGACCGCTGCTACTTGTAGCCTGGTCTTGTTGAGGCCGGTTAGTATGTGTGCATGTAAGGGGTGACAGACTGCTATGTACCGGTCAATGGCCACAAGCACAGTGATCCAGACAGTACCTGCCATGGCCATCGTGACAAATGGTGAGACGTATACTACAATGTACACCAACATCAGTTCAGATATGACCTTCTCTTTTTGACCTAGCATTGGCAGTAGACCCAAAATGATGCTCATATTGATGAAGGAGAATGTCAGGACAAGGTTATCAGCCACAGCCAATGCCTGCAGCAGGAAGGTTGCTGCATGGTGCTTCTTGCCACTGTCTGCCTTAAGGACCTTGTAACAGATGATGTTGGCAATGAATCCCACAACACAGATGGGGCCACCAATGCCTGTGAAGAGAACAAAATGGAACATATCTCTGATGGAGAATGAACTGGCAATGTTAGAACTGTCAATGACTGAGTCATTCATTGAGTCATTCCTGAAGTGGTCATACCCTGGAGTGGTAGTATTAGTGTCTTAGCTGGCCATGGCTGATGCTAGTGTAGGCTGAATAGTCCCAATATGACAGAGGTGCCCCTCTCCGCAACTCCCCTGTGAGAAATGCTGTCAAGAAGCAACAAAGGCAGCATTTAATATTGTTTTAACGTCTGCTGTGGCCTGCAATAGGAATACAGGCAACACCTGCAATGACAATATATAGACAAATGCCAACTACATTGATACCGGTCTGATGTATTTCATAAGTTAGGGCTGGAGCAGTATCTGGTTGCACCCCAGCCCCCACGAGTGAAATACATCAGAGCGGTATCAATGTAGTTGGCATTTGTGTTTATTTTTTTTATTTTAAGCCATTTTATGAAGGAAGGGAAACATTTTCTTAGCCCATTGAATACAGCCACATTGTATTAAATGGGTGGCATTGAATACAGCCTTTCCAGTACGGCCTGTCCTGTATTTAAAAAAAAAGTTGCAATGACTTACGCTCCCTGTAGGTGTTGTTGTTAGTAGTGTAGAACAAGTACTTACCGACGATCGCTGGGACAAGTGTATCTATGATACATCAGCTAACTGGTCTCAATGGTATTAAACCCCCAGTGCCCCAATATATAGGACTGAGTACCTGTCACGGCTCCACTCGGACTGTCAGTGGAGGGATACCGAGGTCTGAGACTTTAAGGTGGTGGATTGCCGTAGTTGTAGGTTTTCTTGCAGCTTCCTCACTCCAGACATACACCCACAGACTGCGGGAACCAACAGTGTGTAGCGATGATTCAGTTTTCTCCATGTTAGTTCTGCGCTCTGAATATATCGGGAAACTTAGGCAGTGATCATACATCCACACACCATAGCTTGCAAGGAACAAGCTACATGGCAAGAGCAGAACTGGGACAGGCACTGATTGGCCAGTATCAGTGCTTGCGGTCCACACCAGTACGAGGGCTATAGAGAAGGAGGCGTCTGTGTGGAGGTGGGAGGGGACGTTTCATGTCTGGATGGATTCAAGTACCATCAGCCTAGAGTGGATACCATACACACAGTATTGACAGGTACTATGCTAACTGCAATAAGCAAACTCAAGATGGTAGATGGTGGCAGTTCCTGTTTCCCTGTCTGCAGCTTGGAAAATTGTCAGGTATTATATCTATTGACTAATTGATGTTGACATTATGATGTGTGCAATGGAAATATTAACCCATACCTTGGGGCTGTTATGAAAACGTATACTCGTAGCGTATTTACACTATGCTTCAATAATTAATATTTAATGTCTTAAGTTTTATGTTAGTACTAGTGATTATTTCAAAATTTACGCTGTGTTCTTGAATTTTAAACTAAATTAGACTAATTTACTCTATTTCTCAACACCACCTCTGAAAGGGGTGTTGAAAAAAAAAGTAAATTAGCCTAAAAAAAACTTCCATCACGTAAAAAAAAAGTGTACCATAAAACCTTGCGTATAAGCCTAACTCGCATATAAGCCGCACCCCAAGTTTGTGCCAATGCTATAAGCCGCACCAGAGATCTGAGTATGGTGACATTTAGTACTATACCCGTCCCCATTAGTGCCCTATACCCATCCCCATTAGTGCCCTGTACCTGTCCTCAGTGCCCTATACCCATCCTCAGTGCCCTATACCCGTCCTCAGTGCCCTATACCCGTCCTCAGTGCCCTAGACCCGTCCTCAGTGCCCTATACCCGTCCCCATTAGTGCCCTGTACCTGTCCTCAGTGCCCTATACCCGTCCTCAGTGCCCTATACCCATCCACAGTGCCCTATACACATCCCTAGTGCCCTGTACCCGTCCCCAGTGTCCTATACCTGTTAGTCCCAGGGCTTCACACCCGGCCTACCTGCCACCTGCCTGCCTCCTGCCTGCCTCCTGCCTGCCTCCTGCCTACATGTCGTCTGCTTCAAGTGTATTGAAGTGAGACAGTACTGCCACTAGTGGGGGATGTGGGAACTAATGTGGCTTGATGCAGTGCTGCCAACTTACAGGTAGTAGTCTCTATATATGATATAAACATGTGGTGCCATCTATCCTGATACAGAACAGGACGTTCTGATGCACACAGTACCAATGTGAGCTTGGGTGACAGAGATGGGAGCTGGAGAACAAGGATGTCAACAGTCCCGGGGCATCTCCCCCCCCCCCTAAATATAGGCCTACTACCAAGCTACCATGTGCCATATAGTCGGTAGATGCAGGTTTATACACTGAATTCTCCTTCATATTTATTATACATATATGTGTGTACGTTTATAATTGTCCTGCGTCATCTCTGACCTAATATAGACTGAATTCTCCTTCATATTTATTATAAATGTATGTATCTCTCCACCCCCCCCCCCCCTGGGAAGTCCGTGAACACTGCCCACTGGTGACAGAATCGGGGGCAGCCCACTGAGTGCAGTGCCGTGTGTACACTGAGAGGAGACAAACAGAGTGAGGAGGGATTTAGTTCAGGTGGTGTACGCCCTCACTACTGCACTATTAGCAGACAGGAGTGGAGGCTGGACGACTGTAGTACATTCACCACTGCCACAGGATCATGAACACCCTACCAGGACTACCCGGAGGATGGACCTGAACTGTGGAGTATTCTAGACACTAGCTGGAGTCACAACAAGACACAGCGTCCAGGGGACATGTGGTCTGTGTATGGCTACAGGCAGTGGGGGATGGGACAGCAACCGGACCAGGCGCCGCCACCACCCTGCCTGCCTACCTCCTTCTCCCTCACTCACTGCTACATTGGCAGCCGGGCTTCACCCAACCACCCTCACCTCCCGGCACCCAGACACTACATACAGGATACATTATTGTGAATGTTGAAAGGGTGTTGTATACAGTGAGGTAAGGATAATCCTTTGTTTAATCCGGTGTTTGATACACAATATAATAGTCCAGTAAATGAGCACAGAAAATATCATTTTATTACCAGCTAGTCTGAATTCATGTACAATGAAGGGAGTAATCTTTGTTGATATAATGCTGTCTGAATCAATGAATTCCGATCAGTAGAACCAAAGATATGGATTTTAGCAAAAGTTTGGGATATTTTCTTCACGGGGAGGGAGGTGCCGGTGAGCAGGGGAATCCAGGCTTCTCCAGTCCCACCACTGGTGCCGCACATGCCGTGGGACAGAGGGGACGGGGTAGGAGTGTGGGTGTAGTTGAGTGGGGGGGGGGGGAGGGATGTTCGTCTTGGCCCCATTCTGGTGCGTTGCCGTGGAGACCGCTGATAATAACCCTAAACTGCATGAGAAGGCATTTAGACTCTGTATGCCTTGAGTGTATGCCTATGTGTATTGGCTCAAAAGCTTAAACACGTGGGCATATGACATTTTTACACCACACCTTGAGCATACAACTTACTCTGCTTAAAGAATATGATTATAATATGCTAGGTATAGAAGCAGTCCTCTCTGCACCCAGCCACCGACCCACCAACTGTGTAGCTACTACATGGGTGATGGGTGTGGGGAAGTCTAGACGTACATCCATGTATATATCAATGTAAATCACTGCCAATAGTCATCGCTCAGCTGCCCAGGAAATACCCTGAGGTTTTTTGTAAAATTGATTACTTCTGTTCTGCTGAGAGGAATTTAATGATTTAAACAGTACCATCAACTCTGTTAGCTAGTTAAAAGAAAGGGCATTTTTATTTTACCTAGAAATCGACAATATCCAACCCAATAAGGATATCAACCTACTACTCTTCAACATTAACTGCATGTTTTGATTATTACATTGTATTAAAATTACTTTAATATGGCTTCTGAAATTGGTACTGCGCCCTATGGCTATAGCTCCTTAGTATGTATGAGTACCCTGTACAATGCACTACCGGTATGTAGAAGGTGAGCATCTCAACAACCACCACCCCCCCCCACCGTCCTGAATGACCGTCTTGAATGATGCCACATGCAAACTTTTACCAGAATTACATATGTTTTTTGATTGGCCTTGCTGTGGGGCCCAAAGCTTAAACCAAATAGAGTTATACACACGTGAGTACCTGCATAAACGTTCGTTATGACAGGATTTTATTACTAAAGAACAGTATAGCACTCAAGGCAACCCAACTTTACTGTCATAGCTGAAAATACAGAATTACTTTTACTCTGTATAGACTCTTAAAGAAAACACTGCATTCATGGCCATTGGTTTGCACATGTCACAAATAGTGGTGCTGTACATATAGGGCTAAGAATGATGATCTATAGGACATAATATCCATGATATATGCTAATGATATTTTAGCATGAGTCTCAGGACATTTTAATAAAATAGTATAAATCAAAATGATAATACTGAGCTATATAGACCTATATCGAGATGCATCCCATAATATTATGCTAGTTGTCTCAATTATATGGGTATGGACCCCTAAACTCGACATAGCAACATGGCTATTTTTTAAATTTATCTTGGCGACATGCTTAATTAAAATCCACAAATATGCATTAATACGTAAATGTGTCAATCTCCCCCTGAGCATCTGGTTAGCGGGACCAGGCTCCACAAGTTGTGCATGGAGAGCAGTGAGAGCTGGCTGTTACACTGGCCCCTGTGCCTCAGTGTATGGGCACCTGTACTACATACATAGACACTGCTACTGGGCCATTAAAGGTCATACTTGCTGGGTCATTTGGACTACCTCATGCTGGCTATAAATAGCACAGCTTCCGCTCCCTAAACCTGAAGTAGGGTTGGGTGGGGCGGGGGAGGGGGGGGCGCTTATGTCACCTTTCAGTGTGAGACTACTCACAGCAGTCGCAGCGGCAGCAGCAGTGAGACTACATTGTGTGTACTATAGGTGTGGTGCTGTGTGCTGTAGGTGAAAGCCATGGGGGGGGGGGAGATGGACTTGTCTCTGTTGGTGTGTGGGTGTATAGGGACATAGGGGACATGGACTAGTCCCCTGTAGGTGTGTAGGTGTATAGGGACATGGGGAGACATGGACTCGTCTCTGTTGGTGTGTGGGTGTATAGGGACATAGGGGGGACATGGACTCGTCTCTGTTGGTGTGTGGGTGTGTGGGGACATGGGGGGGACATGGACTCGTCTCTGTTGGTGTGTGGGTGTGTGGGGACATGGGGGGGACATGGACTCGTCTCTGTTGGTGTGTGGGTGTATAGGGACATGGGGGGGGACATGGACTCGTCTCTGTTGGTGTGTGGGTGTATAGGGACATGGGGGGACACGGACTCGTCTCTGTTGGTGTGTGGGTGTGTGGGGACATGGGGGGGACATGGACTCGTCTCTGTTGGTGTGTGGGTGTGTGGGGACATAGGGGGGGACATGGACTCGTCTCTGTTGGTGTGTGGGTGTATAGGGACATGGGGGGGGACATGGACTCGTCTCTGTTGGTGTGTGGGTGTATAGGGACATGGGGGGGACATGGACTCGTCTCTGTTGGTGTGTGGGTGTACAGGGACATGGGGAGACATGGACTAGTCTCTGTTGGTGTGTGGATGTATAGGGACATGGGGGGGACATGGACTCGTCTCTGTTGGTGTGTGGGTGTATAGGGACATAGGGGGGGACATGGACTGGTCTCTGTTGGTGTGTGGGTGTACAGGGACATGGGGGGGTGGGACATGCACTAGTCCCCTGTAGGTGTGTGGGTGTATGGACATGGGGAGACATGGACTAGTCCCCTGTAGGTGTGTGGGTGTACAGGGACAAAGCCATCATCGGGATGAGATAGACTCATTAGTGTTAGCACTGTTAGCATATGTAGGGTGCTATTAATGTGTCTAGGGTGTAGTTAGGGTGTGTACAATTGTAGGTGTGTTTGTGATATTGTTGGTTATAACTGATACACAGAGGTGCCTTATTAGCAGACCCCCCCCCTCCTTTTTTTTTATTGCTCACTAACATTTATCTTAGGACAGGGCAACATAGGGGTTTAGATATGGATATCACTAAAAACATTAAAAACTGTATGAAACTGTTTGATATACATACAATATAAACTTCATTCCCCTATATATAAAACGGCATTAGTTGGGACCAGCGAACCACCCCATTGAATTTAGCCCTGGTGCTCGCCGGGAACAGATAAAGCAAAAGAGGCTACATGCTTTTATGTTTCTTTTTCAAAGGTAACTCGATTATTATCACCAATTTACTTCAATTAATGTTTAGAAGACCTCACATTCAACAAGTCTTCTCCCTATCAGATTAACTACCATAATACAATTGTTTTCAAAAGAAAACAATATGTAATACACATTACTCTCGCACATAGCGCTTGACAACATCAGGCAACCAGATGTCCGCCATTGTTTTGTCATTAAAAAGAGCACTATTATAAGACACTTATAGAAAAATGGGGCCCAAGTTCAACAGGATAACGCAGTATAAATCCACTTCAACCCCCGGTTTGAATACAATGTTAAAACCTAATATAATTATCAAGATATACCAGTCTAAACTTTTGAATCGACACCCCCCCCCCTCCGTAAGAATCTGTTAGGAGAGTGACATTGTTAGACGCGCGGCCGGTTGATAGGGACGCATCTCCATGACAACTTCGCTAAGCACTATGTGGGGCACGGGAACGCCGCCCTGCCCGCTCCCGCGTAGGTGAGGCCCTGGGTTGCCGCTAGTAGTGTTGGATTCTCGGGGGGTGGGTGGGGGGGGGGGGTACACGCCTCTAGGCTATAGCTCTCTAACTGGTGCGGACTTGTTCCCGCTGCTACAATGTTTATACTGACACCAGCAATCTCGTGAGACCTTGGTTCTGCTCTCGTAATGTAGCCTGTTCCCCGGAAGCTATGGTGTGTGAGTGTGTGGTCACTGCTTAAATCTCACGATAGAATGTGAGCACAGAACTTACATGGCCGCCCATACGGAGAAACACGAGACTTCGCTATACCAACATCCACAATCCCAGCCCCCGAAGGGGCTGGTTCCCATATAAAACCCTAAATCTTGGTACCCCTACACTGACAGTCGGAGTGGAGCCAGGACAGGTACTCGGCTCAATATATATATATATGTATGGGCGCTGGGGGTTAAAAGACAACATGAAACCGCTCATCAATCCCATACAATTACCCACATTATACACTTCAGGATTAACATTTAAAGCTAGCTTTTGAACTGTCATACATGATAGATGTTTACATGATAGATTTAGCCTACAAATCCAAACCATGTCTCTCATATCTTTATGTACACTATAGACATCAGAATCCCATGATGATATAAGTCTCATTCATTTACCTACATTAGAGACATAAGTGTAGCCAAGGTCCAAGAAATGTTCTCCAGCTACCAGGCCACTTTTAACCTTTGTGGAAATCCTCTCTAAGTACCAGAGCAATATTAACAAGTGCAGAAATCCTCTCTAATTGCTGTAAGGGTTAAACTCTGATGCCTTATGTTAACCCTGTAAGGGCAGCATGATGCCTCATGTTAACTGTGTGAGGGCAGCATGACGCCTCATGTTAACCCTGTGAGGGCAGCATGATGCCTCATGTTAACCCTCTTACAACAGCCCTTTATCATGATGACCAATGGCATATTTTAGCGACATCCGTCCTTAAAGGGTTAACCAAAGCAGAAATCCTCTCTAATCACAATGGGCCTTCATACCAAAGGAGAAATACTCTCTAATTACCAGGGCACTTTTAACCAATTCAGAAATCCTGTCTAATTACCACGGCAGATTCCACTCTGTAAGGGCAGCATGATGTCTCATATTAACCCTGTAAGAACGGCGTGATGCCTCATGTTAACCCTGTGAGGACAGCATGATGCCTCATGTTAACCCTGTGAGGGCAGCATGATGCCTCATGTTAACCCTGTAAGGACAGCGTGATGCCTCATGTTAACCCTGTCAGGGCAGCATGATGCCTCATGTTAACCCTGTGAGGGCAGCATGATGCCTCATGTTAACCCTGTAAGGACAGCGTGATGCCTCATGTTAACCCTGTCAGGGCAGAATGATGCCTCATGTTAACCCTGTCAAGGTAGCATTTTGCCTTAACACTGTAGGACAGCATGATGCCTCATGTTAACCCTGTCAGGGCAGCATGATGCCTTTACCTGTAAGGGCAGCATGATGCTCCATGTTAACCCTGTAAGGACAGCATGATACCTCATGTTAGCCCTGTCAAGGTAGCATTTTGCCTTAACACTGTAGGACAACATGTTGCCTCATGTAATCCTGTAAGGATTGCAAGATGCCTCATTTTAAACCTTTAGGAAAATCATGAAGGCTCTAAATTGGTTGACGTTCTGGGGCAACAACAGAGGATTTGTGGATAGGTTGAAGGCCTACAGTAATAAGTGAGGATTTCCTAATTGGTAAAAGGAGCTGTGGTAATTAGAGAGGATTGCTGGACTGTTTCAAGGCCTATGGTAATAAAAGAGGATTTCTGTATGTGTAAAAAGTGCTCTAGTAATTACAAAGGATGTTCATTGATAATTGGAGAGGTTTTCTGGAGTGGTTCAAGGCCTATAGTAATAAGAGAGGATTTCTGGAGTGGTTGAAGGCCTAGAGTAATTAGAGAGGATTTCTGGAATGGTTCAAGGCCTAGAGTAATAAGAGGGGATTTTTGAGTGGTTGAAGGCCTAGAGTAATAAGAGAGGATTTCTGTGGATTAAGGCAAAGAGTGATAAGAGAAGATTTCTGGAGTGGCTCAAGGCCTATAGTAATTAGAGAGGATTTCTGGAGTGGCTGAAGGCTTTTAGTAATTAGAGAGGATTTCCGGATTGGTTCAAGGCCTATAGTAATTAGAGAGGATTTCTGGAGTGGTTCAAGACCTAGAGTAATAAGAAAGGATTTTTAGAGTGGTTCAAGGCCTATAGTAATAAGAGAGGATTTCTGGAGTGGTTCAAGGCCTAGAGTAATAAGAGGGGATTTCTGGAGTGGTTCAAGGCCTCTAGTAACTAGAGAGGATAGCTGGAGTGGTTCAAGGCCTATAGTAATTAGAGTGGATATCTGGAGTGGTTAAAGGCCTATAGTAATTAGAGAGGATTTCTGGAGTGGTTTAACCTCTTCACCACTGGTTTTCTTGTAACTCAATGCAATTTTGTGCAATATATTGGCTTACCGCGTGGAAGGGGTTAAGGCCTATAGTATTTAGAGAGGATTTCTGGAGCAGTAAATGTAAAGTGGCAATCAGAGAAGATTTCTGGATCAGTCGAAGTTCTGTTGTAATTGGAGAGGATATTTTTGGAGTGGTTGAAGTTTGGGGGTAGTTAGAGAGCAGCTCAGGACTGGTTAGATGTTCGGTGGTAATTAGAAACACTTCTAGATTCATCTTAGCGAATATCTTCTGGCATTCTTTATTTAATTCTATTGCTGGTACCCATATGGATTGATATGGATCAAGGCAAATTCTAGATATTGGCTGTCTGTGTCTCATTGAGAGTAGAGTAGCTGTATATCCATATATATGTGTGAAGGACATGGTTTCTCCGGAAATGACGTTTTTGGAGACACCAGGACTTGAACCCGGGGCCTTCTGCTAGCCAAGCAATTGCTCTACCACTAAGCTACATCTCCTAGTCCTATCAGATAGACTGTGTCTCACGTTACTGGATAGGTATGGTCCAGAGGGGAGCGGGATTACCAGAGTGATACCCCCTTGTGGGTTCACCACTGAGGCGCGGGGAATATGACCCCTACCTATGTATACTTGGGACTTTGGTTGGGACTTTGAGTTTTGGCTTTGGGTGGGGAGCCTGAGTTGGGACTTTGGGTTGGGACTTTGGGTTGGGACTTTGGTTTAGACGAGTGTAGGCTGTTGTTGACGAGTGTAGGATGTTGTTGACAAGTAAATGATGTTGTTGACGAGCGTAAGATGTTGTTGACGAGTGTAGGCTGTTGTTGACGAGTGTAGGCTGTTGTTGACTAGTGTAGGGTGTTGTTGACGAGTGTAGGCTGTTCTCAGGGGCGTGACAGACAGTTTCAAAGTTGGGGTGACTGAGAAGTAAATTGACCTTTTTTGACCCCTCTTTACTCGTTAACCCTTTTTGGTTTGACCCTTTTTTGGGTCGGTCAAAAGTGGAGGGGTTGGGGAACATGTCCCCGCCACCCCCCTGGTAATTGAGGTGTGTAGGGTGTTTGTGACGAGTGTAGGATTTTGTTGACGAGTGTAGGATGTTCTTGACGAGTGTCACCAAATCGGGGTTTCCACAAAAGAAAATTTACAAGTCTATAATCTAGAAAGCAAATTGTACATTCTAGGAGAGTTTTAATTATTTTCATTTCCATGACACTTTCACGTGTAGGAGACCCCTCCCCCCACCCTGGCTCAATCAATACTCCTAGAAATGACTCTAACCCTAGGTTACAAAACTTTCTAGAACCACTTCAGGACTTTGCAGTTGGGCAAGCCATAGGTGATCACAGGAGGATTTCTAGACTTATGAGAGGGGTTCTTTTAAGGCCCAAATTAGTTTTTTACTTAGAAATTTGTAAGAATTAGGTGGAATTAGGTATCTGGCCTTTCTGTATCAACCTATCCTCTTGCCTTACCTTTGAATCATACTGCCCCTTCCTGCTCTTCCCTATACTGCCCTGCCTCTCTAGCGATCCCCACCAGTTAGAGGAAGAGATGGTTGGTACACATCACATTTATTGATGCAGATAGCGGTTGAGGGTGCCATAAAACAGGTTTCTCCAGGTTAATACAGATAACCTTGGCTGCTACTACAGATACCATGTATTTGATAATCAGGGATGAAAGTCTTTGGGGATTTCCCTGATTTCAGGGATTTTGAAATCCCAAAGCCCTATATATTCATATTAAAACCCATGTTTTGTGACTTTCATCCCTGGATAATATCACGTTTGTATGGTCAGCCAGCATCTTCTTTTGTATTTGTTATATTTTACCCAATAAAACACTTTACTCTGTCTACCTGCCCTGTCTCACTCTGTCTACCTGCCCTGTCTCACTCTGTCTACCTGCCCTGTCTCACTCTGCCTACCTGCCCTGTCTCACTCTGTCTACCTGCCCTGTCTCACTCTGCCTCCCCTGTCTCACTCTGTCTACCTGCCCTGTCTCACTCTGTCTACCTGCCCTGTCTCACTCTGTCTACCTGCCCTGTCTCACTCTGTCTACCTGCCCTGTCTCAATCTGCCTCCCCTCCCTGACTCCCTTAAAGTGTGTATGGTGTATTTCTAGGTGTGGGGTCCTTGATGGCCGGGGGGGTCTAATCATGGATATGTAACACTATAAATGACATGTTTGATTACTGATGTGTACTGGGGCGTGTTTCGGGTGTGCATAATGCAGTACTGGTGAGTGATTTGTCTGTGGTAAATTTTAGGTGTGACCACTTCCATGGCCATCCCCCTCCTCTAGAGAGAAAGCTGAGTGGTGTGGTTGCTGGTGAGAAAAACTCCATGCATGCACAAAAGTACAAAGCTCTTTAAAGCAGTATGCATGCCTGAAGGGTTAACCGAGAACACATTCTGTAATTTGTGGAAAAAAATGAAAATGATGATAAAATCAATTCTTTCACCATAAATGGTACTTATACATACAAAGATAGATATCCACATTTTAGATACAAACGTCCGCATAAGGTGGACGACCAGAAACTGTTAAGGCAAAATCCTTATTATAAAGACCTCCATCCTTTGTAGAGAAATTGATTAGGCTCTTTTTTCTTTTTTTTGCCTCTGGACAACTTTACATTTGTCCCTCCCAGCATCAATACTCAGTGTCATTGTGGTTGAAGGTACATACTTTGTTAACTGGGTACCCTTCCCTACACTACCCTGTCCATCTCACACTGCCCTACATTTAAACCTTTAAGGACGCATGTTGCTAAAAGAAGTCATTTGTCATCATGATACATCAATGCAGCCCCAGTGAGTAACTCGCCAGTACTGCATTGGTGCATCATGCTGACCATTTAGGAGTGTCTCAACATCATAAGCAATGATGCTTGAATGCAGCACTGGCAAGCTACTCGCCATGGCTTTATTCATCCATCATGACAACAAACAGCATGATCCATTAAAGCACAATTCTGTGCTTAAAGGCTGAAGGACAGCATTAACCTTTTAAGGAAGGCATGATGCCTCAAGGCGTCACGTTCATTAACCCTTTAAGGATAGCATGAGGCCTCACAGCTTTATATTAACCTTTTAAAAATGGCACAAAGCCTCAAGGTTTTTGACCTTTTAAAGACAGCATGATGCCTGAAGCCCCATTAACCCTTTTACAGTGTTGGCAACAACTTTTTATGCATACAGGCCAATGTGGCCTGTGTAGGCAGATTATACACAGGCCATTAGTCATTTACACAGGTCACATCGACCTTCTTTTCATAGAAATATATATACAGATTGTAATACTTTTGTAGTAACAGCGTATTGGCTTGAATAAGCGCACCTGCGCTTGTTAATTTCGATGGTACCATTTACCCTGCGCTTATACAAGACCTGCGCTCATTCAAGATCCAAAAATGGCCTAAATTTTCATTTCAATACCCTCATTTACCCTGCGCTTATTCAAGACCTGCGTTTATTTGAGACCCCTGCGCTTATTTAAGCCACTACGGTAGTTGGATGGACCTAACTCAGCTTCTAATAGGAATATTTGGAAAAATTCTTTCACTGTTGGAAAGCTGAGATCATTGCCGGCCTTTGTGGCCAATGTCTGATGGCCTCCCTTCCCCCATAACGATTCTACATATGCAAAAGCCTATGTGCCGATGTCATTTCGGCTACACTGCCTTTCAGGACACTCATTTTTTGTGGGCACTAAGAACACTTAAGAAATCCTCTCTAAATACAACAGAACTTTTCGCTCTCCAGAAAACCTCTCTAAAACATTTTACCAGATGGAAAATCCTCTCTTACTGCCACCAAACTTCAACCAATCCAGAAATCCTCTCTAATTTCTACAGCACTTTATACCACTTCAGAAATCCTGTTTATTTACCACCAAACTTCAAACAAACTGGAAATCCTCTTCAATTACCCCAGCACTTTTTAATGGGTCAGAAATCCTCTCTCATCACCATATGCCTTAAACTATCCTCTCTAATCATCACAGGAATTCAACCACTCCAGAAATCCTCTCTAATAACCACAGCATTTTTAACAGTCCAGAAATCCTCTCTAATTACCACAGTACTTTTTGACAGTTCAGAAATCCTCTCTAATTACCATTGGCCTTGAACCAGTCCAGAAATCCTCTCTAATTACCATTGGCCTTGAACCAGTCTAGAAATCCTCTCTAATTACCATGGGCCTTGAACCAGTCTAGAAATCCTCTCTAATTATCATTGGCCTTGAACCAGTCCAGAAATCCTCTCTAATTACCATGGGCCTTTAACCAGTCTAGAAATCCTCTCTAATTACAACAGCATTTTTTCCCACTCCAGAAATCCTCTCTAATTACCACAGCACTATTTAACTGTTCAGAAATCCTCTCTAATTACCATTGGCCTTGAACCAGTCCAGAAATCCTCTCTAATTATCAGAGGAACTCACCACTCCAGAAATCCTCCCTAATTACCACAGAATTTTTTAACAGTTCAGAAATCCTCTTTAATTACCACAAGAATTTAACCAGTCCACAAATCCTCTCTAATTACCATTAGCCTTGAACCAGTCCAGAAATCCTCTCTAATTACCACAGCATTTCAGTTCAGAAATCCCCTCTAATTACCATAGACCTTTAACCAATCAAGAAATCCTCTCTAATTACCAAATTGCTACTTACAAGTCATGAGTCCTCTCTAAACACCACTCCAGTCCAGAAAACCTCTCTAATTACCACAGGAATTGCTTGATATTTTCTCCAATTAATTAGTCCTCAGACCTAATTGCTTCAGTCTTATATGGTTATAGCTCAGTTTTAATTTTGAGTATTGGTTTGAACATTAGATAGCTTTCTAGGTACTGGCCATGATAGCCTCGCGGAGCAGGCGTCCTCCCAGTCCCGTCTCCCTTATAAACAGACTCATTCTCTACACTGCCGGTTGTTTCATGATAGGGTAACAAAGAGTGTGTGTGGAAACCTTTGAAGGCAGCATAGGGCTTCAATGTCCCTGTAACCCGTTAAAGGCGGCAAGTAATTTAACATGCTTTGGACTTGTAGCAAGCTCTTTTTACATATTATCAATGTCCGCTCTAATTCTCATCTACTGCAGTATTGGATGACGTTTCCTGAGTAGCACACACCCACATAGTCACAGCATGCTGCCTGACGTGAACGAATCCGGATCCCTCAAGGAGACACCCCCTACTAACCTGCACCTGGACATGGTAAGATGTAAATACTCTCATCACTAGCATCTATATTACAGGATGCATGTAACTAAAATGTACCAATGTAGCTCCTAGGAGTGACTCACCAGTGTTGCATTGGCACATCATGCTGACCCTTAACCTCATAAGGTCAGCATGATACATCATAACGACCGAAGGTATGATACATTAAGGCATTCTGCCATCCTTAATGGCTTAATGTTAATGGGTACATGCTTAATTACACATTCTCTAATTACCACAGCACTTTTAACCAATGCAGAAATCCTCTCTAATTACTGGGCCACCTTCAACTAAAGCAGAAATCCTCTCTGTTTAAGGGGCCACCCTCAACTAAAGCAGAAATCCTCTCTAATTACCGGGCCACCTTCAACCAATGCAGAAATCCTCTCTAATTACCAGGCCACCCTCAACTAATGCAGAAATCCTCTCTTATTACCGGGCCACCTTCAACCAATGCAGAAATCCTATCTAATTACCAGGCCACCCTCAACTAATGCAGAAATCCTCTCTTATTACCGGGCCACCTTCAACCAATGCAGAAATCCTATCTAATTACCAGGCCACTTTTAAGGAATGCTGAATTCCTCTCTGACTACCAGAGAAGTTGTGCCATTTCAGAAATCCTCTATAATTACCACAGCCCTTAAATTATGGACAACTGTCACAGCCATGAAATTGGTCCATAATTTCACTGTGATTGTAACGGCTAGTAAAAAGGCCCCTAAATTCAGTACAACTGTTACAGCTACAGCTCTGATTTCTCACGTTTAGCAAATAACAATTCTATAAAAACCCAAGGCCACTACAGCTTTCAACCACCGCAGAAATCCTCTTTAATTACCACTGCACATTTGCGCAAGTCCAGAAATCCTCTGTTTGTTACCAGATTTTCAGCCAATTGAGAAATCCTCTCGAACTACCACATGCCTTTATAATAGACCCGTCCAGAAATCCTCTCTTATTACAAATCCTCTCTAACTACTACTGCACTCTTAACTTTCCAGAAATTCTCTCCGATAACCTCCCTGCCTGTCTCCCTACCTGTCTGCCTCCCTCCCTCCCTACCTGTCTCCCTCCCTGTCTGCTTCCCTGTATGTCTCCCTCCCTGTCTGCCTCGCTCCCTGTATGCCTCCTTTCATATCTGCCTACCTCTCTGCCTGCCTTCCTTCCTGTCTGCTTCCCTCTCTGTCTGCCTCTCTCCCTGTCTGCTCAGTGCCTTTTATACTTACCTCCCTGTTTGTCTCTCTGCCTGCCTTCCTCCCTGCCTGCCTCCCTCCCTGTCTGCTTACCCCCTGGCTCCCTTCGTTCCTGTCTGCCTCTCTCCCTGCCTGCCTGCCTTCCTATTTGCCCTTCTCCCTGTCTGCTTATTGCCCTCTATGCCTTCCTCCCTGTCTGCCTCCCTTCCTGCCTGCTAACCCCCCTGCCTGCCTTCCTTCCTGTCATCCTCCCTCGCTGTCCGCTTACCCCCCTGCCTGACTTCCTCCCTGTCTGCCTCTATTCCTGCCTGCTTACCCCCCTGCCTGCCTTCCTCCCTGCCTGCCTGCCTCCCTGTCTGCCTCCCTTCCTGTCTGCTTACCCCTCTGCCTGCCGTCCTCCATGTCTGCCTCCCTTCCTGCCTGCTTACCCCCCTGCCTGCCTTCCTCCCTGCCTGCCTGCCTCCCTGCCTGCTTACTCCCCTGCCTGCCTGCCTCCCTGTCTGTCTGCCTCCCTGCCTTCCTCCCTGTCTGTCTGCCTCCCTGTCTGCCTCCATTTCTGTCTGCCTTCCTTCCTGCCTGCTTACCCCCCTGCCCACCTTGTTCTCTGTCTGCCTCCCTCCCTGCCTGCCTCCCTGCCTGCCTGCTTGCCTGTCTGTCTGCCTCCCTCCCTGTCTGCTTACCCTTCTGTCTGCCTGTCCTACTGTTTCCCTTCCTGTCTGCCAACCATCCTATCTGCCTCCCTACCTGCCATCCTCCATGTGTTCTTACCTCCCTCTCTGCCTTCCTCCTTGTCTGCCTATCTTCTTGCTGCTTGCCCTCCTGTCTCCCTCCCTGTCTGCCTCCCTCCCTGTCTGCCTCCCTCCCTCCTTGTCTGCCTCCCTTCCTCCCTGTCTGCCTTCCTCCCACCTACCTGTCTCCCCGTCTGCCTTCCCCCCACCTACCTCTCTCCCTGTCTGCTTACCTGTCATCCTCCTTTACATCCCTGTTTGCCTGCCTCCCTGTCTGCTTTCCTCCCTGTCTGCCTCCCTCCCTGTCTGCCTCCCTCCCTCCTTGTCTGCCTCCCTTCCTCCCTGTCTGCCTTCCTCCCACCTACCTCTCTCCCTGTCTGCTTACCTGTCAGCCTCCTTTACATCCCTGTTTGCCTGCCTCCCTGTCTGCTTTCCTCCCTGTCTGCCTCCCTCCCTGTCTGCCTCCCTCCCTCCTTGTCTGCCTCCCTTCCTCCCTGTCTGCCTTCCTCCCACCTACCTCTCTCCCTGTCTGCTTACCTGTCAGCCTCCTTTACATCCCTGTTTGCCTGCCTCCCTGTCTGCCTCCCTACCAGTCTGTCTCCCTCCCTATCTGTCTGCCTCCTTGTATGCCCCCCTCCCTCATTGTCCCATTTCCTCTTTCCCTCTCCCCCACCCATGGACTATGTTGAATCTTCTTATACACTGACACTGGGAGTGTATAGTGTATGCTCAGGGCAGAATAGTGCTTAAATGGATTTAGTCATTGGTAGCCGTTATTTAACTGCTCTATCACTGATTTATAACGTTATAAACCTTAACTGTATTGAGGATGAGTTATGTGTTTCTATTTTGCCAAAAACAATGAATATTTAAATAAATAACTAATGTTGTCATTTCTTACAGAGTTGTCTCTGTCTAATACTGTAACAAACTAGCGAAAGTACCATAAGAAATTACTGACTTATTCCTGGTTCCTAATATCTTGGTTCGCAACCAAGGCTGGCCAAATAGAGCATGTTTTTTAACATGCTCATATTATGATTTCATGTGACAGGGCAAAATGGGTCAGTGCCCTGATTAGGAACCAGAGCAATGAGATTAAAGTATCTGGTGGTACACTAACCATGTCTTACCACTGTGTCTATGTTTCAGAAATACATGTCATCTATTAATCATAAATGAATCCACAAAAAGTTTATTGTTTCAACAAATCTAACATTTGCTCAAGTTGCAGGGTTGCCACTGTCAGGGAAAATGTCAGGGAAAACATTTTTTGTTCCAGGTCAGGGAATTGTCAGGGAATTTCAGATTTTTTAGCAAAATGTCATGGATAAATGAGATTTTCTGAAAATGCTGCAAAAATGTATAATTTACCTCCACAAAACTTTATGAACACAACCTGGCCACCTTTTGTTTTGCAGGTAAACTACCATGAATATGAACATTCCATAGTAAGGAGGCTATTGCTATGCATTGTTTACTTAGGGTGTTAGGTGGTCTTGTTGATTTACTTGCTTCTAGATGCTGTTTTTCCTGAAGAAATTGTTTTAAAGTTGCCTTCATTGAATCCTTATATTCCGGACCCGGCTTATGAACAGGGAAGTACAGTATCATTTGTAATCATGTGAAATAATGGCCATTTATCTGTTTGGTCCTTAAACAATAGGTTTTCACATTAAATTTCAGGGCACCCATTCAGCAACACTGGACCCTTCTGGAGTAACTCACCAGTGCTGCATTCATGCATTAAGTCATCCTCTGCATTGACAGATGAACATGATAGTAAGGCAATGCTTAGACATCATGTAGTAATTAAAGAGTTAACCCCAGCTGACCAGCTGTGAACCCACCCCTCCTCACTACACCCGGCCTGCCCAGGCAAGTCTTGTCAAGGGGGGGGGGGCAAAACAATTCGGACCCCTTAATGGGGTTATCAAATTTTTTTTAACTGTTTTGGGTAAAAAATGTCGAGCCCTTGACCGGAGGGGTGTAACAAATTGAGCCCCCCCACCCCCCAGTTGTTGACTCCCTTAAATAGTGATATACTCAATCTGGGACCTGATAGCAAGACCCCTCAACTGATTACAAAGTTACGTATTGTCTGACTGATGTGTAACTAAAGAAGATTGAATTGTTTGGTAAAACATATTTATATTCAGTCAGATATTGGTTCTGCAAGACCTGCTTTGAAGTTAGACATAAGGATTCCACATGCAAAACTGATTATAATTTACATTACAAATTCAATTATGGATTGTAGAGGTTTGAATTACAAACATTACGATTTTCTGTCATGTAAATTGCAATTTTAAGGGTTTGGGGTTGGAAGCTCTGCCAATTTCCGAAAGACATGGACAATCCCCTCCAGTCTCGAGCTCACTAGGACAGCTTTTATCGGCCTAACCAGCAGGTCCCAAATTTAGTACACTAAGGGAGGGAGGGGTGTGGGGAAATCTGCCCCCAGCTGATTCTAGTAGTCACGTGTGTCTGTTGCCATGGCAACCAAATAGCAACATCCCTCCGGTGCCATGGCCAACCCGCTTATCTCTGATTCAGATACAACCCAGATAAAAGACAACCAGAAGTGGGGCCTTAGCCCTTTGAGGGCCACTAAGGGCTTTAATGTGCTCTACCCCTTTGTTGTGAAGATGAAAGAATGCAGCCCTCTGTTGTAAAACACCAGTACAGCATTGATGCATCATACCATCCACAACTGCATTGATGCATCATACCATCCTGTACAGCATTGATGCATCATACCATCCAGTACTGCATTGATGCATCATACCATCCAGTACTGCATTGATGCATCATACCATCCACTACAGCATTGATGCATCATACCATCCAGTACTGCATTGATGCATCATACCATCCACTACTGCATTGATGCATCATACCATCCACTACAGCATTGATGCATCATACCATCCACTACAGCATTGATGCATCATACCATCCACTACAGCATTGATGCATCATACCATCCACTACAGCATTGATGCATCATACCATCCACAACTGCATTGATGCATCATACCATCCACTACTGCATTGATGCATCATACCATCCACAACTGCATTGATGCATCATACCATCCTGTACAGCATTGATGCATCATACCATCCAGTACTGCATTGATGCATCATACCATCAAGTACTGCATTGATGCATCATACCATCCAGAACTGCATTGATGCATCATACCACCCACTACTGCATTGATGCATCATACCATCCACTGCATTGATGCATCATACCATCCAGTACTGCAATGATGCATCATACCATCCAGTACTGCATTGATGCATCATACCATCCACTGCAATGATGCATCATACCATCCTGTACAGCATTGATGCATCATACCATCCACTACAGCATTGATGCATCATACCATCCACTACTGCATTGATGCATCATACCATCCACTACTGCATTGATGCATCATACCACCCACTACTGCATTGATGCATCATACCATCCACTACTGCATTGATGCATCATACCATCCAGTACTGCATTGATGCATCATACCATCCACTACAGCATTGATGCATCATACCACCCACTACTGCATTGATGCATCATACCATCCACTACTGCATTGATGCATCATACCATCCACTACTGCATTGATGCATCATACCATCCAGTACTGCATTGATGCATCATACCATCCACTACAGCATTGATGCATCATACCATCCACTACTGCATTGATGCATCATACCATCCACTACTGCATTGATGCATCATACCATCCACTACTGCATTGATGCATCATACCATCCACTACAGCATTGATGCATCATACCATCCACTACTGCATTGATGCATCATACCATCCACTACTGCATTGATGCATCATACCATCCACTACTGCATTGATGCATCATACCATCCAGTACTGCATTCATGCATCATACTTTCCTATGCGTTCTTAGTCAATCTATATGTGCATCAGGCCAAGAAATGAACATGAGTCTCAAGTCATTGCATGTAAGCATCATGCTGCTCTTATAGGGTTAGCAGTGTACCATGTACACTACAGTAGGGTGCATTAGTGACTTCCATAGAGGCAACCTTACCATTTAAGGGTAGCACAGCCATAGTGCTCTAATGATGCATGGATGCATCCCTGGCAATTAACCTGCCAGAGATGCATTCAAATTCAGGCTTCATGCTGGCCCTTTGGGAATGTATCAATCCTGTAGTGTCTGTATGATGCTTAAATGCAGCACTGGCAGGTTCCTCACCAGAGCTGCATCCATGCATCATGATGACATACAACCACCTCACACTAAAGCACTGTGCGGCCCTTAAAGGGCTAGCTTTCCATCCTCATCTCTAATTGCTGCCAGATGTGGTTGTGGCCGCTGATCCCTAAACCTTTAAGGAATGTAATGCTTTAATCTGTTGCACCCTTATGCCGGGACCCTTGTTCATCATGATGTATGAATGCAGCCCAGGTGAGTGACTCCCCATATTCATGCTAAATGCTATGCAGGGTTAGTAACTCACCAGTGCTGTTCATTTTTCATCATGATGCATATGTAGATGGAGGATAGCCATACTTGTGAATTACTCAAGAGGACTTGATCCATGCACCCTTTATATAAAAGGGCGTAGCCCCTTAAAGTGCTATGCCTACTGGTGCCCCTCACTATAAGGCCACTCCAAATAGTAACTGTGTCTCTGAGAAGCTGGATTATGTCATTTGTGAACGTGCACTGTGTGTCGAGTATTATGTGTACGTTGCTTAAGTGTCAGGCTGAACTTACAGGGTAAATGTCCATCATTTGTGAATGTTCCCTAAGTGTCATGCTGCCATTACAGGGTAAATGTCCATCTTTTGTGAATGTTCCCTAAGTGTCATGCTGCCATTACAGGGTTAATGTCCATCATTTGTGAACGTGCCCTAAGTGTCATGCTGCCATTACAGGGTAAATGTCCATCATTTGTGAATGTTCCCTACGTGTCATGCTGCCATTACAGGGTTAATGTCCATCATTTGTGAACGTGCCCTAAGTGTCATGCTGCCATAACAGGGTAAATGTCCATCATTTGTGAATGTTCCCTAAGTGTCATGCTGCCATTACAGGGTTAATGTCCATCATTTGTGAACGTGCCCTAAGTGTCATGCTGCCATTACAGGGTAAATGTCCATCATTTGTGAATGTTCCCTAAGTGTCATGCTGCCATTACAGGGTTAATGTCCATCATTTGTGAACGTGCCCTAAGTGTCATGCCGCCATTACCGGGTTAGTGTCCATCATTTGTAAACTCTCCCTAAGTGTCATGCTGCCATTACAGGGTAAATGTCCATCATTTGTGAATGTTCCCTACGTGTCATGCTGCCATTACAGGGTTAATGTCCATCATTTGTGAACGTGCCCTAAGTGTCATGCTGCCATTACAGGGTAAATGTCCATCATTTGTGAATGTTCCCTAAGTGTCATGCTGCCATTACAGGGTGAATGTCCATCATTTGTGAATGTTCCCTAAGTGTCATGCTGCCATTACAGGGTAAATGTCCATCATTTGTGAATGTTCCCTACGTGTCATGCTGCCATTACAGGGTTAGTGTCCATCATTTGTAAACTCTCCCTAAGTGTCATGCTGCCATTACAGGGTAAATGTCCATCATTTGTGAATGTTCCCTACGTGTCATGCTGCCCGTACAGGGTTAATGTCCATCATTTGTGAACGTGCCCTAAGTGTCATGCTGCCATTACCGGGTAAATGTCCATCTTTTATGAACATTCCCCAAGCGGCCTACACAGGGTGACCAGTTACAGTGTTATAAGTGGACAAGATGGCGGCCTGCACAGGGTGACCAGTTACAGTGTTATAAGTGGACAAGATGGCGGCCTGCACAGGGTGACCAGTTACAGTGTTATACGTGGACAAGATGGCGGCCTACACAGGGTGACCAGTTACAGTGGGGTGGCCTTTACTATCCACTTTATACACAGGTGTGTGGCAGTGAAGTATTTGACCAAAATCCCCCTCACCAAGGGTCTGTTTTTAGTCTTACTATCCGAGGCCTTCTTTATAACAGTGACGCAAAAATGGGGTCACCAGTTACCATGGGGACTGTCTGGGGTGGGAGGGGAGGGGGGTGGAAGATGTACTACATGTACACACCACATCACCACAAAGGGATAGGGACTACACCCTTCATTTTATAAAGTGATATCACTTTTAGTTTTAAAACTATATCATCAACTGTACAGTCATTTTCACCCTCGCTGGAAGGTGGTACCCCTCAGGTGGTGCGGGGGGAGGGGGAGGGCAGGGATGAGTGCTTCGCCAATGGTACAGAATGCACACAGCTATGTATCTGTCTGTGTCTGTGTCTGTGTAGGGGGGGGTTTGGGGGGTGTCAGCGTAGAGCAGTGGGTATGGGGTCCGTTTTATGTAGAAAGTGCCCCACCCTTGATTGGCTCCAGCTGTTTTCATCGCCGTCTGTCGCCACTGGGTCTCACTGGCCCTACTGGGTTTACTGACGAAAAATGACCCAGGCCTGACATTTCTGTATACGAATCTTGCCAAAAAAACTGGGTGTTGAAATATAGATTTTGACTTTAGTTCATCAAATTGTGTAAGAGCCTCCTAGCATAATCCCTGTATTATATTCTTTCCAAGATAATCTCAATGATCTTTTATATTTTGGTGGTGGGAGGGGGGGGGGTTTCTGAAACATTCAAGGTGTACCATGTTTGATTTGCGTGCTGCTTCAAGCTAGGCACATATTTAGAGGGCTGGACCCCGCATATGCCCCCCTAGATAGGAACTACAGCCCCAAGTGCTGGAAAACAACCATAAACAGACATCTCGTTGGGTCATTACTATATAAAGGCAGGGCTGGGGAGTTTCTATTCATATCCATCCATGCAGAAACTACATGGTTGATGACCCTCCTGATAATGCATGAGTGCAGCAATGTGAGTTATTTGCCAAGGCGGCATTCATGCATCTTGCTGACAAAGGCTACAAGTGCTTTACCTGTGGGGGGTCCCGTCCCCACCAACACTGCCCAGCCGTCAACATGTGTGGGTGTGATCTGCAATCACATTCTTAGAGATATACTATAGCACCATATATGTGCTGGGAGAGTAACAGTGTATGGGTGCTGAGACCATCCATGTGATGGTGGTGGCAGGGTGGGCAGCAGATGGGGTCAGTATGTAGGACGCAACAACAGTCTCAAGGAGCTCCCTACCTTGTCGTTACAAGAAACAAACAAAACAATCTCATCAACATCTAATATGAATATATCACTATTGATACCTATTTTACAGCCTTTGTCATTTCTGTGACCCCAACTCCATGAGTTTTGTGTACATTGGCTACCTTATATATGTCACGTTCAGATTTTCCTGCCATTGAAGCAGGTCGGTTATGTATATATGTATTGACTATAAAAAAAAATACAAAAAAATAGAACTTTACCATATCTATATTTGTTATAACAGAGCGTTATCTGGGAACCTCCATTGGAATCATTCTAAGTTATCAACAGGCTGATATCAAATAGTTGGACGATCGTCTCTAATAGTAATATTATTGCAGTCATATCATATATGTATATTCTCATCAAAACATGTATAACTTGGAGAGATGAACAAGATAACAACTTTAGATTTGCCCTCAAAATCCATGTTTATGTCTAAAAAATTATAATTCACGCCACCATAAAAGTTTATGCGTTAAGATTCTCTTTATATTGATTACAGCTAAGATAGTATGTTTATTTACAACATTAAAAGATAAATTGACCCATTTCCATATTCAGTTTTCTACAAAAGGGGTCATCCCAATATAAATAACAAAGAAATTGTTGATTGATTTATATTAAGAGTATTGGTCATAATATAACGTAACCCCACTTTATTGGAACCCTAGGCCATATATATTTATCAGGGTGGTCCTCTTGCATTAATTTCATTCTGGAGTATGCTTCCCATCCCTTTATATAATGCCTGTTTTGAGCCCCTGCCCCTGCCTGCCGGCTGAGGACCGCCTGTGGCATAGCACAGGTGGCCAGTGTGTGTGCTCCCTTCTACATTACTACCTTCATGGTCAGGCTGCCTGTGGGCATATGTAGCTTAGGCCTTTAAAGGGGAAACTCAGGTAACTCTGGGCTGCTTATATTGTATTTGGTGTGGTATACTTTGGTATATTTTGGTATGTATACTTGGTTTACTATCTCTGTATGCCGGCTCTGTATACCTCGTTAATTATGCTCAGCTGACAAGTAAAATTTCAGTAAAGGTTGGTAAGCCTCCCCCCCAGCACTGCCTTCATGGACGTACCTCTGAGCAAGGGGATTTTTTGCAAATTTACTAAAAAGTTCATTTCTGCATGTATTTAAATTAGCTAATCTTAGAAGACATTTTCAAAAAATAAGTTGGATTATTTTAAAAACGTAATGCCTGACATCAGACAATATACATGTTGTCATGCCCAGTAGTGCTTTTAACTCTTCAAGGGCACCTAAAGTGTTTTTTTGCTAACACATTGATGACCCTTTTGGGGTGTATTCACCCCATTGGATGCATAATATTCTGAAATGCAGCGTTTGCGAGTTAATTTCCAGGGCTGTATATTGTTAATCTATGCTGGGGTAATAATATAAGTGTTACCGTAACTCGGCGATGGATAGCTTTCTGCCCCTGCATGGTAGAGCTCCAACATTCACAGCCCTTAAAGGGATGCATAATTATTTTAGTTAATTTGGGAAAACATTGTAAATACAAGTACTATCTTAGTAGTGAAATCAGACAAAAAAGCATATCTCAGTTGTGCGTGATCATCAGAAATATACCATTATCATAGGTGACCATAAACAATGTGCTAAATGATGGGTGACCAAGAAATACGATAGTAATGCAGGGAATGCCTTTCTCTCCAAAATTGCCTCAACAAGTGGACCAAAAGTAGACTCTTTCCCTTGAAATTGTTTTCACACATGGTATCCAAATGTGGGGGAGTGCGCCCTCCCCGGGGTACATACTCCTCCTCACTGCAGCTGCCTCTCGGTGCATGTGTACTCTCCTACCTCTCCTCCCCCTCTCTCTGACTGCTAGACTGGCTCCAGTCCCCAAAATCTACCACTAGGCCACCCCTGAAATCTGTATATGGCAGATATTGGTAAACTAATATTTAGCCAAAGAGAATCACAGAGGGGGATTGTTTATATAGCGATGGTTGTGTATCAAAATACCTGTAATAATTCCTTTTATATTTAGATTTCTGATGGAAAAAGAAGGCATTGGATAAAATGTCAGCATTTTGTCCAAAAAGGGGTTATTTTGAATCCAAAAAAGGCCAGTGTTTTCCCATAAAAGGGGGGTTATTTTCTGCCTAAAAATCTGTGGAAATGGGGCAGTTTTTGAGAAGAGGGAACACAGGTTGTGTAACTTTACCATGAGGAATGCAGGGACGGGGGTTCACAACAGGCATCCAAGTCTCAGGGAGGGCCCACCTTCCCCTCCTCCCTGGTTTAAATGAAAGACTTAAGCAAGTCTATGTGACTGCCTGCGTACCTGCCTCTGCCTGCCCGGCACATCTTCCTTCTGTGTCCCTCCTGTGTCTAGCACCCCCTCCACACACACACACACCCACACCCACACCCACACAGCCTCACCCCGCCCTCTGTGACTCCCTGCAGCCTCCTCCTCCCATGTCCCTCCTGTGTCCAGCACCCCCCCCCCCCCCACACACACCCAACATATGTATGTATACACCATAAATGTGCCTCCTGCTGCCCCTGCTGCCTGCCTCTGCTGGGGTCATGCACTCTGCTCTCTATTATTAGTGCACAAACCTTCATCATAGGACAACATGTAAACATCAGCTGGTCAGCTTCATTCTACACCACTAGGATCTACCAAGGAACACACTACATACATCTTGGAAACTTCAGCATCATTTATCAGCCATTGGATTCACATTTCTAAGGTTGGTCAATTACAAAATTTAAGCCACATGACACAGCCATGTACAACATGATGTGTGTGCTTATACTTAGAGAGATAGACAGAGATCGAGACAGAGACAGAGACAGACAGTTACAAATTAATGATCATTTAAGTATTGGTGGATGCAAACATTTCAGTGTGTGTCAGTGTAGATGTAACAGTATTTTTCATATTTTTAAATTCATCCTGGCATCCATCGGCTTAGCTATATAGCGTGCCTGTATCAGATAACAGCAGCCTTATTGGTCTGGTGTAATCAGGTAATATACCCCCTCTAGGTATTACCCTTAACTCTAGGTTAGGTATCTAACTTGAGTTAGTATGTCTCATAGTAGAAAGTATCAAGATATGCAGCCTCCGACATTGGCCTGAGTATAGGGGTAGATAAACACGACCTGCCCTGGATGACCTGCCACTTAAGGTAGTGTTATGTAAGCAGGAGCATGACCCGGGAACATGCACTGACCTAGGGCTGAGGGGGGGGGGTAGGAGGCCTGGGGTCAGGGCCTAGGGTACCTCTGTGTGCGGCATGAGTCATACCACGTGACTCTGGTACGTAAACAAACAGAAGCACGTGGGGTGGACCAGGTGGTAGGGCTTGTCAGTGGTCTCCAGCCATATTTATGTAAGAATCCCAGATGAGTTTTGAGTTTTAGTAATTTTTATTTGGCAATAATTACATTTACAAGTATAGTCTTTCAAATTTATGCCACAAAAGGTGGACCTGGCAATCTTCCAAGCAACCTCGCTGTACTTAGGGGACATATTAACCAGGTTCACCATCAAACGGTATCTAGCTGGATGGGCACTCTAATGTCTAGAAGCCCAGCATATCAAAGAGAAACATAGCACTAAACTATATAACCACCTCCGAGGGATGTATGTACATACATAATGCTGGTTTTAGCCTACAGCATTTCACCAATATCAGGAATGACTACAGAAGGGGATCTACACTTTCTCTCATTCCTTTGTATTCTAGATGTATTTGACCATAGTTTAACACATTTTATTACATTCTGAAATGTAGGACGCCATGCCAGGTGGTTTCAAATTCAAACACCAGTCTGGAATAAAAATATCTTTTGACAGGTACAGCGTAAACGTATATATCCAGGTTTTTACTCAAAACAGGATGAAATAAACATGTCCCCCCTGGTTGCCCCCGGTTAATGAAATTGAAACTAACCTAAAACATCACAAGAAAGCCCATTGATTTTGCCACAATAAAAGCTCCAAGTTTATTTGAAGCCTGTGATGAAGATCAAATCTATGAGATGAGCAAATACTACCGGCACATTGTCCTAGTTTCTAAAAATGAAAACCCACACAATTGGAGGGCATGGAGTATACCATGTTAAAGGATAGTTTACCCATTAGGCTTGCCATTGATGTGTGAATGCAGCACTGGTGGGTCACTTGCCAGTGCTGTATTCATGTATCATGACAACAAAGGGTATGATGCATCAAAGCATCATGCAGTGACTCACACACCCACCCACTCACTCACTCACTCACTCACCCACCCGTCCACCCACACTCTCATCCAACCACCCACTCACCCATTCACTCACACAACCACTCACCCACCCATCCCCCACTCACTCACTCACCCCCTCACTCACTTTCCCATCCACCCACTCACCCACCCATCCACCCACTCACCCACTCACTCACCCACCCATCCACCCACTCACCCACTCACTCACCCACCCACTCACTCACTCACTCACTCACCCACTCACTCACGCACTCACGCACTCACGCACTCACTCACTCACTCACTCACTCACTCACTCACTCACTCACCCACTCATGCACCCACTCACTCAAGAACTCACTCACTCACCCACTCACTCATGCACCCACCAACTAACTCACTCAGCCACTCACTCACTCATTCACCCACTCACTCACTCACCCACTCCCTCACTCACCCACTCACTCACTCACTCATCCACTCACTCACTCACCCACTCACTCAAGTACCCACTCACCCACTCACCCACACACTCACTCACTCATTCACTCACCCAACAACTCACTCACTCATTCACTCATTCACTCACCCACCAACTCACTCACTCACTCACTCACCCACCCACCCACTCACCCACTCATTCACTCACCCATCAACTCACTGACTCACTCACCCACTCACTTACTCACTCACCCACTCACTCACCCTCCCACTCACTCACTCACTCACTCACTCACCCACTCACTCACCCACTCACCCACTCACTCACTCACCCACTCACTCACCCACTCACTCACCCACCCACTCACTCACTGACTCACTCACCTACCAACTCAATGACGCACTCACTAACTCACTCACTCACTCACTCACTCACTCACTCACTCACTCACTCACTCACCTACGACAGCCTACACATAGTGACTACACAGTAAACAAAAAATGTTATACAACATTTTGTTATGTTATTTCAGGTTATATAACGTTTCTCTAATGCTCCTCACTATGGCAGAACATTATATACCATTTTAAAACGTTATTTTGATGTAAAATAACGTTTTTTTTGTAGCTGGGTAGTCACTAGGCAGTGCTGCAAACATGCATCATGGTGATAAAGTGCATACCAGGGTTGAGTGCATTATGATTTATCATGACATGGTTTGGTTTAACGCATTAAAGCAGCCATTAAATGGTTAAACCCACATGTCTCGGTACCCCTTCACCAACAGTCAGGGTGCAGTCGGGACAGGTACTCAGCCCTATTTATAGGAGAGCTAACCGTTTAAGGACAGCATAATGCCTTAAAGTATCATGCCCATGGTCATCATGATGCATGAATGCAGCACTGACGAGTAAATCACCAGTGCTGCATTCAAGCATCAAGCTGATCAAGTTGAGACACTCCCAAAGGGTCGTCATGATGCACAAATGCAGCCTAGGCAAGTTACTCACTGGGGCTGCATTGGTGCATCATGACGACAAATGTCATTTTTTAGCGACATCGGTCCTTAAAGGGTTAATAGGGTTACTACAACAGACATGTTCAGTTGTTGTCACACCCCCCTCCCCTACACACCCCTGTACAGCATTGAGAGCTGGATGCTACACTGGTTCCTTAAACCAGTCCAGAAATCATCTCTAATTACCGAAGCATCTTTTTACAGTCCAGAAATCCTCTCTAATTACCACAGAACCAATCCAGAAATACTCTCTAATTACCACAGGAATTCAACCACACCAAAAATCCTCTCTAATCACCACAGCACTTTTTTACAGTCCAGAAATCCTCTCTAATTACCACAGAACTTCAATCGGTCCAGAAATCCTCTCTAATTACCACAAAACTTCGATCGGTCTAGAAATCCTCTCTAATTACTGCAGCACTTCTCACCACTTCAGAAATCCTGTATATATTTACTACCAAACTTCAACCAATCTGGAAATCCCCTCTTATTACCAGAGCACTTTTTGCTGTTCCAAAGATCCTCTCTAATTACCATAGCACTTTTCATAAGTCCAGAAATCCTCTCTAATTACCACAGGACTTGAGCACTCCAGGAATCCTCTCTTATTACCACTTCACCTTTCACTAGTCCAGAAATCCTCACTACCTCACTCACTCACTCACACACCCACCCACCTACTGACTCAATCACCTACCCACTAACTCACTCACTGACTCACTCACTCACTTACTCACTCAATCACCCATTCACCTACCAACTCACTCACTCACCTACTCAGTCACTCACTGACTCACTCACTCACTGACTCAGTAACTCATTCACCCACTAACCCACTCACTCACCTGCCCACTCACCCACTCACTCACTCACTCCATCACTCCCTCACTCATTCGATCACCCGCGCACTCACTCATTCACCTACCCACTCACCCACTCACTCACTCACTCACTCACCTACCTATTAACTCACTCATTCACCCATCCACTCACCCACTCACTCACACACTCACTCACTCACTCACTCACTCACCCACTCACCCACTCACCCACTCACCCACTCACCAACTCACTCACTCACCTACCCATTCACTCACTCATTCACTCAGTAACTCACTCACTCACCTACTCACCAATCCACCCACCCACTCATTCACTCACTCACTCACCATCTCACTCACTCACTCACCTACTCACTTACTCACTCACTCACTCACTCACTCACCTATGGCACCCTACATATAGTGACTAGTTACAGTGGTAAGCAGACGTTCCTACCTAGACTGGGCAAGTTTTTTAAATAAAGACAAAAACAGATGTCTTCTCTGTCTCTGAGTGGGAGTATGGCAGGGAGGGGAAGAGGAGATCCTGGTGATGCAGGCCAGCCCTTACCCACTCCGGGCCTTTCTCCCTGCACCACTCATTCCCCTGTCCCCTGCTACACACGACTGTCTAGGCTTATCTCAAGATGTGATAAGCTTTAAAGTCAGCATAGTGCTTTAATGTGCTCTTTGTCATCATGATGCATGAATGTATCCCTTGTATGGTGAGTAGACTTGGCAGTGCTCCAAACATGCATCATGGTGATAAAGTGTATACCAGGGCTGAGTGCATTATGATTTATCATGACATGGGTGGGTATAGTGCATGAAAGCAGCCTTTAAATGGTTAACACTTTAAGAATAGCATAATGCCTTAATGTATCACACCCTTGGTCGTCATGCTGCATGAATGCAGCACTGACAAGTAAATCACCAGTGCTGCATTCATCAATCTGACCCTATGGGGTTGAGACACTCCCAAAGGGTTTTCATGATGCACCAATGCAGCCCCAGCGAGTTACTCCTTGGTGCTGCATTGGTGCATCATGATGACAAATGTCATCTTTTAGCAACATCCATCCTCAAAGGGTTAACAGGGTTACTACAGCAGACATGTTTGGTTGTCATCACAGGCACCCTCCCCCCCTACCCCCACACACCCCTGTACAGCAGTGAGACCTACTAGAGGACTTGACAATGCAAAAACTGCATAATGGTGGAAGAGCTTACACTTCTTGTGCATGGAGATTGGTTAAAAGCGACCTGGCAACACTGGCTGTTTTTTAAGACAAATTACATTCTGGGACAAAATTTAAGGTACCTGGTTGTGGAGTAAATTGAGAGTAGGATAAAGGGCCCAAAAAGTGACTTTGTGACCTGACCCTGACTTTCCAACCACCCCCAGCCTTCTCCCTCAATAGGCCTGGGTGCCTGAAGTGCATTTTTTAAAGTTGGGTTAGGAGCTGCATCTCAGAGGCACAATTCTCTCTCTAAATGGTCGATAACTACTTGTAACACATTCAAAAATCATCCTTATGTATTTTTCATAACATAAATACACACAGAAAAGCATAAAAGCATAAAATAATGATACAGAAGAGAGTTCCTATGGTTGCCACTGGTCGCATGACCGAGCCAATATCAGAAATCTCCATAGGCTATACCATTGTAGGGGCTAGGGTTGTACGGGGTTTATATGACGGGTTCTGTTGGATGCTGTGTTGCAAACTCCATCCAAACCCTTCAGCCCGACGGCAGGTGGCAGCATCTGCCCCGGTCTTGGGCCAGGTATAGTGGTATAGGGGGACAAGATGGCAGCCTACACAGTGTAACCAGGTATAGTGGTAAAGGGGGACAAGATGGCGGCTTACACAGTGTGTTCAGGGACAGTGGTATAGGGGGACAAGATGGCGGCTTACACAGTGTGTTCAGGGACAGTGGTATAGGGGGACAAGATGGCTGCCTACACAGTGCGGTCAGGTACAGTGGTATAGGGGGACAAGATGGCTGCCTACACAGTGTGACCAGGTATAGTGGTATAGGGGGACAAGATAGCGGCTTACGCAATATGGTCAGGTACACATGATCATTTGTTATACTGGCTACTCACTCACCCACTCACTGACTCACTTACTCCCTCACTCACTCACCCACTCACTCACTCCTTCACTCACCCACTCACCGACTCACTCCCTCACTCACTCACTCACCCACTCACTCACTCCTTCACTCACCCACTCACCGACTCACTCCCTCACTCACTCACTCCCCACTCACTCACTCCTTCACTCCCTCAGCCACGCACTCAGTCACTGGTCAGCAGGAGCCCCTACCCACTGCCATTGTTACCACTAGCACCACTCATCCTCCTTCCCCTGCTGCATCTTGCTTATCTCCCTATGTGTAACCCTTTAAAGGCTGCATAGTGCTACAAACATGTATCATGGTGATGAAGGGCATTCCAGGTCTGAATGCATTATCATGACAAGGTTTGTAAAGTTAATTAAAGTACTATGCAGCCCTTAAATGGTTAACGAGGCTACATCAACAGACAAGATGTGAAGGAGTGTCCTGCTGCCTGGTCCTACTGGGTTGTCGACACAGGCAGACCTCCCCGCCAACTTTTTTAAGCCCTAAAATGGTTCAATATAGGGCAATATAGGGCCTTTGCTCGTTTGAATGTTTAAAGAAATTTAAAAAAAGGAAGGAGTGGGGGCAGCATAGCCAGCTGCTGATAAGGTACGCTGGCTGCAGGATTAACTCTTTAAGGGCCACATGGGGAAAGAGACTGTACTAGTACCAGTTCTCAAGTGTACTTCGAGAGATAGCACGCAAGGAGGGAGAGGGGCATCGGGGTGGTAATGTGGGTGTCTAAGCAACAGGTGATTTGATAGGCTTGGTCAATGCAGTCTCAGTGAAAACTTTTTTGCCATGCAGGACATTCGGTCCTGCAGATTTAATATTTTGCAGGACTGGCTGACATTTTGCAGGCCCGGATGCCTGAGCGCACTTTTCATATCTCAAAAAAAAATTATATAGCAAGAATTTATATTGAATCAATACAGCTTTCCTGTATATTCCTATTGAAACATTGTAAAATTTACAATCTAGAGTAATGATTTTCAAAATGTTTATGCAAAATGCTTTTCTCTCTAGAGACCTTAAAAATGGTCCAATTTACAAGCCATAAAAACTGACATGTAGCCAAAGATCCAGCCAGTCATTTGGACCGGCAGTAGGAGCAGTATAGCCGGTCCAGAAGCCTTTTAGCCAGCTATAGCCGGTGTCCGGCACGTTTTCACGGACACTGTCAATGGTAGAAGAGAATTTGGGGGGGTCCCACGGTAGAGACACAACTTTGACTTCATATTTTTCAGGGGGAGGGGGGGTCGCCAGGGCTCATTAGTGCATTGCGATAAATTTCATCAGTTAGAGACATGCCATCCTTAACCCTTTGAGGAAGGCATTATGCCTTAGAGCATCATGCCTTGGTCCTCACAATGCATGAATGCAGTCCTTGTAACTAGCCAGTGCTGTACTCAAGCATCATGCTGACCTTATGGGGTTGAGACACTCTTGTAGGGTCAGCATGATGCACCAATGCAGCACTGGCAAGACACTCGCTGGGGCTACATTGGTGCATCATGAGGACAATCACCATCTTTCAGCTACATTGACAGAAAGGACTGCCATGGTTTAGGGCCATTCAGCAGGAGGAAGGAAGCTGTAGATGCAATGTTACATAATGCCACGTGTCTATACACCCCCTCCTGGTGTAACCCCCCCTGTAGTCCTCCAACACCAATGGGGTCACCCTACCTGTATGATGACCATACATGGCTACCCAAATTGTCAAACTTGAATTTTAGAGAAACTGCTGTGTTACTAGGTCGATATTTATTTAACATATTCTGCTCAATTTGTCAATTTTTAAAAGGGCAGTGTGGAATTTTACCATTGTACATGTCCCTGGGCCCAAAACCCTGGTTTAGAGACCTTATAGCAGGATTTACTCCCTCAACCAGGGTTTACAGACCTTAATCCAGGTATAAGGCCCTGAACCCAGGTTAAGGTACCAAAACCTGGGTTAAGGTACTCTTAACCCTGTTTAAGGGAGTTAATCCTGGCTTTTATCCCTCATACTAGGATTAAGTAGAAAATGCAGGGGTAGAGCCAAGGCTGGGTACATGTAATCCTACTGAGGAATATACCCTAATCACAGGGTGACCCTGAGAAAATATCTGAATCAAGAAATATTGTAAGAAAATAAAGTAAAACATATCTTTTAAAGGCCATTTAGGGCTGAAAATGTACCCTTTTCTCCCTAAATTTGCTTAAAAAGCACCCCTTATCAAGGACCTTTGCGGGTCCGTGCCTAGGACCCAAAAACGGACCCTTTCCCTTGGATCATGTTCACACATATGTCACCAAATCTGAGGTAGTGCTGGCCCCCCAGGTGTTTAAATAACCAGGCAACCAGGCATTTCAAAAGCTTGCCATATCACAGTGTTGATTTTAGTGGTCCACCCACCTGCAGACGGCTCCAGTCTCCCGGTCTCCAGTACCAGCCCTGCACGCCCCACCACCCGACCCCCACCTCCACCCCTCCTCTCCACACACACACATGCACACACATATACACACTAACACAGCACAAACTTGGCTGACATGTGTATATGCACGTTCATCCTCCTCCCGTGTGCCTCCTGTGTCCGGCCAACACCCCCCCTTCCCCCACCCACCTACCCTCCACGCTCCACCACGCACACCCACACACGTGCCTCCTCCTGCCCCTGACTGTTGCTGCTGAGGTCACACAGGTCATGTACTCTGCACTCACTATCAGTGCACATCATACGACATGGGTGACATGTAAACATCAGCTGGTCAGCTCTACTTTACACCCCTGGGATTTATCAACAAACCAACCAGATCCAACTTACTTCAGCTTTATATAGTATTCACGATTCTAAGGTTAGTCAATCTATTCCACCATCAGTTGCAGATTGTTAACTTAGTAGGCTAGATAACATACTAGTAGTCATGATGATGATCTACATGATGGACTGGATGTGTGAGGATATACGTTCATTATAGGCTGCTACTTAAGGACTTGTAATAGGAAGGCATCATCTAATGACTTGGATCTGATCTTAGTCTCAGAGGGATTCCCGAGGGGGGACTTTTTCTTTTAACCTTAAGGGCTGTTTAAAGTTGCGTCGTTACGAAAATATGGTCATTTTCTAGGGAAAATTACCTGTGAGAAAATCACAGCCTACTATACAAGTCCTTAACTGCCCCCCCCCTCAACACATACACACCTATTCAATCGGACTGTAAAAGTTTGGCTGTGCACTCACATGAGCTAGGTGCCAGCTTCCACTAGCTCATGCTCCAAAAATAATTTTCTCATTTCCCGAAAGTAAGATGAATAGACTTGCCTGGTGGACAAATACGTTCATTTTTCCTTAAACTAGTCATTTGTCTGCCAGGCGAGTGTTGACAGAATTATTTCTGACTGTGGAGATATCAGAGCCCTCCCCCGGACACTCACCTCCCCACCCAACCTGTTATACCAAAATGTTTCAATGTGCAACCATATTGTAAGGTTATTAAACGTATTTTTAACATAAAATTGTGATGTATAACCTTGTCGTAGCTGTAGTATTATGGCTATTATTCATGTTGAGAAAATAGGGTATAAGGTGAGACTCTAACCTGTTATGGTGAGATTTGTGTACCAATGCCGAGACCACACAGCCATGAAGCCTGTACACAGAAAATTTCTTTAGATAATTTAATGATCTGAAGAAATCTTCTAGATTAATATCAGAGGCTCTGTGGTGCCTGTGTTCCATGCAGAACAGTTCAAAGGGGGTGTATTTGACACCTGAATCCGTGGAAAGCGGGTGTGTTTGACACTGACACTGTGGAAAAGGGGTGTATTTGATGCTGTGGAAAGAGGATTTATTTGACACTCCACAGAGAGGAGGTATACCAGTATTTCACATAGACCATAGACTCATCGGACAGGGGGTCTTGTTATTAGGAGACAGACAGGACAGCCTATATATTACCGTAAAACCTCGCGTATAAGCCTAACTCGCGTATAAGCCGCACCCCGACTTTGGGCCGATCCTATAAGCCGCACCAGCGATCTGATTCCGGTGACTTTTATACTGTACTATAGGAGCAAAAACTCGCGTATAAGCCGCATCCTGACTCTGTGCCGATCCTATAAGCCGCACTGGCGATCTGATTTGCGTACAAGCCGCGGCTTATACGCGAGGTTTTACGGTACTTATGAAAAGGGTGTGCTCCTCAAATCGTTTTACCAAAAAAGGGGTACTTTTTGGGCTCCAAAAATCTATGATTTCATAACTAAAAGGGTACCCTTTTCACTCCAAATTCCTTGGAAAGGGGGTGTATTTGAAACCCCATAACAAGGATGGTGTCTGTATAGGTTTGGGAGTGTGGGGACCTGGAGTCAAACATGTCCCAACCTTGTCCCAGGATCACCTCATCTAGGGTCAGGTGACCGGAAACACACCAATTACTTTAGGCCTTAAAATTATCCTATAAAGGGCAGTATACTAAGATTGGTATTATACTAAAGCTGACTCGGGTTGTGTACAACCAGTATCCACAGGAGTTTATAGCAGCTGGCCAGTAGGGGCCTACTCAGGAGCTCAGCAAAGTGTCTTCTTAGAGTCCCCCACTCCACTGTAGGAAACTGTACCACTTCCCTGGGGAATATTGTATAAGACACACCCTTTATATGCATATTTGGTATCAAATTACAGCTGAGATAAAATTAAAGGTTTATTTGTGTACACTGTATAGTTTATACATGAAAATCTGATATGAACTGCAATATTTACAGAGCCCCACCCCCACTCTCTAGTGGCTTTGTTTAGACCGGGCAGCTGGGCCGACCATGTTTGGTGCGGGTACCTCTGTTTAACCCTTTAAGGGCAGTATGGTCCCTATAGGCAATGTCTCATGGTTCACTTGATGTCATGAAGTAAATATGAGTTGTTTCAGGCATCAACCTGTAGTATGATATGATGCATGAATGCAGTACTTACTGGTGAGTTACCGCTGAGGGCTGCATCCATTTATAGAATGGCATAGCATCTGAAAGCACTGTGCTACACCTAAAGTGTTAGATTGGAAACTTCTGTAGACCAAACAACTGTAAATGTGAGGCAGGAGAGAGGGGGCTATTAAAGCAAGAGGTCCGGCAGTGGTCACCCATCAACGTTAACTCTTTAAGGGCAGAATGATACAGTAATCCCTCAAAATTCAAGTTAAATTTGCTCTGATGATGTGCAGATGAATAGGCTCAGGAGTGTATTGATGTGTAGAATGGCATGACGCATGATTGCAGTACAGGTGAGTTACTAAGAGGGCGGCATTCATGCATCCTGGCAACAAAAGGGCGTAGCACATTAATTTGATTAGAACACTATACTACCCATAAATGGTAAAGTACCTTGTGTATATGGTAGGAGCCCAGTATTGCTATATTTCTGTCTGTATCATTAAAGGTTATATTATGTGGGTCAGTTGGATGTGACGTCATGCATGCTAAACATAGGTCAGCACCCGAAACCTGAACTAGGTTGGGGGTGGAGTGGGGGGGGGGGGGGGCCTCTGTCATAAGTGCAACCTTACCGACCCTCAGATGTTATAGAGCGTTCATTTATATGTTAGAGGTGGGATGGTGGTTTGGTGGGGGGGGGGGTAAAAATGTCTGACTTCCCTTGAGAATTATGCCCATTTCTAAGCAAAAAAGGGCTGTGTTAACTATAGTTCAAAGTTTATAGATAATTTTCAGAATCTTCAATGAGGGGGGTGTGAATCTTTCCACACGCTTTAGAGGCGGGGGTTGTAAAAATGTTACCGCCCCCCCCTGTCATTAACACTCCATTGATATACTCCTGAAGATGCAGCATGGTCCCTCATGTTAACCCTGTAAGGGCAGCGTGATGCCTCATGTTAACCCTGTAAGGGCAGCATGATGCCTCATGTTAACCCTGTAAGGGCAGCATGATGCCTCATGTTAACCGTGTGAGGGCAACATGATGCCTCTTGTTAACCCTGTAAGGGCAGCATGATGCCTCATGTTAACCCTGAAAGGACAACCTGATGCCTTTACCTGTAAGGGCAGCATGATGCCTCATGTTAACCCTGTGAGGGCAGCGTGATGCCTCATGTTAACCCTGTAAGGGCAGCATGATGCCTCATGTTAACCCTGTAAGGGCAGCATGATGCCTCATGTTAACCCTGTAAGGGCAGCATGATGCCTTTACCTGTAAGGGCAGCATGATGCTTCATGTTAACCGTGTAAGGGCAGCATGATGCCTTATGTTAACCCTGAAAGGACGACCTGATGCCTTCACCTGTAAGGGCAGAATGATGCCTCATGTTAACCGTGTGAGGACAGCATGATGCCTCATGTTAACCGTGTGAGGGCAGCATGATGCCTCATGTTAACCTTGTAAGGGCAGCATGATGCCTCATGTTAACCGTGTGAGGGCAGCATGATGCCTCATGTTAACCGTGTAAGGGCAGCATGATGCCTCATGTTAACTGTGTGAGGGCAGCATGATGCCTCATGTATACCCTGTAAGGGCAGCATGATGCCTCATAATAACCCTCATGACTGTACACACCCTACACCATTGGGTGACCATGTATGCATGGTTTGTCATTCAGACCCACATCCCACTCACACATTAAGCATTTCTTTTCTACAGACCTGTGTCCCTCACCTGTGTTTGTGAACCTAAACTCTTATGGAATTTCACCCTACATTCTACCGCCTCACTTGTGTACATGACCCAATTTCCTCCCTCCGCCATCACCAGCCTTTCCAGGAGCTACCTCACTGTGTGTCTCTTAGTAAGCCTGTCTCTTTGTCTGCCCCCTACCCCACTGTGTTTCTGTCTCTTTGTCTGCCCCCTACCCCACTGTGTTTCTGCCTCTTTTTCTCTCTGCATGTCTGTCCCCTACATTACTGTGTCTGTGATGTCATGTGTGTAAACCCTAAAGGGCAGCATAGTGCTATAATATGTGTGTAAACCTTTAAGGGCAACATAGTCCTTTAAAATGTGTGTAAACCTTTAAGGGCAACATAGTCCTTTAAAATGTGTGTAAACCTTTAAGGGTAACATAGTCCTCTAAAATGTGTGTAAACCTTTTAAGGGCAACATAGTCCTTTAAAATGTGTGTAAACCTTTTAAGGGCAACATAGTCCTTTAAAATGTGTGTAAACCTTTAAGGACAGCATAGTACTTGTCAGTGCTAAATAATTTGTGGCCACTTCCATGGCCATCCCCCTCCCCTGGATGAAAGCTGAGTGATGCTGGGGAGTGCAGCTGGGAACACTTCCTGTAGGCACAAAAGTACAAAGTCCGTTAAAGCACTACGCAGAGGGTTAACCTGCTGTCCTGCTAATGTTTGATATCAAATTCACATACAACCAGTGGGTGGAATGGTTTATGTTATATATACCAGTGTCAAAGACAGTGAGAGAAAACAGGTCGAGATATTTTCACCCTGGCGGCATGGGACATGGCCACCCTAGTAACATGTGGCATGGGTCATTTCTTAAATTCAAAATGAGATATTTGGGCTTAGTGACATATATATATATATCAATAACACAATCACATCCACTTCTTGGTCAGGCACTGTCATGGTAAAGGGGGTGGAGTCGGGTCTGTAGATTCTTCAACTACACAAACCCCACCGCAGACCAGTTCACAAACTGGAAACGGGTAAACATGAACTACTTGGCTGAGGCGACCTGGGTTGGTTCCCATGGTCATGCCACCCAGGAGGAGTAGTGAAGGTCAATAGGAGTTGCCTTTGGGTGCATGGGACATGGACGGCATGACCTCAGTGAGAGCTCTACTCCCTCCACACATCCCCTCTCCTCCTCCCCCCCAGCCACATATATACAGTATATCATAGGGAAAAAATCAGTTTTTGTCATTATCTTAAAGCAAAGACTTGAGCAAGTCTAGACCTCTGTGGATGTCCAAGGATTCGGCAGCCACACCAGTGTCAGCCGCCCCTCCCTGTGTGCAGCCCCCGCCCGCCGCCCCTCTCCACCTCCCCACACCCTCTCCCCCCCTACCCCCCACCCCAGCCCACACCCCTACACTGTGCTTCATCCCTGCCTCCTCCGCCTATGGGACTTCTGTGTCCAGCACGACCCCCACCCCCACACACACACACACCCACGCTGTACACACATGGCCTCACCCCTCCCTCTGTGACTCCCTGCCGCCTCCTCCTCCCGTGTGCCTCCTGTGTCCAGCACCCCCCCCCCCCACACACACCCCACATGTGTATGTATACACTATACACGTGCCTCCTCCTGCCCCTGCTGCCTGCTGCTGCTGGGGTCAATGACTACTCACTATCAGTGCACACACATACACCTTGGGGACAACATGTACACATCAGCTGGTCAGTTTCACTCTACAATACTGTGATCTACCAAGGAACACACTACACTGAACTCCCAAACAGGCACTTCATTCAACATTCAACATCCATTGGATACCAATTAAAGGTGAGTCAATGACTGGGGAGTTATATCCAGGTGTGTTTATCTCTGGAGGTGTGTGAGGCATGGTGGGCGTGAGGAGGCTATATAATAAGCAGACTAATGCTAGTAAACATGGTGGCCCACTCTCAGGTAGCCAGAACATACTAACTCACACATACCTCCTTGAACAAACTCTGTCATTTTTAGCCTGTATTATTAGGGACAGAATCCATAAGATTTTTGTTTTACAGAGTTATATTAGATATTCATCATATTGGAGGACAAATAGAATCACTTTTGTATTATGCATCAAAATGTCTTGCTTCTAAATTGTCAAAAGCTGTGCTATAATACCCCCATTCTACCAACTGACCTGCTCTCTAAGACAGGTTACCTGTATATGTAGATGCGTTTGGGGTGCTCGCTGAGCTTACTACTATGGCCCCAGATCACTCATGCTTGTCCTGTGGCTGGATGGCGGCGTTGGGGTATGGTCTGTGTCATGCTGCAACGCTCACATAGTTATTTATAGATCGTAGTTATATGTACGGCTCGCACCAAATATGTGAGCGGTAACAGTTGTGGTCTGTGTGTGTGTGTGTGGGGGGGGGGGCACTTACAGTCCACAGAGGGCATGGCATCGGTCAAACAACTCACACATATTGTTGGCCTGTACAGTGGCCTATATGAACTCTGATATTAAAGCTGCCCTACAAATCCCTGGGAAGAAATGAAGCTAATACATTGGCACTGGATATATACAATAACCCTTGCTCTGACTAACTCATAGAATGTTAACCTACTCAGGCTAGGGTGGGATCTATTTTTCACTTCTTATTGAGTATATTCAGGTACTGAGTTTAAGTTTTTTTTGGAGGTTGATTTAATTCATATTACTAGTTCGGTACTGTTTTGTGCAGTTTGGAAAATAGTCCTCAGTTTGAGTCTGCAGGGCTTGACATGTCGGTGACGGTGATGTCCTCTATTGTCATTTTGCTATATGAGAATATTACTTATAGTGACTTTAGCTTTTCATGAATGCCATCCTCTTTCTAGGCTAAAGCTAGACATTTAATGATCTGTTATTTGATCAGTTTTCATCCGAGCATTAAAAATAAAATGTATACTCATACACGGCAACACTGCCCTTTTAAAAATCAACACAGGCGACACGACCCTTTAAAAATTGACAGACACAGACATCTTTATAAGGCCCTTGTACATTCTTTATATATCAACATAGACATGATGACGCAGCCCTCTTGCTAAAATTAGACACGGCAAGATGGTCAAAAGTGTGGGACCCTATGTAGAGGCACAGACATATCAATAGCTCACTCATGTCCATGCAGATACATGCACAATTGACATAAAGACAGGTACATGGACATGTAGCGTTTTATAATTGCATAGAGACCCGGGTTACAGAGAACATGTATATCACATGATATATGGTGGCTATAATTATGTACATGTGTGGCATGCCTATAGTCAATAGGGTGCTAGGAGGGGCAATCTAAGAATAAAACATAGAAAGTATTTAGTAAGTTGCATTAAGGTAGCACACACCAGAGCCCCTGTGTCCTAATAGTATTACTGATAATCACTACCCCATGCCCCTACAGCCACAGGCACCCACAGTCACAGCAGGAGGGTGCAGTGGCAGCTCACGTGGTGAGGGGCTGGTCTTTGACCCTTTCACTGACTGGTGGCAGGTCTGGTTGACATCGGAGAGTTGATGTACTCTGGAATAAAATCAATCTATAGGACTACATAATGTGCATCAAATTGTAAAGACACAGTCATGTTTTGATTATGCAGCTTGTTTTAAATCTATAGGGCCTACTCAGGTACATCTACTAATTATTCTGCATATTACATACCCAATAGCCATATAGTGCTATTAATGCAGCCAGTGGACATCACCCTCCCCCATCTTTGCCCCTACCCTGCCCCACTCCTTATATAAACAAATGTAGCTACTGTGGCCGAGCAGTAATCCTCCATGCCTGTACTATGTAGGATGCAGTTAATTATAGTGTGACCCCCCCCCCCCACTCCATGCAGGACCCTTAATGTCAAGTTACTTAATGTCAAGCACCTTCATTCCCGCCAGACTATAGTTTTTTTCTGGTCTTTGCTGGGTAAGGAAAGGAGTATGGGTAATGAGTTATCCACAGCTTTACAAAGTGCATATATCCGAGGACCAGACAGAAACCCACCATCCTTTATAGAAACTATTCTCTACAAGACAGGAGACACTGTACTGGTGCATCCCTCCCTCACTGTATTTTAAGCTGATATTGTATTCATGATTATGAATGGTAAACGAGTAGAATGTGTGTGAAGTTTATACGGGTGCAGGAATCAGTCTGTTACATGACTGTGGGGGCTTTCTATACGTAGGCTAGTAGTAATATCCCCAACACACCCAACCACCACCACCACACACCCACTCCATCTTTGCCGTGCACAGGGTACCCGCCTTACTACCAGCCCCCTCCCCACGGCGTGTGTGGCATCAGAGGCGGACTGGATGAGGCCTCATTCCCCTCCTCTCACGCTCCCTCCCTCAAAACGCCCAAACATTTGCTAAAATCGATATCTTTGGTTCTACTGGTGAGAATTCATTCATTCACACAGCTTTAGATAGGCAAAGAATACCTCTTTATTATATATGACATCTGATTACCTGCTTAAAAGAAGATATTTTCGATGCCATCCCTCCATGTTATTAACAGAACAAAATATATCATTATCAGTTGTTTTCTGAAAGCAATATCCTTGGTTCTACTGACGGGAATTCATTGATTAAAACAGCAATACTACAGAAAAGACTATAGGCGTAGCCTATGTCAGTAGTAATCCTACCCTATAGACCAGCCCATGTCGCCTGCACATGGGGAACTGGAGCTAAGGGGTGGGGGGGGGGGGGCGATCACAGCCTTGAGCGTGATGACATCATGTTGGTTGAGGGTATCGTTTAATATCTAACAGTGTGTATGTGTGTATGTGGGGGGGGGGGGTAGCTGGGGGGTTAATCCAGAAATCCTCTCTAATTACCACAGGAATTTAACCACTCCAGAAATCCTCTCTAATCACCACAGCACTTTTAAACAGTCCAGAAATCCTTTCTTATTATCACAAGAATTCAACCACTCCAGAAATCCTCTCTAATTACCATAGACCTTGAACCAGTCCAGGAATCCTCTCTAATTACCACAGCACTTTCAACAGTCCAGAAATCCTCTCTAATTACAACAGGAATTCAACCACTCCAGAAATCCTCTTTAAATACCATAAGCATTGAACCAGTGAAGAAATCCTCACTAATTATCACAAGAATTCAACCACTCCAGAAATCCTCTCTTATTACCACAGCATATTTTACCAGTACAGAAATCCTCTCTAATTACCATAGACCTTGAATCAGTCCAGAAATCCTCTCTAATCACCACCACACTTGTTTATTAAGGGAAACCAACCAGAAATCCTCTCTAATTACCACAGGAATTCAATCACTCCAGAAATCCTCTCTAATTACCAAAGGATTTCAACCACTTCACATAAATCCTCTCTAATTATTACAGGAATTCAGCCAGTCCAGAAATCCTCTCTAATTACCACAGCAATTTTTACCAGTCCAGAAATCCTCTCTAATTACCACAGGATTTCAACCCCTCCAGAAATCCGCTCTAATTACCACAGCACTTTTTAACAGTCCAGAAATCCTCAGGGGTATATTTCTAGATTGAGTTTCAAAGTCTGTCGCCGGTGGAGGGGCTACGAGATGGGGAAGGGTGCGTTACCTAGTCATTGTGCTACCCACATGGTCACTCAACTTCCGATGTGTGTGCTTGTTTTGCTTTCATGCCGATGTTTGTGGATGGATATATCAATGGTTGGTACCAAAATGTGCGCCCTGGGACTGGACTTCATGTGAAAATCGTTTTTGGGCTCTAACATAATCTTATTGAAAATGGCAGACCAAAAACATGTTTATACTTCAGGAACCTAAGGAGGCTGTAATATTTGACCAATTTATAAGAAATTCAGTATGTGGATGCTAGATACATATAGCAATAATCGAGTAAAACACGCATGGTGACTGTTGCCCGGCGGTAGCAGGCCTAAGCATGGACGGCCACACTCATCAATTCAATAGCGCATACCATGTACCCACCTGGTTTAGCACTCTCCCTCTGTTACCATTTCAACCATCGCTGGTCTGTGTATGTCCCCACCCACCCTCCCCCCACCCCTCCCTCCCTTCCGCGAACATCCTTGCCTCCACATGTTTAGGCCTAACTAACATAGCCTTCTCCATAAGGGTGACCCTAATTGGATCACAAGTCACCATGGATGAGTGAGTGAGTGTGTGAGTGGGTAGGTGAGTGACTGGGTGGGTGAGTGGGTGACTGAGGGAGGGGGGAGTGGTGCAAGTACTGCATGTAGGCCAACACTTACTTCCTGGAGGCAGAGCTACTCACACCACACAGGCATTGGGACTACATACTTCAGTTTATAAAGTGACATCAATAATAGTTTAAAAAATAACTCCACTTCTGGTGACATAGATACCCGTAGGCCTACTATACATATCAGTATGGGCTTCAAGGTATAGGCTACACATAGAGTCTTGAGGAGGAATCAAGGTACACTGGAGAGACCTTTGCCCTGCATTTTTCCAAGAAACTGAAGTTAAGTCTTAGACTACATCTCACAGAAGCAGGTAAACATTATTATTCTATACTGTCTTTAACTTATCACATCTGACTGAGAGTTCCAAGACTACTACTGGTTCCCTTTGTACAGTCATTTTCACCATGGTTGGCAGGTGGTGCTCCCAGGGGTACTTTGCAGATCCTTAAAGGCACAGATCTTGGTACCCCTACAGTGACAGTCGTAGTGGGGCCGGGACAGGTACTCAGCTCTATAGATAGGGGCGCTGGGGGTTTAATTGATGTACATGCCCGTGCACACTGCTCCAGGGGACACGGCTCCTACAAGGAATATCATGAGGGGTATGTTAGGAAGGCACTCTTTGAAAGAAACATGTAACTGTGTCAGATACCTGACTGTCCTCCATTATAATAAGCAATAATATTTCATTCTTGGACTAAATTCCTCAATGAAATAAGGGGGAATCAGGGCGTGGCAGTCAATTTCTAAGTAGGGGGGTGGACAAGGGGCTTCTGGCAATAGTAAATTCCCGGGCCACTACACATAGAAAGTATACATGTATCAAGCTAATTATCTAAGGGGCGTCTGGCAATAGTAAATACCCGGGCCACTACACATAGAAAGCATACATGTATCAAGCTAATTATCTAAGGGGCGTCTGGCAATAGTAAATACCCGGGCCACTACACATAGAAAGCATACATGTATCAAGCTAAATATCTAAGCATGTGTAGTTTCTTTATGAAAATGATGAGGAAAACGACTGCACATGTTAAAAGACCCTATGTAAATGGATCATCTGCTCATGTCTAGGCACATGTTATGCCAGGACATGTATATTCTGTAACTATATCAAAACATAGCCCACATCCACATACTATTTATAGGGCCTTCATGACCCCCCCTGCCCCCCCAACAAAAAAAAGGAATTTTTTTCCGCCATTTTCACTAAATCTGAGTGTTTTTAGAATAAATTCCATTGTACAGCAAAGACATATATGTATATGTCGGTACAGGCCTATGATCATTAATGTACCAAGAGTGGGTTGGAGGGATGGGGGGGGGGCAGACTCAGGAATGCCCCTAATCTGACACCTACAGATCCGCCAAGTCGTGACCACACACAGGCTGAGCACACTATACAGATGGGGGCCGAGTCTAGAATGCCCCCCCTGGTGAGGGCGGGAGGCACTGATAAGGGACAATAAGGCCAAAAACAAAGAAGGTTTGTTTCTGGTAACCTGACCTGGTCTAGCAAAACAGTGCTGGGTCCCCTTTTTTTTTTTTACTTTTTCACATCTTTTCCTACATGCCAGTTTTTAAGGATTGAAAATCGGATAATTTTAAGGATTTTCGCGGAAAAACACTAAAACTAGGCCTTAAATAGGAAAAAAAATTGATCGGCCGGGTCTGGTTTGTCTGACCATGTTTCTGGAAATCAACCCTTTTTTAAAATTTGGCCTAAACATATGTGTCCCACCCAGAGTCTTACCATATAGACTATAGGGGGGGCCGGGTGGTTTCAGTGAAAAGGTGTCTTGCCTCCCCATACAGGGTGATATGGGGGGGGGGGGGCAAAATGTACCGATGTGCAAACTTTCAGTTTTGACCAGTGAATACATAACAGCCCCTACTAAATGGTTTTATACCTAGTGAATGTCCAACCTGACTAGTTTCACCTAAGGAGGCCAAATATAGCCATGTTTGGTATCAAATTAAAGCTGGATCTAATTCCTGTATGACCTGTGGGTTATATGTGAGCATTTATTGAGTGTTACATGTTTTTAGTGTTGCAGTGGGACAGGGACCCCCCTACCCCCCCTCCCCCACCTTGATAAGACCGGGCCGAGGTGGGCGATGCTGCCTCCGTTGACCAGTCCGTGTGGCTAACACTGTAAGGGTGGTATGCCATATGTAATGGGTCTAGATCCATATATTCATTTGCTGCCATGAGACATATATAGATTGATTCAGGATTGTATCAAGGTATGTATCTAAAGGTGATATGATGCATGAACTCAGTATCTATTGGTGAGCCTACATTCATGCATCCTGACAATATGAGGGCATGTACTTTGAAGCACTATGCTCCCTCTAAAGGGTTAGAGGTTGGTGTGTGTTTACACAAGGATGGACGGTGGGCAATGCTCCTGCCTTAACCCTAAATGAGCCACATGGTGTTTGATGTGTGTGATATGTTGCATGAGTGCCCCCCCCCCCCTGGCAAGTAAGTCACTAGTGTTGGATTTAAGCATCATACTAATCCACCAGGATTGATACATTACCAGTGTTAGGATAATGCTTTAATGCTGTCCTGACAAGATACGTGCTGAATCTCTGCACCATGACGACCATCATGCCACCCTTAAATAGCTAGACTGACTGGTGGTCAACCGCCCCTCCAGCCTGCCTTTAGAACGTCTGTCTTTCTTAACTCTTTCAGGGGAGTGTGATGCCTATATGCAATGCCAAAAAATAATGTTCATTTGTGGTCATGATGTATGGATTCATGCCCTGATGAGTTACTTGCCAGGGTTGCATTGGGTTGTATTCATCCATCATGATGACCCTTCAGGAGTGTATCAACCCTATATTGATAGTCACGGCGAGGCTCTACTGCACCTCTCAGATTCTATGCGATTGTTGCTTGGGTACGTCCAACTACATATTTAAGAATTGTACAATAAAAATAGACAGAGGTTGTGTTGTGACACCTTAATCCAAGATGGCGGCACAATCCAAGATGGCGGCGCCCGTTCTGACTTCTGGCAAAGTGCAAACATCATATACCTCGTTGTGGTGGTGCCTGGCGGCACCACCAGATGGCTACGCCACCACTTCAGCATAAAAAAATCGAGCACTCCCTTAGACCTATTTTGTTTCTAACTATATAATCTGAGCCAGGGTGGGGACAGAGTAGGTAGGGGGACTGGAGTCAACCTATAGGTCCAGTGCTATATGTATGTTGCATGTTGGGGAAGATGTACTACTACTAGTACTCGGAGGAGGGTAGAGAGGGCAGGAGGCGTCAGGAAAAAGGATTGGGTGGAAGTGTCGCTAAAATATGACGTCATGATGCACCAATGCAGCTCTGGCAAGTAACTAACAGGCGCTGCATCAATGCCTACCCTTCGGGAGTATGTCCACTTGAATGCAGCCCTGGTGAGTTATTCCCCAGGGCTGTATCATGCATCATGACAACTAAGGTATGATACATTAATGCAGTATGCCGTCCTTATAGGGTTAAAGGTGCTGGTGCACCCAAGTCGTTAGTGCTGCTCACATTGACACCCCCTCTTGTGGGTGATTCAGATACTAAGGTTATGATGGGTTACACAATGTTAGCTCAATGTCCAGGAAGAAGATGAAAGGTATCTACAATTATTCTGCAGGTGGTATCTGCCCCCAACACCCATGTGAGCAGCTCATACCTCCTGCTTTGAGGAGGTGTCATAAGGAGTGGGTGGGTTACTTCTACAAAGAGATGGACAGCTTACAATATGTCTATATTATGTAATGTTATGATTGAACACATATAGCCTACAAAACAGCCAAGATATGGTGGAGGGGACAGGAGACAACCATAGAGGAAGGGGAAAGGCTGGACCTGGAAAGTTGTTTTGTCCAGATTTTCATGCTGAAAAGGATGTTACCAAAACGTTAGGTCTATTTTGATGCATTATGTTTATATCACCGGGGGGTGCAGGCGAGGCTGGAGGCAAGGCTGGGTGGTTATCCGCCGGAGCGTCCCTACGCTAGTCCCCTGTGTATAATTATAGCACACGTGGGTACCAGCAAAGAGGGTCCCGTGCCATTCTGAGCTGCACTGAGTGACTGAATGAGCACAGACTTGTCAATACAGGGTTTATGGACAAGGGGCAAGAAGGAACATTGTTGTTAGGATCGGAGTATGTACACAGAAGAGTTAGGATAGCAGAGTTAGCACCATAGATTACAGACACAGAATAGGTAGGACACAGTGCAGAGTGTTTCTGTAAAGCCATGGGCTGACCCATGCAGGTGAGGCTGGCTGGTTAACTGACTGAGCGTCCCATGCCGTTCTGAGCTGAGTGAATCATTGAGCACAGACTTGTACAAACAGCTAGCCTAGACTAGACTAGAAGGACTAGAACAAGAAGGAACATAGTTGTTCGGATTAGACTATGGGCAAAGAGGACACTGTATAGGTAGGTGCAAGCTTTTGTTATCAATTAAACACCTGTACTTCTCTATAGCCCCAGCAAAGGAGCATATTGTCGAGTGCCTGAGGAGAGAATGTAAACAAATGGCGCACAATTGAAGCAGCTTGACACACTTTCATATTTTTGCTGTTTTCTCAGGAAATTTGGATATTTTGAGTTTTTAAACTCCACACACTGCACGTTTTGATATCACGTGCTGCATGTGGATTAAAAACAGAAAAAGGAAGCTCTATTTGTAGAATAATGTCCAACCTAAGTGAGGCCTCTAGGCACCTGACCCCAAGATTTATTGAAAACAGGTCTGCAACAGCAAAGAAATGGCCATGAAAATGGCTCTTCTGTACATTTTTGAGCAAATGGACGTTGAAAAACATAAATCTATTGATCAATGTGTGTTAGATATTATATATTTGTAGAGTATATGGTCTCTTCATTTATTTTGTTCATTTATTGGTAACAAGGGGGATGGTTGGTTTGAAAAGCTTAAAAATATGTTGTATTTTTAGCAATAATATAAATAATATGGCATGATAAATTTGATAATTTGAGGCATTTTTTGGAAAATCCTAAGGGGAGGCCCGGGACAGGCCCTCGATCTGCTCAACCTTGAAATAAAAAGGTTTGGTTAGTGACTATACATGGGTACCCATTGTTTTGACCATGTTACCATGTTGATTTTTAGCAGAAGTGCCCTGTCGGTGTTGCTTTTTATCCTATACATTCTACTTCATTTTTCTGTGTCTATAGATTTTAAACCCCCCTGTCACACGTGTTGTCTGACCGAAGCACCGCATCATGTAAGGGATTACCGTATTTTATGTAATAAGCGCCCTGGGTGCTTATAAAATTAGTTTATGGTAGTACTTAAGAGTTTAATTGTCTCCAAAATTGTGAAATTTGAGCCTTTACTCTAGTTTAAAAATGCCCCAAAAAAGGGGGTTGCTTATTTGGGGGAGGGCACTTATTACTTTGAATATGGTAAGTCAATACCTCAGAAACACATCGTTGTTGGATCAGTGGCCTTTTTGTAATTCCACCGTTGGGGGAGGGGGTAAAAAATGTGAAACCCTCCTGAGGGGGTAAGCATAGCAAATAAGGCAGTGCATTACCAGTTGTGCTGAGGGGAGCGGGCATACAAATGTTTGACGCCTCTGCACAAGATTTCACCATTACCCTGTCTATAATAAATTCACACTCCCTGCAGTAAAAATGCATGTCAGAGAGAAAGCTGATGGTTTGATATTACCAATAGGTTTACTCTCAAGGGGCTATAAGGACCTATTATTTTACAAAATGGCGCATTGTTCTTGCTAGGAGAATGCAGTTTTGGCTCATTAGAGAAAATCTGGTTAAAATCTCGTAAACAATATTGAGCCAACCTGGGGGGGACAGCATATCACCATTTTTCCTCTAGAACTAACACCCAAAAAAGCAAAGCCCTCTGCCTCTGGCTTGGATTTCAGAATATAATCCTTTGGGGTTCTGTGTTTCGAACATTTGCCCCAATCAAATAATACAAGAGATATGTCTGTTCTTCCTTCCTGGTGTTGAATAGGCTAGGGAACTCATCTGTATTATGTTATGACAGGTTTTGAAAATGATGTTTTGTAAAAAAGAAATCTTCCTTTTTCAGCCCACCTGCCCAGTCAACACAACACTACCCTGAAGAACACTTTATCCTGCATCCAGACAAGCCAGTTTGTCACAAAGTGACCGCTGACCAGAGGTGGGGCTTAGAGAACTGTAGCAAGACTTCTTAACCTTTTGTAAGTATAACATAATTCCAATTCATTACACATGGGTACCCTCTGGTAGCTCTAGCTGTAAAGAAAAATGGCTCACTCTCACCAAATCAGTGCAGGCTGAAATGTTTCCATACATGATCAGTGGCCGTACATGATCAGTGGCCATACATGATAGCATGATATAAAAGTGGTCATGTGCGTCACATGATGTACATGATGTACATGTTACAACAATTTTGGAATGCTATCTTAAATTGTATTACTAGTCCCAGCTGCACATGTTTATCATAATACATGGTAGGACACACATCATATGTACACCTTAGTAAGGTGGATGTAGGTGTTAACATAGTCAGAATGGGTAAGGCAGTCCATACATTAATTGATCATGTATGTCATATGATGTACATGATTGAAAAGTGACGGAAATTAGAGGACTGATCATGTATGGCCACTTTGGAAATGCATTGATCTGATGAGAGTGAGTCAAAACATTCTAACATGTTTTGGGATATTTCTTGTGAAAAGAAATATTCTTTTAGCTACATGTCATGTAGCTCTATGCCATGTTTTCTGTGTCCCCATGGTACGTGATGAAACTAATACCATACACCTCTATGTCTCGTGGTCTGGGGCCCTATACCCCTATGTACTAGATCATGTGACATGAGACTAGATCACATGGTGCTATATTGTACTAGATCATGTTGTTTGGTACTAGATCATGTCACATGGTCCTATAACATGTTCTTAGAGCATGGGGAGATATGTCACTTGGGGAGCAGCTGCATAAGTTCTCTAATGTTACATAGTCTGGTGCCCTGTACCTCTATATGGTCACATGGTTTGATATCACAAACCTCTATGTCATGTGGTCCTGTAGCCTGTACCCCTATGTACTAGATCATGTGACAGCTGACTAGACTACGTGACACAGGGAGACATGGTACGAAATCATGGCAGAGGGTGAGACATATGGTACTAGATCACATTGTATGGTACTAGATTATGTCACATTGTGCTAGAACACTCAGCATGGGGAGGTGTGGCACTAGATCATGGCACATGGTACTAAAGCATGTCACAGGGGGAGCAGATGCATAGATTCTCTTATGTCACATGGTCTCATACCCTGCACTCCTTCGTCACATGGTGTCATACCCTGTGTCCCCATGTCACGTGGTTTGTTACCATGTGCCCACAGTGAGGTTTTGTCCTCATTGTGCAGGGTTGCCAGTTACCATGATGTTTCAAAAGGTATTTTATTAATCAGCAATTTGCATAATCATATTGTTATCAATAAAGTCGGGTTGACCTACAATACTATCAGCAGATAAGTCTCTACCTTTGAAGTCCCTTGGATCGAAGGTCCTGGTGCCTGTACGAGGTCTTCTATATAGAGAAGTGTCCAGGGAACGCGGGGCTTGTCTGGTTGCTTGTCCTGTGCACCTTGTCGGGATGCGAACCTGCCCTCGCTTCTCACACCAAGCCTTTATCCTATCAGCAATCCTTGTCTCCAACTCCTCTAGATCATCCTGTCTCTTCTCCCCCAGGTAGTCAGTGTATTCTTGGTGGGTGGCAACCTCCGCCAGGCTCATATCAATGTCAGGCTACACAGCCATGGCCGCTTCCTCCTGCATTGCCTTGGACGTACCAAGGGCTTCCTTCTTGTAGGCATTCAATTGAAATCTGCCATAATTTCCTGTTCACAGTTTATACACCGAGGGGTGTGGTGGTCTCCTCCAATCTAATTACCAAAAATAACTTCATCAAAAATCCGCTCTGAATACATCAGCCCTGACAGCTTTTCTATTCACCAAAAAACTACTCCAGAAATCCTATGTAAATACCACAGAACGATTAGCTCTCGAGAAATCCTTTCTAATTACCACAGAAAATTTTATCCAGCTGAAAATCTTCTCTAATTACCACAAAACTTCAACCTTTCTGGGAATCCTCTCGAATTACCACAGCTCTTTTTAACAATCCAGAAATCCTCTTTAATTACCACAGCACTGTTTAAGTTCAGAAATACTCTCTAGTAACCTCAGAAGTCCTCTCTTATTTTTCACAGCTTTTTTTCCAAGTCCCTAAATCCTCTCTACTTACCATAGACATTGAACCAGTCCAGAAATCCTCTCTAATTACCACAGCACATTTTAAGATTCCAGAAATCCTCCCTAACAACCACAGGAATTCAACCACTCGAGAAATCCTCTCTATTTACCACAGTATGTTTTACCAATCCAGAAATCCTCTCTAATTATCATAGACCTCCAACCAGTCCAGAAATCCTCTAATTACCACAGGAACTAAACCACTCCTGAAATCCTCTTAATAACAACAGGAGTTCAACCACTCCAGAAATCCTCTCTAATTTCCACAGCACTTTTTTACAGTCCAGAAATCCTCTCTAATTACCACAGCACTGTTTAAGACCAGAAATCCTCCCTAACAACCACAGGAATTCAACCACTCCAGAAATCCTCTACATTTACAACAGCATATTTTACCGGTCCCGAAATCCTCTCTAATTACCATAGACCTTAAACTAGTCCAGAAATCCCTTCTTATGACCAGTGCATGTTTTAACAGTCCAGAAACCATAGATAATTACCACAGGAATTCAACCACTCCAGTAATCCTTGCTAATTATCCTCGGCCTTAAACCAGTGCAGAAATCCTCTCTAACTAAAAAATCATCTCTATACCATTCCAGAGATCCTCTCTAATTACAGTCCGGAAATCCTCTGTAATTACCAAAGGAATTCAACCACTCGAGAAATCCTCTCTCATTGGCACAGCATTTTAAACTTACCAGTCAACAAATCCTCTCTAATTACTCCAGGGACTCAACCACTCCAAAAATCCTCTCTAATTACCACAGCACTTTTTAACAGTGCAGAAATCCTCTCTAATTACAACAGGAATTCAACCACTCAAGAAATTCTCTCTAATTACCATAGGCCTTAAACCAGTCCAGAAATCCTCTCTAATTACCACAGCACTTTTTAACAATCCAGAAATCCTCTCTAATAACCACAGGAGTTCAACCACTCCAGAAATCCTCTCGATTTACCACAGTATGTTTTACCTATCCAGAAATCCTCTCTAATTACCATAGAACTCGAGCCAGTCCAGAATTCCTCTCTAATTACCACAGCACTTTTTAACAATCCAGAAATCCTCTCTAATAACCATAGAAATTCAATCCTCTCGATTTACCACAGTATGTTTTACCTATCAAGAAATCCTCTCTAATTACCATAGACCTCGAACCAGTCCAGAAATCCTTTCTAATTACCACAGAAACTCAACCACTCCAAAAATCCTCTCTTATTACCACAGCATTATTTAACACTGCAGAAATCTTCTCTAATTACAACAGGAATTCAACTACTCCAAAAATCCTCTCTAATTACAATAGACCTTAAACCAGTCCAGAAATCCTCTCTAATTACCACAGCACTTTTTAACAATCCAGAAATCATCTCTAATAACCACAGGAATTCAACCACTCAAGAAATCCTCTCTAATTACCATAGACCTCGAACCAGTCCAGAAATCCTTTCTAATTACCACAGAAACTCAACCACTCCAAAAATCCTCTCTTATTACCACAGCATTATTTAACACTGCAGAAATCTTCTCTAATTACAACAGGAATTCAACTACTCCAAAAATCCTCTCTAATTACAATAGACCTTAAACCAGTCCAGAAATCCTCTCTAATTACCACAGCACTTTTTAACAATCCAGAAATCATCTCTAATAACCACAGGAATTCAACCACTCCAGAAATCCTCTCGATTTACCACAGTATGTTTTACCTATCCGGAAATCCTCTCTAATTACCATAGACCTTAAACCAGTCCAGAAATCCTCTCTAATTACCACAGCACTTCTTAACAATCCAGAAATCCTCTCTAATAACCATAGGAATTCAACCACTCAGGAAATCCTCTCGATTTGCCACAGTATGTTTTACCTATCCAGAAATCCTCTCTAATTACCATAGACCTTGAACCAGTCCAGAAATCCTTTCTAATTACCACAGGAACTCAACCACTCCAAAAATCCTCTCTAATTACCACAGCATTATTTAACAGTGCTGAAATCCTTTCTAATTACAACAGGAATTCAACCAGTCCAGAAATTTTCTCTAATTACCATAGGCCTTAAACCAGTGCAGAAATCCTCTCTAATTACCACAGCATCTTAACACCAGTCTAGAAATCTCCTCCAATTACCATAGACATTAAACCAGTCCAGAAATCTTCTCTAATTACCACAGCATTTTTTAACAGTGCAGAAATCCTCTTTAATTACCACAGGAATTCAACTACTCCAAAAATCCTCTCTAATTACCATGGACCTTGAACGAGTCCAGAAATCTCTGATGACTACAACACTTTTTAACAATCCAGAAATCCTCTCTAATAACCACAGGAATTCAACTACTCCAAAAATCCTCTCTAATTACCTTGGACCTTCAGCCAGTCCAGAAATATCTGATTACTACAGCACTTTTTAACAATCCAGAAATCCTCTCTAATACTGACAGGAATTCAACCACTCCAGAAATCCTCTCTAATTACCATAGATCTCGAACCAGTCCAGAAATCCTCTATAATTACCACAGACCCCATATCATCTAACATTTGCCTTTGAAGGTCTGTTAGATGTTTTGATGCAGCATGACTGTTGGGGTTAGTTTACTGATTAGGGGCTGGTCATGGATTGATGTATCAACATTACGGTATGTAGACCAGCTCTATCCATACAAGGTGTAGCATTCACCATGGTGCAGTATGAGTGCAGTGTGCACCAGTTAAACCATGTTGGGCTAATTGTTTGACAAAACATGTAAATATCTACTTTGCTTCTTTCATTTCTAATACAGGCACAGCATATATCAGTTGAAGACATGCCTAGTACAGCGGTAGTAGTCCAATCGATGAGCAATGAGTACAAGAACAGTGTTATTGCACGTATAGGAACTAAAAGTCAAGATGACATTTCAGGCTGTCTGTTGTGGACTGGGGGTCTGTCTGGGGGCTACCCAGTGTTGAAAGTGACCGTTAATGGTGACCACAGTACAGAGGCAGTTCACCGCCTGGTTTATTTTCTCTCTGGGAAACCTGAGATCCATAAGCACCAAGTTTCCCACCGCTGCCACAATAAGAAGTGCATACAGTTGTCCCACTTGACATATGAACTGGGTTGTAGCAACATGCAGCGGAACCGCTGCAAGCCTGACCGGCACTGCTTTGGACATGGAAACTTGCCTAATTGCATTGTAATGTATTTCATCTGCTCATCAGGCATGTTTATCTTTACAGGAGATAACACTAAGAAAGAGAATGTGATAGAGACTGCCCTAGGTCCATAGGTGTTCCTCTTTGAAAAGTCCACTGGACCCCTGCTATATCCTATAACCTGCTATTTCTTACTAACCATTATTTATTGTTGTTTTCTGAAATCATCATTAACCTTGTATTGGTTATGTAAATTATCTTCATATTACCTCAAATAAGGAGATGATCCATCCAACCTAGTTAGTCTCAATAAGGCATGCATGCCATTTAATATAAGTCTAGTTATTTCAAACATGTATTTGCCCATTAGCCATGCATGAAGAGAATGTCATCTATATTTTACCAATAAGGCATCTTTACTATTAGAGTATATATTATAGGTACTACAGAGCACTATGCTCTGATAGAGGCAATATTATAACACAATTGTCAGAATAGCCCTTGATAATTTGCATGTGAATTTGCATTTTGCTAAGAGGGGATGCAATGCTCATGATGTTTCTGTGAATAGATTTACATGTTACCACATGAATTGACTTGTTCTGTTTAATCTGATGAGGTATGCACACATATATGTATGTATGATTGATTTTATTTCAAAAATTTGAAATCATTTCATTTGCACAGTTTTGAAATGATGGAACCGGAGTTAACACCTTTGGAGAAAGTGAAGGAAGGGTTACGAAACTGGAGAGGCAAGGGCAACTTTGTGGTCATTAGGGATGAAGAACGAGGCCGTTGTGTGCTCACGACAAAGGACATCAGAAGGAAGGAATTTGTCCTGGAATATGAAGGTGACCTTCTAGACAAACAGGCAGCAACCACACGAGAAGGAATCTATGCTGAGGAAGGCATTGGCTGCCACATGATCTGGTGGCATAAGTCTGACTTTGTCCTTGATGGGACCCTCCACTTTAGAACACTAGGGCGGCTGGTGAACCATGCTGCAAACTCCCCGAACCTGGAAGCCTTCCATCTGGTGGATGTGGAGCCTGGACAACCCAAACGCCTGGCGCTGCGTGCTACAAGGGATATCCAAGAGGGAGAAGAGTTAATGTGGGACTATGGTTTCACGGACGAGGAAAGGAAGCAGGACGCCTGGAGAGATTTCACTTGTCCACAAGAACCACACCCACTGTATGAGTCTGAAGGGTAAGTTAGCAAAGGCATTGACTTTATTGAGGCACATCACTAAAACATGACATTTGTCGTCATAATACACTAATGCAGCCCCAGCCAATAACCTGCCGGTGCTGCATTGCTATATCATGCTGACCCTTCAGAAGGATCTCAACTGTAGGGTAAGCATGCTGTTTAGCATTGGCAAGTTATTCGCTAGGGCTAAATTCATGCATAAATACACCATGCTGTCCTTAACTGGTTACGGGGATGTCCTGTCTGTAGTATTCACCCTCCAGCAGTTGTCAAACATTGTTTGGGATGTCTTACACAGAGATAATTTACAAAGGCCTGCCAACATACCCTATGCCTAGTCAGGACATGTTATGTCAGCATTAGGCTTTAGCTATTTAGACATTAAATGTATGTTTATTATGAAAACCACCGCTCAAAATCATGCACAAGAGCTGCATTGCATAACCAGGGCCTGGCCCTATTGTATGTGCAGATTAAATGAATGAATTACAAACAAACAAGCTATAGAATCTATATCTTCATTTTAATATTCTCCATGTTGATTGCAGTGTGCGCATGATGAGCAGCAAACCTGAGCCGGTCCTGACCTCCATGTTGCACACAGCCCAGGAGTACATCCGCAGACACTGTGAGGCAAGGTTCCGCATGTGGCATCCTGACGGGCAGGATTCAGCTACCCTCCCAGCACCCCTGTAAGTACATGGTCTGTATTACTGCCCTACAACAGTCTGTCAGTACATGGTGTGTATTACTGCCCTACAACAGTCTGTCAGTACATGGTCTGTATTACTACCCTACAACAGTCTGTCAGTACATGGTCTGTATTACTACCCTACAACAGTCTGTCAGTACATGGTCTGTATTACTGCCCTACAACTGTCTGTCAGTACATGGTCTGTATTACTGCCCTACAATAGTCTGTCAGTACATGGTCTGTATTACTGCCCTACAATAGTCTGTCAGTACATGGTCTGTATTACTGCCCTACAACAGTCTGTGAGTACATGGTCTGTATTACTGCCCTACAATAGTCTGTAAGTACATGGTCTGTATTACTGCCCTACAACAGTCTGTCAGTACATGGTCTGTATTACTGCCCTACAATAGTCTGTCAGTACATGGTCTGTATTACTGCCCTACAACAGTCTGTCAGTACATGGTCTGTATTACTGCCCTACAACAGTCTGTCAGTACATGGTCTGTATTACTACCCTACAACAGTCTGTCAGTACATGGTCTGTATTACTACCCTACAACAGTCTGTCAGTACATGGTCTGTATTACTGCCCTACAACTGTCTGTCAGTACATGGTCTGTATTACTGCCCTACAATAGTCTGTCAGTACATGGTCTGTATTACTGCCCTACAAGAGTCTGTGAGTACATGGTCTGTATTACTGCCCTACAATAGGTCTGGGTTCTGGGTACATGGCTACCCCCAGGGGCGCCCTCATAATGGAGGACGCCCGGGGTGTCAGCTATAGTAGCGTCCTCGTGCATGGCTGCCATGCAATAGTTGAATCTAATATCTGGAATTAAACCATGTTATTTTCCTTTTTGATACTTAGAACACATGCAATAGAAAGCAAAATAACAGCTTTAGATGCCCTTCTGTTTTTTAAGAGTTTAAATGACATTCATGAAAACTAAACAAAATGTCATTACTTGACCAGCTGACTCGAAAATTCATGAAGTGTAGAACCATAACTCAATTATGATTTTTTTGCCAAGTTTTGGAAAAAATTCACTCATATGAAATGATAAATACATATCTCATCTAGGTGAATCCAGAAGATCTAAGGTCTCCTCACGGGAGCAACTGAGATATATTGAGTTAAATCACGCAACATCTATGCAGACAATGCACACCGAGCAGGGCTGCTACCCATGTACCTCGGGGTGTCCGAGGCACAGTAAGCGGGAGGGGGGCGTGGGGGAATGCCGGGCGAGCTCCACCAGGTACATGTGTATTCAGCGACCACTCGTGGGGGGGGGGGGTGGCATCTTCACGGCTTCTCCGCGCAGTGGAGGGAGAGGGTGGGCCTTCCTCATCGGCGAAAGAAGGGGGGGAGTGAGCGTCTGAAGGTGCAGTAGCCTACCCTTTATAGTAATGAGCAGCAAGTGTCACATACACACTTATACCTCATTTGGTCGTAACAGGTCTCCTGGAAAACAGCCCAGGTCGCCAAGTCGCTGTTGACCCATCTGGAGTCACATTCAGTGACTGCAGATGGGTCAAAAACGACCTGGCGACCAGGGCTGTCTGGTACTGTTTAGGAGGCGACTTTCAACCTAAAGCAATAATATAAGCGACCTGGCGACTTTTGGAAAAATTTAACAATAGGTTATGGTGTCCAAAAAAGCGACTTTTTGACCTGGACCCCTTAATTTCGGCGACTTTCCGACCTCAGGGGGGGGGGGGACCCCTCTGCACCCCCCATTCACATATATATATGGGGGAGGTGTAGACTGCCTAGTGTGGGAACGCTAGTGGGAGCGGCCGGGACAGGCTGGTGGGGGGAGAGGGGGGGAGGTAGTCCAGCCTAAGGGAGAGGCGGGTGGTGGTTGGGAGGAGGAGGTGAAAGGGGGGGGGGTAACAGACCCCGGGAATGAGGACGGACTTTTCAATCCAGGATGTACTATCTTCCCGGTCATTGCTTAGACCTGAACAACAGCATTAATATGTGAGGCATGATGCATTAATGCAGCCCTGTAGTAAGTAAATCACAAGTGCTGCATCGGTGTATCATGCCAACATTTTTGAACAGTCCCGTCTCAACCCCGCAGGGTAAGCATGATGTTCATATATCTTGCACTAGTGCCAGGGCTGCATTCATGCATCCTGATGACCAAAGGCCTGATGATATATTAATGCTTTTTTTCTGAATCTTCCAACCATAAACATTGGTACTGTATCTTGCATACTAAGTGTACATGTTGCGAAAATTGGGTTGTGTGCATTCTAGGGGGTGTGCGCTTGTTAGGTTGAGTATGGTGATACTAAATCATTCTCTCTTATGAATTTTCATGGGACTGTGAATATAGTAAGAGATAACTCCAATATATGGTTATATAAAGGATGACACTCAATGCTTATTGCAGAACACCTGATGAGGATGGTGGCAAGCTGCTGCATATGCAGGCTTTGGTACACAACCTGGAGATACAACTGGAGTTTGTAAAAAATGAAAATGTAAGTGTGCTTCAGTGCTTCATCTCAATATGTTTCAGATTCAGGCAACATGAAGGTTTATCCCAGTGTCCCGTTGGATCATTTAGTGCATATTAGCAGGCCTGGACATTCCCATCATTAATATAGCAGATGAGTAGTTAGGTGTAGTCTGACCTGCATGGATAGATCAACCCCTGCAGGGGTTTACTGATAAGTAGGGTTGCTCCCCCACCTCCTACCTCACTCAACACTGTAGCCTATGCAGGTGGATGGGTGAAGTAGGGGTCATGGCTAAGGGGGTAGTCTATGTAATATACCTTATTTTAAATCAACATTTTCAGTGAAATCATCCTATCTGTGCAAGTTGATAATGTTTAGATATTTGTTTGGATTCTGTTCGGATCTATATTTATGTATTCTAACCAAAAATCAAAGAGTGATAAGACCCCAGTCTAACTTTGTCCTTCAGTGTAGTATTTCTTGGCCAGGTCTGGTCATTTATACCTTTGACTTCTTACCTCTTGTATATCTGGATTATCAGGGGATCCTCAAGAACAGAGTATTAAACATGGAGAAGGCTATGGAGATGCAGACAGAGGACCATGAAGAGAAGCTTGACATTCTACACCAACAACAACAAGCTGTTACAAACCAGCTTCAGGAAGTGATGGAGGCCAAGGCAAGGGCTGAAGACAGGCTCAAGGAAAACCAGCAGATACTAGAGACGACACTGTTCCAGGTCCACAAAGTAGAACAAGATTTACAAAGCAAGGTAACTAAAATAATTTAGTGTTTCACATGAATAATCAGTTCTCAGTTCCTTACTAAGGGTAGTTTTGCTTTTGTATGGTATGAGGCGACCAGGTGTGCATGTATTTCTTCCAACACTACATTCCTTCTGACTGAAGGTAAGTACAATTTGCCGGTCCTTGCCTTGTCAGTCACATGACACTGTAGCCAGAACACCTATTGGCTCTTGGTTGTGTCAAAATCATCACCCCAAATAATCTTTAGATTTTTATGTTATTGTCCAAAACATTATTAGGGTTCATTGAGGTTCTGAATTCCTAAATTTGGAAAAAATTGGGGTTTGTTTTCCAATAGGACTTTACTATTGTGTGGCCTGACTCTATAGAGTTAGTGGTTGCTGGCATGTTGGTGTCTCAGGAATGTTTCAGCCCTCGTCAGAAGACTATCACACTGAAGGCCTTCAGAAATAATATAGCCTTTTCATTTTAACTGTGACTTCATGATATGAGGTCATGAGTTATATTTGTGTTTGTATTGTCAACTAATGTACATTGCATTAATCATGACCTGTTAGTATTGGTGTATTTGCAAAGAGAGCAATACATTGTTAGCAAAAGTAACCCTAATTTTGAATTTGTAATGTATATTTGTTTATTATATAATTTTCAAATCCAAGAGACATAATAAAATGGTTAATTTCAGTATAATATCACAGAATATTGTATATGGTTATAGTGTACATTTCTGTAATAAATGTTTGTCTCTGGTATGGGGCATTAGTAGCTCAACATATTGAGGCAGTTTATGTAATGAATATATAATCATTCCTAAAACGATTGCTGCAAGTACATTGTTGTTTATTATGTTTGTTGGGATATCCTTATATCCATCAAAGAAAGCTACAGCCAAGTAGCAATAGGAATATTTATACTGATTGCACATAGTTCATATTGATACCTGTGTGCGGTAAATTTGTTAATGCAAAATTTTTGACTTATATGTGCTTTTACCAGTCTGCAGGCAATGGCAAGAATGGCACCCAGGACACAGCAGCCTGCACTGACTTCTCAATGGCGGCAGACCCTGGGCTGCCTCTGGGAGAGTGGACAGATGACACCCCAGACAAGGAACCCCTTCACTGCTCCTTCACCCAGAGTTGTCTCCAGCAGCATGCGCGTCCTGTCAGTGACAGCAACACCAACCGCTGCAAGAGGCCCAGAACCCAGATAGCAGCAGCTGGTGCCTGTCCTGACCAACACACTGACAGTACTGGGTATCTAGGAAACAACTCTCTGATACCAGACATCCCTGCCACCCAAAATGAAGCTCCAGTAACAGAGCACCAAGTGAGTAAAAGCTCATTTTGTTTTTGTTTGTCTCACCTCAGCTGCTCACTACTGGTCAGTGTTTGTGAAATTGTGCTGAAAACTAGGTAGAACTGGCTAAAAGAATCTAGATTTTGAATAAGCTTCCCAATAATTGTACACATGTGCATTCTATGAGGGGGAATTAAATGAGAAGCTGCAGGCTTTCTATGCAAATTCTTGATTCATACTTTAAATTCATAACATGAAAAATATCCAGGGCTGCGAAATTCATCTGGACCTGCATAATAAAGATCTGCATGACCAAATGTCCGGCAAGGTGGATGGAACTTTCATGAAGAATAGATGATGTGGGTCAATGCATTGATTTGATAATAGGGTTCCTTTTTTAACATTTTAATCATTGTTTACTAAGTATATTATAAAATGATTGTACATCCATAGGAGAGTGTCATCTGATACAGTAATATAACATTGTCTTACAGCAGCCTGATGTACCTGGCCAGCAGTTCCTCCCTCTAGGACAACTCTCTGCCAACAAGCCACCACTAAGGCTCAGGAAGGGCACGCTACACCATGAAGACATCCTGAGGGATAGCAGTGTGCCTGGCATCTTTTATGTCAAAAGGTCTATAGGTGAGAAGCACACATTCCATGCCTGTATTTTCTGTGGACATTTGAGAAAAGACATGCCAGACCACCTGAACAAGAAACACAAGGCGGAACCAATTGTAAGAGAGATACAACTAATGAAAGAACAAAAAGAACATGAAGAAAATATAGATCAGAAATCATTCTTACAGAAGGAAATTAAGTTTAAACAGGACCGTCTGCGGAACGAGGGTGACCACTGTCACAATGAGCAGGTGATTGATGGGAAACATGGGGAGTTCCTCATGAGCCGCAGACCGTCCAACACACCAACCACCTTCAAGTCCTCAGAGTACGGGCCATGCCCGGACTGCCATGAGTGGCTGAAAAAAGACACTTTTACTAAACAGCAACATGTGTGTTCAAACCTCTCAGTAAAGCTGCCACAATAGCAGGACAGTGTGTTGGTGCCAGATATGGCCCTCTCACATGCAGCTTATACTACACTATATGTACAGTGTGTTGGTGCCAGCTTTACACATGTACTACACAATATGAGTGTCATGGGGGGGGGGGTAGGGGGATTATTGGTGTGCATAATTGGGGGGGGGGGCATAGAGGGATTGCTGGTGTGCAGCATGGGGAGGGGTAGAGGGATTACTGATGTGCAGCATGCGGGGGGGGTAGAGGGATTACTGATGTGCAGCATTGGTGGGGGAAGAGGCATTACTGCTGTGCAGCATGGGGGGGGGGGGTAGAATGATTCATGTACATGGTAGTACAACTTTAAATCTACTTGTGTTGCATCATAGTAATTAGAGTGTGTGGCGATAGACTTGCACTGGACATCTGCTACACCTACTTTTTGGACAATGAACATTATTTATTGGTGGAATTTGGGCTATAGAATGAACTCCTAGAGTTCTTTTATTGACAACAGCTGTGCAACTAAGCAAGGGCTAGGTGAACTGGCAGGCCTCTTGGCCCATTGCAGCACGGTTATCAACCCTCACTTACATCAATTTTAATGTGACCGAAGTTCATGAAATTGGTTCGGATTTCTCACTTCTTCTTCCCCCTCACACATATGTGGCTTGTACTGTGACTCTTCTTTTTGTGGCTATTGCACTGACTCTACTGGCAGGCTGGACCATGGGGCTCTGCCAAACACTGGGCCTGAGTGACCGCTATGGGGGCTCCACCAATAGAGCTTCCAAGAAAACATTAACTGCTGCCCATATTAAATCCCCTGGAGAGGTAAAGGGATACAGAGAGCATGGATGAAAAAGCAGGACCATGAACCTATCCTTTTGTGTGTGCAGCTAGATGTTTCCATCTTTGTGCTGTTTCCACCCTACCATCTATCATGACTTTAACCCAGTGGGGCTGCATTGGTGCTTCCTGCTCACCCTTCAGAAGTGTCTCAACCCCATAGGGTCGGCATGATACTTGAATGCAGCAGCGGTGAGATACTTACTAGGGCTGCATTTAAGCATCATAATGACCAAGAGCATCATGCTTTAAGGCATCATGTTGTCCTTAAAGGGTTAACTGACAGTGACATAGCATAAGTGAGATGCACTGTGTTGTAACTACAATATAGTTTGTACCCCTAAAGGCACTGGTAGAGTGTGTTAAGAATATGTTCCAGTATGATTTAAATATTGTATTATGAGGGACACTTCAGTGTGACATGTATCGGTCCTTAGGATCACTGAAAGTGACTTTGTGTTAATTAGATATTGCTTATCACCCGTAAGGTGTTCCTCATGAATTGTTACTCCAAGTCCTCAATTATTATGGACTATTTAATATTTCAAACATGAGTGAACCATTAATGTCTGATCAGTATTATTTCCTTAGTTTATTTGTGTTCCCATATCAATAATTTGTGTTAACATATCAATAATTACATAGAGCTTTGAGGGCAGATTTCTTACTATAATATTATGTCATTTTCACAGTTTGATTTACCTAACATTCTGTTCATCTTGGACCTGGTTAGTTTATAGATATGATGTTACACACACATTCTTATTACTGTTATGACACAAGGATCAAAATGGTATATTCTCAGTACATGATGAAATAAAATAAACGATCATTCATATACCATTGTTCTGTTTAATTTCAGTTTTTCCTATAACAAAGAAATAAGTATCATATCAACCAATTCAAAAATCCTCTAATTACAACAAAACCTAAACCAAGCTAGAAATCCTCCTTAATAACCACAGCACTTTTAACCGGTCTGGAAATCCTCTCTAGTTACCACAGAACTTTCTATTAGTCTAGAAATCCTCTCTAGTTACCACAGCACTTTTAACCAATCTAGAAATCCTCTCTAATTACCATAGCACCTTTGACCAATCTACAATTTCTCTCTAATTACCCCTGCACCTTAACCAATTCAGAAATCCTCTCTAATTATAACATTACAATTGAATGTGCCAATTTTAGTACTGTATCACAGTGATAAAAACTCGCATATAAACCTCACCCAGACCCTGGGCCGATCCTATAAGCCGCACTGCCAATCTGATTCACGTACTAGCCGCGGCTTATACGCGAGGTCTTACGGTATATTTTCTTTTCAAATTCAAATTGTTCTTTCGATTGGAATAGTTCATATATATAAGAAAGTTTTACGCCTACACACTTTTCTAAGTAGTCCTTTTGAAGTTGATTGTAAGATACCCTTTCTTCTAGCAACATAATAGCTCCTTGCTCTCCAGGAAAAAGGGTTTAAATGAGGTGAGGAAAAGCATGTTTGTAAGTGAATGAAATATCAAAATATGTTTTAAATACATGTGCATTACTCTTTTGCATGTTCCTGCTACATTGATAAGAAGTTCATGGTCCACACCTACTATTTGGTTGTACAAAATAGCAGGTTGGGCTCACCAAACACTTGAAAAAAATAGGTGGTATGGTTAAATCCACCCCTATACAGGGAAAGTGTTGTGACCCGCAGGCCACAATACTGCTCTGCAGCATGGCTTAACCAATCACAGAGTGGCAGGGCTATCCCCTCACTCTTCAAGCTGAGGCATGAGGTAGTAATTTCAAGTTTAGGTGCAGGAACCAAGGTGGGGGGAGAAGAAACCCCAACACACTACAAAAGGCTTGACACAGCGGTGGAAGGTCCTCTCAGGTATTGCAGTAGTGACAGAAAGTAAGTACAACGCCACGTCTACCATTAAGAATTCCTGCTACATTGAATTTTAAGATTGCAGTGAGAAACCCCCAGTTCTCTATTTAGCAGCCTAATGATTAGCTGAAGCTGGTTCCTGTCATGTCAGAAATTTGGAGTTTGAGGGGCCATAAACCTTTCAGTTATATATGGGGGTGGACCTCTACAATTGACAGGGGGACATGGCCTTTTCTTAAAATCGACAGGCAACATGGAGCCTAGTGACAAATGACAGGAGAATTACAAAGATACTGACAAATGACATGAGCATTTCTTAAAATCCACAGGGGACATGGGAACCCCCCATCTAGACCCCCTTATATGCCTCTATTGTGGGTCCTTTTGCCATCTGTTCAGTTGTTGTGATTATAGGGGTGTTTCCCCCTCTGGGGAGGGGGTGCGTCCATGGTAAAATACTGATAAATCAGCTTTTTTGAAGGCATTTGCTCCTATACAATCAGGTCCCTATACTGCCATAAAACATCATAATGAACCATTCTGGAGGGCCCCCTGTTTCTGTTAACTACCCCCTATGACCCCTAACACCCCCCCCCCCCCCCATAGCATGCACCAATAGCCATCAGATAACTCCCTTCCCCCCTCCGCCCTCGCCTCTATATTACACATACATATGTCCATATATGGGTGTGTGTTTCTTATGAAACACATCCACATATATAGGATATTTAATTTTATCTCCAGTTAACTTTAACTGGAGATATATATTTTCTCATGAAAACTATAATACTGTACATCTCTCTTACCCTACCCAAGTTATTACCTAACTTGGGTCCTATCCCTCTTTTCTTCTCCTCTAAGGAGAAATCCTATGTTAGGATACATGTGTACTAACTTAGTCATGGCGAAATGCCATTAGTAGTAAAAAATCCTAATAAATTTTTTTTTATAATAAATGGCTAGGTAAGGTATACATAGTAAGGATATACTCCTAAATGAGTGTTTCTTTACTATTTTTCAATATTAAAAGGGCTTACTTGCCCATATTACCTCCGCCCATCGGAAACTGCTGGTGTATGTATAATACGGTCTTCTAGGCCAACATTCTGCCAGGATAAATAAATGAAATTACAATACAATACAATACACTGTACTCAGAATATCAGGATCTTTGAACATCAATAGTCATTCACAGACACCTAAGCCTGTCTTGGGAGTAAGACAGTGGTGTGTTTAAAAAAGGGGTGGGGGATATGGAGGGGGCCCAGATCTCCTCCCTTACACTATACAGACATAAAAGGAGGGCTACCTCAGTCCATCTAAGAACTCCAACCATCAGACCTCTTATAATCTATTTATCATACATGCATGAATGGCTTTACAACCTCAACAGAAAACTGATAAGGGACCCAAAGAGACTATTACAGGTTATATTCTTGTGATTGCATGAATATAACCCAAGTCTTGGAGGGTCTTTGCTTCAATGTATTTGAATTGTCAACATATTAAAATGAGTTTAGATCAGATAGATAATACCCTTTTCAAAGGTCTCTATATTCATTTTGAGTTACCCTACCAATTGATGATCACAGCCCCCCCCTCCATTCTATGCCTAGTACCTTACCCCATGTGTATTCATGGTCAAGATGACTGCTTCATGTTGTTACACTTATTATACATAGTAATTCTATAATAGTTATAGCAGAGATCTAATATTAACATCACCAATAACCTGATACAACAATAAATAAAAACCCTGACTCTCCTCCTTAACCAAGTGGTTAAATGCATAGAATGATGGATGGTAGAGGGGTGAGGGGGTGGGGGAGCCTGCAAATGACTCCAAATAAGGACTGGTGTCCATATCTCTTAGTCTACACCTTGCATGGTTAGTATCCTAGACATCAGACAAGAGCTAATTATTTAATTCAATTCTCTGAGGTGTTAAATAAATACTCTGAACTCTAAATATTATTGAAGCCAATAATAAACCTTGCAATTATGGGGAGGGGTAGGTAACCCTGATACCTCATTTGCAATGCTAAAGATCAGATTTTGTCAAAGACGGGCATACATGTAACATCTCAGGGTGCTGCTATAATATTCAGATATATGAAAATATAACATAGGCATGGTTCTTGGTAGACCTATGCAATCCCCTATATGGGGTATATGGTAGAACCTAATATCAAACTTTGAGGACAGATGAATACATATCTTGATATTAAACCAAATATTGAACCCAAATTTGACTTGAAGTACAGTATCCCTCTACCAGCTGTAGTAGATACACCTACCAGGGTGATCTCAAGGACCCAGCTCACTTATTCTTTTTTTTTGGAGGGGGTGGCCCTCTTTTAACCACACCACTGTCCCACTCCTAGGCATGATACATACCATGAGAGGCAATGCTGTGCACTGTGCCACATGGAGGGAGGGTTGGGCTGATGGTTATACTGTGTAATATGGAGCCGAGGGGGGGGGGGTTATTTCATGGCTATTAGTTTGGGGTGAGGGTGGGGATGGGGTGGAGGTGGGTCATAAGGTGTGGTTTACAGGAACAGGGAGCCCTCAAGAAAGGTTCAAAGTATCAGGCAGGTCTTATGTTAATACATTATTTCAGTATAGGGTAATTATAGAGGCGATGAGGGGGGGGGGGGAGAGAGTTATCTGATGGCTATTGGTGCATGCTGGGAGGGGGGGGGGTCATAGAGGGGAGTTGACAGAAAGAGGGGACCCTCCAGAAGGGTTTAATCTGCCTGATTAGGTGTCCTGAGGATCTTTTATGGCAGTATAGGGATGTGATTGTAAGGGAGCAAATGCCTTCAAAATAGCTGATTTATCGGTATTTTACCGAGGACGACCCACTTCCCTAGAGGGGGAAACATCTCTATAATCACAACAATATGACTTTAAATGGTCTCTTTGGGTCCCATATGAAGGTTTCTGACCATTTTCATGAAGTCATGATTTGATTTTAGAAGGAATCTGAAAGCCTGAATTTTGGCTGTTTTCTCACTATTTGGCCGATCTTCGGAGCCTATGTACGGGGGGGTCACGGGGGTCCGAAATTTTTTTTTGTTGTGATTTCCCGTGTTTTTGGACCCAAATGCATAGTTTGAGCCTGTCCCCGAAGAAAAGTAGATTTATCACCCCCCCCTAATAGAATCGAATATATCTGCTAATTATATTGTTAGGGAGTGGTCATTTTTTAACAACAGGGGGGGGGGGTTGGTGGATTTGGGGGGGGACCAAAAAAATTTGGACCCCTTGAAGGGGGGGACCAAAAAAATTTGGACCCCTCTTGAGGGGGGGACCAACAAAATTGCACCCCTTTTAACGAAAAAGCCCGCGCGTTACTATAGCTCAAAGGGGTTGGCCGCGCTCAATTTCATCTTGCCTGAGGGGGGGACCAAAAAAGATTTGACCCCTTCCGTGGGGGGGACCAAAAAATGTTCTACCCGCTCGCACAAAAATTCACCGACCCCCCCTGTTGTTAAAAAATGACCACTCCCTTATGACATGCTAGCAAGTAACTCACTGGTTTGTGTCGATGCACCATATTGAGAAAGGAACAAGGCATTATCAAGTTCTCTAAGGGTTTATTTTAGCTTCATTCTTTCTTCATTTTACTGTCATTGTTGGTTAGGTTTATTATATTTATTGGGGATGTTTACTGCCATTATTTGGTACTTTTACTGTTATTATTACAGCACTTGTTGTATTTCAGGTCCCTGGTGGATGTCAGGCTGTAAGGTGCAAAACTGGTCGACAATCGTTAAACAATACGAGCAGGACCTGTTTAAACTGAAGGTAACATGGCCTTCCTTTTAATAAGTGATTAGTTATACATGGATAAGTCAGCACTCTAGCAATCCATGAATTATTCTATCTGTACTACAGTTTTAATCTTTGATAAATCAAATTTATTTAACAATGTAAATCTTCCTATTTACCATGGTAATACACTGTTGCCATCTCGTGATGTCATAGCAGTGCAGTTAACCCAGTGCCAATTTAGGCACTGGGTTTGTATGTCTAAACTGAACGTTATTCTGTAATAAAGTACAATTGAACAGGTAAAATATGTCATACCCTGAAAACATGTTTTGGCAAAGACATCAGAATATTTTTTGTTTTATGAACTGGATTGTCCTTCTTGTCAATTCCATGGAATGTTTATGTAAATCCTCAGGTAGGAGACCGTGTAGGAGTACAGAGGAGAGTGGACCAGACCCTTCACTTCTACGTGAACGGTGCAGACCTGGGGGTGGCAGCGTTTGATGTACCACCTCATGTGTACGGAGATATCAATGTCTGTGGTAGTACTACACAAGTAACTATCACAGACACTTCAGGTAAGTGGGTTAACATAATATAAGGTGGCGGAGTGCAATATGTAATCTTTTTGAAACATGTTATAATTTATTCAATACATAGGTGTCAACATTCAAAGGACTGTGCTCGGAAGGATTTGGGAACGAGAGTACCGTAAGGTCTGCTTGAGTCACGACTCACAGGTTAATAGGCCATGACCAGCCGGGCGCACCCTCATGTTCCCAGTATACAGTTTTGGCCCATTGTTAGTCACCACTCTTACATTAACACACTGTAACCACAGGCAGATCTGATATCACCCACAGCCACACAAGAAATAGCAACAATCATTTTGCCCCACCGCCACATGTCACAATGCTTAAATACTCATTTCACTTTTCATGTTGTAGTGATCATGTTAGAAAGATATAGTATTCCACCATCAGTATTGCAATGTTGCATAATTTATATGGTTCATACATTCTTGTCTTTCCCACATAGCTCCAGCCATGCCTAATTGTTTTGGGTATGTGGAGGCCAACTCTCCAAGTGGCTAGACACGATTCATTTATCAAATAATCTTAAAACATGCATACATATATCAGAAGAAAAACAGTCCTTATACAAGTCAGTATAGCATAGTTTTCCAGCTTTGCTGAAGGAACTGTTCACTTTTTGGTTTGAAAATGTCATTAAGTCATTCTTACATATTATCCATTACATACATACTCCTAGATATCTTACCCAAATAAGCGGGGTACATGATAGGTTGCTCACAAATCATTGTGGGGTGGTTGGATGCCCTTTTGTCCTATAGAGAAGGCTATAAGTGAGGCTATAGGTGAGTTGACAGAGAGAACAAAAGCTATGGGCTGACTGTATTTTACATACTGTAAACATACTTTATTTCGCGCTGTACTCATTTGCGCGGATTCTAAAATTCACAAAAATATGTACAGAGTGAAAATTTATCCAGTATAGTCATACTACTACCATATTCCAAAACCCGCAAATTTAAATACACATGAAACTGTATTTTGTAGCCAATTCGCAAAAATATATATAAGCGAAAATATATACAGAGTGTTATAAGCCTCGGAAATCATTGGACGCCTTGGACAATGATCTTGTCCTTGGCTTATAACACTCATACAGCAAGTCACTTGTATCATATCGACGACAGGTGTGTAGTCGTCTAAAGTTGCGCTGGTGTGCAGCAACGGTTGGTTCCACATGAGCTGGATAGTGTAGGAGATGGGACAGTCTGACACTACCCAGCGGTAGACACTGACATGGTACACAACTCCTGCTGTAGCCTGGGGTATAACTGAACCAGCCTACGCCACTTACATTATTATACTGATAACAGGTGAGCTCTGTTTTACTATCTAGTCTGCAATAACCTCTTCATAATATCTCCAAGTCAGAACTGAAGGACACAGTCAGAGCCTACATATGGGGGGTAATAGCCTGACTAGCTGTGACTGCCATTGAAGGTGGAGGGCAATGTGTAAAGCTGCATGGGGTGGTGTAAAACCAGGAAGTATAACCTCCATGTGACCCAAGACTTACTGTACTTAACTATAAGGTGAGCTTTGTCTACAACAGGAGATATATAGACAGACATGGGGAATGGCCTCACTGTAGCCGAGGCCACCTTAGATATGGAAGAGACTGTCTGTTAGATGACCTTTTAAGAAAAGCGGATCTAGGGCCAGTGCTCTGCACTTTATGTGGGGTTATCATCGATCCCCACAGAACAGGGCCTCAGAGAGAAAGGGGGGATTTGAGCTATTTAGACATGATCTGTACTGAATGGTACAACTGTCATGCAAACAAATTCTAATCAAACAGTCTCCTGTTTATCAATACTCAGTGCATATTTATTTGCTCTGTGTTGATTTCAAAATTTATGAGTATAGTATATAGTTTAAATTGCTGGAGGCATAAATGGGCTCAAATAATAAATTGTTAGCAACCTTAGTGAGTGAATCTCTATGGCTGCATTGATGCGTCATACCTACCCTGTGCTATAATACTTGTTACATTCCCCTCATGATGTTGGTTTACAGGTGAGGTATTGAGGTGAGAGGTGTGGACCATGCCTCTATTTGGGCATCTGGTTCTGCTTCTCCTGTGTTTCTACAGGGGGAATGGACTGCAGAGAGATGCATATGCTAAAGAAGATTTCCCTGATCCAAGAGAAGACTTCACAAAATGTGGCCAACAGAAAGAGTCCTATATCTGTGACCCCAGCCAGATTTTAGGAAGGGTGGAAGGTTTGTATTGCATGTATCTTATGCAGGAAATCATATTGGATAATGGCTTTGTTACAATGATGCATAAGCTTGCATCTTCTGATAAGCCCCATTGTCCTTGCATGGTATGCATACCCAGCAAACATGCCTTTAGCGGACCAATACTGGCCCAGAGCTGTATACCCAGAATCCAATATTAATTATGCCATGAAAAATGTTATGGGTTATAAAATTGAGACAAAATACATCAAATTGTCACCCAGTGCACATCCTGCACATGGGTAGTGTACATAATAAGTGATCTGGTAATTATCTTTCCTCAACTAGTTTTACCAACCAGGAGTGAAGGAGATCAATCTTACCCATATATTCCACAGCCTGTGGGTATGAGAGACATCTTTAAAATGCAAACATGAGGTGTCTATAATGAAAACCCCCATGTTCAGTTCAAATAGATTTTCTGTGATACCTGTTTCATCATAGATTTATTCTCACATTCTTAAAGTAATATGAACCAGAAGTACATAAATATGGGTCATATATCTGATAAGACTTGCATCGGTGACCTCTAGTGGCGTTATTAGGAAATAATCTAGCCAGACTGCCAGTACAGGGCCGATAATGGGCATACAAGTTATGGCAAACAGTACATTGCAGCAGTGAAGGCAAAGAGCGGCATGCTATTGGCAGTGCTGGGCCGTGACTACACCGGGTAAAGGTGTGTTTTCTGGGTATACATGGTCTGTCTATGTCAGCCAAGGCCACAGGTTGAACAAAGCAAGCTGGGCATTAGGCACTGATTGGAATCCCTCACCACCACCAAGGGCATACATGTATATCTCAGAGATGTTTAATAATAGCTTAGTTTTGTCTTAATGTATATTATAACCCTGTTTTTCAGTCTCCAAGTTAAACGGTCTCATTGACAGCCTACGGAACGTGACCCGCTGTCTGTGTGAGTACAGAGACAGGTCCAGCTGTGAGGTGGGCACAACACAACACCAGGTTCTGGTAGCCATTGTACCAAGGATTAGGGGCAGTGGGGGCCCAGAGACCAAAAACAGCAACACACAGCAGCAGCAGAGGATCAGTTACCCAGAGACCAACAACTACACAGAACTAACAAAGCAGTTATAGATTGAAGCAGAACTATTCCTGTTATGTACAGGGTACATTTAGCGAGGTGTTGTAAATACACTACTGAATACACCATGTTGTCATAGATATAAATTTGTTTTAATAGGCAGCCAAGGCAGGACTGGAGCTCGTTGCAGTTGCCCACAGTGATAAGAATTGATAGGCATGGTACAAGCCTGGCCATGGAAGTGATGGTTACCGAGGGACAAAGTAACAGTCAGGGTGTGTCTTATCAGTTATTGTAACTGCACCCAGTAGAACTTTGAATGGCAGACCCCCTGGGTATGACTCTACAAGCCTTAAGGCACAAAATTGTTATCCCATTAAGATCCATGATCTTTCCACCTGAACTACGTATATATATCATTGTACACTTTTCAATGAGGACAAATCCTTCCTATATCTTATATGTAATTTCTCCTCTGCCATTTATAAACAGCTTGCATCATATTTGTGTTGTGTCTATATTGATATGTTTTCAGAATCAAGGAAATATAAATCAAACAATTAAGTTATCAGTGTCAATAATCAAGTGTAGTTGATTGTGAGTAAGTTGTAGGTGAAGGTGGAGAGAAGGTCTTGTAGGTAGGGGATGCAGGTGGAGAGTGCAGGTGTCCAAGGTGCTCCTGGGGTGTGCTGAGGTTGAGAGCCCTCTAATGTATGCTTCCAGGTGGAATGGCCATGTGACCAAGTCTAAACAGTATTTATAAGTTCTTTATTATAAAACAATGGTAGAATTTGATAAAAATTATCAATCTAGAGTGCGACATCTATAGAGAATGAGCTAAAATAGAAGTGGAAAGAACTGGGGTCAGGGGAAGGGCCAAAATGGCCCTTTCAGGCAGATAAACTGTTCGAGTTCTGTTGGAGTGTGAGGGTCTGTGCATGCTGCTGGGTCAGGTGTAGAGGGGTAAGTGAGGCCGGTAGATTTTCGGGAGTGTCTCAACCCTGTAGGGTTGGCTTGATGCATGAATGCAACTCTGGTTAGTTACTCATTAGGGCTACATTTATGTATAATGACGACCAAGGGTATGATGCATTAATGTATTAAGCTGTCCTTAAAGGGTTAATGCTGAACATAAATCTGAAAAGTGTGTTTTTTAGACAATACATAGGAGTCCTCTTGTCAAGCACAAAGAATCTGGACCATGCTAAATTTAATCCTTTTCTTTTCCTGAAAATGAGTCCTTGGTCAAAATAAAAAGCTCTGTGTGCTTTGAAACTTGAATTGTCCATGTTTGCCTCACTCCTAAAGGGTTGGTAAAACAAATAATGGCGAGAACACTCACCAGGACTGCATTAATGCATTGTAAAGGCAAATGGCATAGTACTAACGTAAAACACCACGCAATTGGCATATGAAGCCACTTATGGATCCGTGGCATACAATGTGTCATATGCCAATCCTGTGATGTTTTCGATTTATTCTAATTACAATGACAACAGTAAACATTTACGATCATTTTGTTTTCTAAATCATGAAAATTCATGATTTTAGAGCTGAATTTGAGGAGGGCCATGTACAGGATGACTATGGTAAGCCCCCCTCACATCAGCGTGACATACCACAGTTGTACGCCCCGCTAACAGACATATGAGGTTCAGTGCTTTACCTATACAACCTCTGTATGCTTTGTTATTGTAGGTAGAATAACGTGTAAGCACCATGTGGCTCTTAAAGAGATAAGAACAGAACAGTGGAAAGACTGGGGAAGTCCCAGTTTCTACTGTATATTTGATAATGCATACCTTATTTGATGTAGTAAGTGCACAGTGCGCTTTATGAATAATTTTCAACTAAAAATACTCAAACAAAATTTTATGATGAATTCACACCTCCCACCTATTTCTCCCTCATTTTATTGTTGTTGCAGTACCGTATTCAATATAATAAGTACACAGTGCACAAGATAAATTATTCCTAACAAGGAGTTTAGTTGGTCTAAAACTTAGGGTTTTATATCTTAAAACCTGTATAAAAAGTCAGCGTGCCCTTGTAAAGGTATGTGTGCTTATTAGGTTGAATATACGGTATCCCAGTATAAACCTGCATCAGAAACTCAGACGGTCAGCCCCCTGCTGATAACAGCCCGAGTGCTGATATCACACACAGGCCTACCGGGCTGCCAAACAGGGCACCCGCATCTCACACAGCCATGTTACCAAAATGATAGGAAGATCTTAGAAATTTCCACAAGTTATGTTAAAAGTCATACTGTGGGAAATAATTGATCATCTATTAAGGTGCCACTATTGCTAAGCTTTATTGTGTGCTCAGAAAGATGTATAAGAATTATCTTGTGGGGTCTGTCAAGTATTTAAGGAAAATATGAAATGTGAGCCCTTGTTCTAGTACCCCACTTTAACTCTGGGAGCTAAATTCTGAGTCGATCAACTAAATTAGATATCCGCATAGACACAATGGGCGTTTGGTCTCTTGTCTCCATCAGTGAACAAGATGGCTGCCTCCGCCGATGAAGTTATAGTTAAACTACAGGACATGGTAGAATGTCCTGTGTGTCTGGGGCCTTTTGAGGAGCCGAGAATGCTGTTGTGTCAGCACTCGTTCTGTACCAAGTGTCTGCAGGGTCTGTTAGGGACCAGGAGGAAGATACGCTGCCCCTGCTGTAACAAGGAGACCCCTGTACCTAACAGTGTCCGGGAGCTCCCGGTGGACTCTAAGGCTAACACACAGCTGGAGATCCTCTCCGGGTATGAAAAAGGTCAGGAAGTCCAGGACGCTGAGGCACCTCAGTAAGTTAGTTAAATCCTTAAAAAGGTTTCTTCAATTTCATTCTCCCAAAATACTCTAAAATTCACCAATTGATGCTTTTTTATTTGTCTTTCTGGAACTATATGTATACTATTGTTCGCTTAAGTGGTCATGGTGGCAATGTTTACATCAAATTCAATAACTAAAAGGTTCACCCTATAACTTTACATTGAGATGGGCGAAACTCATACTCTTGTTGTTCACTAGAGATGAACCATTTGAGGTAATGACCCTAGACGAGTGCTGCCCTGTTTGTGAGGAGATTCCCACCGTGTCTAAGAACCTGAGCTGTGGCCACCATCTGTGTGAGAACTGTGTGCAGTTCCTGCTGCCTGTTGGTGGTGACTCCCTCCACTGTCCAACCTGCTCCCGACCTACTAGAATAGCGACTTCATCAAACACTGATCGGAAGATTCAATCACCATGGAACAAGAAAGGTAAATGTTGTAATTCCAACAAACCTACTGGCAGCATAGTTTGTTAACTTATCATGGAAATATAATGGCCATGGACATGTACCCATCATTCAGCCATCCAAGTTTTATATAGGCAACTAGTTCATCATCAAAAACCACAGTTTGCTATAAACAAATAACTAAGATACACACCATGGACTATGAATGCATTCTGAACTATCTACAGTGAGTTTTAGTGTGGTGTCTTCACCACTCCACATCAATGGTAACAAGACACTAGATGAAAAAATTTGACATTGTATTATATATGTTTCAGAATGACTTATAAAGTTTTGTTTTCCTCAGTAAAAAGCTCTGCGCGGAGTCGGCTGACATTCCATCCTCAGTGTGGGAAGAACGTAGTTATACACGCCAACAGTCTTACTGCTCACAGAAACAAGTGAGTGTTACCTGGGTAAGGGAAAGGCCACACGCCAACAGTCTAACTGGTCTTATCTAAGAATTACTCTTATATAGCAGGCATTTGGAAACAGGGTTTGCCCATTGACATCCTTTGATACTGAACGAATCACTGGATGTAAAGCAAGATTGGCATATCTGCAACTGGTTTATAGTATGTGAAATCAGGCCTAATTGAAGTAATCAATGGTACAAAAAGTTTTGAAATAGCTTCACACAATGATGAAACTTAAGACAGGTAAAAAAGATAAATAAGGTTTGGTTTGGAAGGGTATAAGCAGCTATCCAGATCCATGACCAAAAAGGCTAATAATATCAGGATTAATGGTTACCTTTACATTAATGTACCGAACTTGACATTGCAGCCCTATGGAGTGTATGGCTGGTGCTGCAGTCTGCACGTCCCAACACCTGCAGCCTGATGAAGTGTTTGAGGTGCGGTTAAACAAGATGGTGGACAAATGGGGCTGTTCAATGAAGATTGGTGTGGCAACAACCTGTCCTGGGGGATCTGCCCCGCCCACTGATGTGTACCAACAGGGTAAGTGTGTAAGGTCTATCAGACTCCAGACATTGATTTGTTAAGCTGTCGGGGGCAGTGTATTGTATAATGAAATCATGTATTTATACTGTAGATCCAGTAAGTTGCAAAGATATGTTTTCTAAATTCCGTTGGAGTGGTTATTTGTCAGTAACTCCAATGAGTCCATTACATTAAAAGAATACATATAAATACATAATAAGAAAATAATTACAGGATGGAATACTAGTATAAGGGGGTTTCAAAAGGGTCTCAGTGGAACACATTATATCAGAAAGATATAGAATCAGAGGATGTGAAACCAACATAACACTCATGATGAAATCAAAAATAGGTGATTTTAACATAATCCGGAGCTCTTCTGGGGAGTCCGTATAAAATTCTTTCATTAGAAATAGAATCGAATATATCTGCTAATTATATTGTTAGGGAGTGGTCATTTTTTAACAACAGGGGGGGGGGGGTTGGTGGATTTGGGGGGGGGACCAAAAAAGATTTGACCCCTTCCGTGGGGGGACCAAAAAATTTGGACCCCTTTTAACGAAAAAGCCCGCGCGTTACTATAGCTCAAAGGGGTTGGCCGCGCTCAATTTCAACTTGCCTGAGGGGGGGACCAAAAAAGATTTGACCCCTTCCGTGGGGGGGACCAAAAAATGTTCTACCCGCTCGCACAAAAATTCACCGACCCCCCCCTGTTGTTAAAAAATGACCACTCCCTTATGACATGCTAGCAAGTAACTCACTGGTTTGTGTCGATGCACCATATTGAGAAAGGAACAAGGCATTATCAAGTTCTCTAAGGGTTTATTTTAGCTTCATTCTTTCTTCATTTTACTGTCATTGTTGGTTAGGTTTATTATATTTATTGGGGATGTTTACTGCCATTATTTGGTACTTTTACTGTTATTATTACAGCACTTGTTGTATTTCAGGTCCCTGGTGGATGTCAGGCTGTAAGGTGCAAAACGGGTCGACAATCGTTAAACAATACGAGCAGGACCTGTTTAAACTGAAGGTAACATGGCCTTCCTTTTAATAAGTGATTAGTTATACATGGATAAGTCAGCACTCTAGCAATCCATGAATTATTCTATCTGTACCACAGTTTTAATCTTTGATAAATCAAATTTATTTAACAATGTAAATCTTCCTATTTACGATGGTAATACACTGTTGCCATCTCGTGATGTCATAGCAGTGCAGTTAACCCAGTGCCAATTTAGGCACTGGGTTTGTATGTCTAAACTGAACAATTTCTGTAATAAAGTACAATTGAACAGGTAAAATGTGTCATACCCTGAAAACATGTTTTGGCAAAGACATCAGAATATTTTTTGTTTTATGAACTGGATTGTCCTTCTTGTCAATTCCATGGAATGTTTATGTAAATCCTCAGGTAGGAGACCGTGTAGGAGTACAGAGGAGAGTGGACCAGACCCTGCACTTCTACGTGAACGGTGCAGACCTGGGGGTGGCAGCGTTTGATGTACCACCTCATGTGTACGGAGTTATCAATGTCTGTGGTAGCACTACACAAGTAACTATCACAGACACTTCAGGTAAGTGGGTTAACATAATATAAGGTGGCGGAGTGCAATATGTAATCTTTTTGAAACATGTTATAATTTATTTAATACATAGGTGTCAACATTCAAAGGACTATCATGTAGATGAGGCCAAATAAAAAAAGGTTTTGTTTCAGGTAACATGGGAAGAAACTCTAGGGTCGGTAGGTCGGATTCTTTTTTTTTTTACATTTTTTTTTTTACCTCCCCTCTAAAATTGAGCCGAAAAAGTGTAAAAACGGAGACATTATTTTCCAAAATTTTGTAAACCTAAAATTGACCCCAAAAAGTCGAAAAATATAAACATTTCTTCAAAATTGCATAAAAAAACGTAGGGTCGGCCCTGTTAAGATAGGGTCGGTCGGGTGACCTGAAACAAACCTTTTTTTTTGGCCTAAGGATAATTATATGTATTACTATACACTCTCCATGAGTCTACACATTGGTGTGTCACACAAGATGGGAGAGGCAGCGGATAGTTTGAACAGGTGTGCTGGAATAAAATTGAAAATATCATTATCCCTCTGTGTGAGAGGAGAAATACTGGCTTCACAATTGGGATAGATTTCCTGTCTAAACCTTACTTGTGTCTTTTCCCAATCATCACCTACCATTACACCATCCCGGAGAAGAGCCGCACCACCAATACCAACATTACAAGATGCCTCTTCTTGTGACCTGACATCTGTATCTGCTACACCACAACCCAAAGAAGGTAAGTTGAGCAATCTGCTGTGCAGTTCTGTTACAAGTACAGAGCATTAATCAGTTAAGTATGTAGTGCAGTAGTCTCCGAGGGGATATGACTCAGTTCCAAACATACTGGGAGGCGTGGTAGAGTGATCTGGGTCCTTTTTAAGCCTCCATGGAGTGGGACTGTGAACTTCGTGATGTGTACCTTTTTCAGGGGGCTACTCCATTATGGGTCTGATATATAGGGTAGTGATACTGAATGTCAAAACCTGCACAGTAATCCGAGATGAACTTAATGGTTGTAGCAAAGTGAACCGATAAGTTACAAACATTTACTGGATAATAAATAATGCAAAATGATGAGTAGTACATATTTATATTTCATCTTTACTACCAAGTGGGGTCTATTGTATTTTATAAAATATACACATAGTAGCACTATAGCAATATATTTTTCCTGTCAAATCCACCTGATGATGACGCCATAAGGGTCGAAACTACAAAGTGGGGCCCATCTCTGGAAGGGATAGGCCCAATAAATCATAAAATAGGACACATCTCCTATACAAATTATGAACACCCTAAATCCACCTAAAAAGCTACTAGGCCATAGGCCTACTAACCCATACAATACTGATGTAATGAGTAACAGCCTGTACATAAAGCATAGTCATAGGGCCCAAGCCCTAAAACTATGAATAGTACAAATACACACCACCACTAGGCCCCACTGAAGCACAGTGCCAGTGTCTAGCAAACTGCACCTGTCTGAGCACAGTATCAGTATGAATTGGTCAGAGTCTGACCCAAGTGTGACCAGCTGACCACATGAGTAACCAATGGGAGCAAGGGTTAGAAATTTGATGCATAATTAAGTCCAGCTGGGAAATGTCAGCAGGGACTAGGGCACTTTGTAGTTGTGGTCCTCAGGGAAACAACCTCCTCGTGAACAAACTCATCTTTACTATCAGTAATTCTACTAAGTTGCCAACATATGGGTCTATTTTTCTGGTAGGTCTGTACCATTATGGGTCTATTTAATCAAAACATTCTGCACCTATGACTATTTCAGGTCAGGTGTCATTGATGGATCGCATCAAGAGGATGTTAACCAAAAAGAAGACACCCAAACAATAGGTGGGTATGTATCAGTCATGCTAACAGTTTAGATATCACATCAACCATCAGAAGTTCAGAGCTGCCTTTGTAATTTAAATCCTTTAATGTACAAGTGGTCTAGTTATCTTACAACACACTCAGGGTCTAGATACTCTCAGGTGACTAATTGTAGATATGATCTGAGGGACATATGTATGTTTGTAAAAAGGTTGTGTTCATGACTTCCACTTTCCCAAAACATACTGTCAGACTCAACATCTAAGTTAATCAGTATGATTCTTACTTTTACAGGAGCCCACACCAACCATTTGATATGCATCAACATGGGTTCATCATCAACATTCTAAAAATGGACTTTTGTGGTATTGCAAATAAGTGAAATCCTACATATTGGGGGGGGGGGGGGGTGAAAATAAATAAAACCCTTGAACTTTATTGAGTTGGTCTTTCATTATTATTACTTTAACAAACTGTAGTTAAACAGGCAATCCTTAAACCTTTGATGCCATTATAGTCACGATAGTGAATAAATGCAGCATATGTGAGCAGCTTGGTATTGCTACATTATTGTATCAGGCTGAGCCATAATGCTGATTGCAGTGAGAGTTGTAAACAATTCTAGTTGTTTTTGTGGTATATTTCTTTTGGCAGAAAAATGCTTATAGATATATCTTTCCCATTAAATCTGTTAACCCTTGAAGTATGGCATGCCGCCTTAAAGTAACCTACAACATGACTGTGCACCATTGCAGTGCCCGTGAGTAAATCACAAGCACTAAAAGATGACATTTGTTGGCATGGTGCACCAGGGCAGCACTGCTGAGTTAGTCTGCAGTGTATCAACCCTGCAGGGCGTCGCCAGGGCTGTATTCATACATCATGATGACCATGGCATGATGCATTGATGCATTTTGCTGCACATTAAAGTCTCAGACGTTTATTAGTTTTTTAAAATCACTATTGTTTATTCGGGAGGGTGGAGAAAGGTTCCTGGAGATCCTGTTTGCATCGGGCTCCTGACATGCATATTGTCAATTGGTATTACAATAACAGGGTGTACAAGGGCATTACAACCTTACACTAAATGAATGATAACTATTAAATCTCTAGCAATCTTTATTGGAGGAGGATTTTGGGATATTCTGACTTATAGATATGATAATGCGGCATGCCTGTTATCAACAACCAGCCGGATATCCTGATAACATCTAGGACTGATAACACCTATATACAGCTGCTGTACTGAACAACTGGACCAATACCACCAGGTATCTCGAATATCAGTGGCACTTTGAGACCTCATTGATTTATACAGTTATCAGTGTCCACATGACTGCCGCCGACTCACTCCCCCTTCTGTCAGCAGAATGGCCGCCTTGACCCAGGAGCTTGTCACTAGACTACAGGGCATGGTAGAATGCCCTGTGTGTTTGGAGCAGTTTAAAGAGCCGAGAACACTGCTGTGTCAGCACTCCTTCTGTACCGAGTGTCTGCAGGGTATATTGCAGTCAGGGCAGACAATACGCTGCCCCTGCTGTAACAAGGAGACTCCTCTACCTAATAGTGTACAGGAACTACCTGTAGACTTCAGAGCCAACACACAGCTGGAGATATTGTCTGAATATGAAAGGGCTCGGGAAGCTAGGGCAGCTGAGCTAGCAGCTGCAGGCACGGTCTCAACAGCAGCTGGGCCTCGGTAAGTTGACACAAACATAGCAGTCCCAGCATAGGGGGCCGATTTTGCTAGAAATAGTTTAATTTGTGAATATGGTATGGGTAAATCACGGTTGCAATATGAGCTCACTCTGATACAAGCTGTATGCACTGAGACCTCATCAATTTTAACAAGTAGCAATCAACCATAACCCATATAAAACACAAAACATAGAGTATAAGGTGCTAATCATATTTCTCTTGTTCATCAGAGAACTGTTTGAACAAATGTCTGTAGATGAGCGTTGCCCTGTCTGTGAGGAGATTCCCACCGTGTCTAAGAACCTGAGCTGTGGCCACCGTCTGTGTGAGAACTGTGTGCAGTTCCTGCTGCCTGTGGGTGGTGACTCCCTACACTGTCCAACCTGCTCCCGTCACACTGGAATAGTGGCAACCCAAAACACTTATTCACACTTAAAATCAAAACAAAGTTGGGGAGGTAAATATCTATATCTACTTTGTTCATTTACCATATTGAATTTACGCAAACAACTATCCCAGGACAAGCCTTCCACCATTTGCATTTGAATTATCAAGTTGATATTTACAAGCATTCTCCAAAGGGAGTCAGGGTTCACTACGTTTAATTTAATACAATTTCAATCTGACTTTTGTATACGCTTTTTACACAAAGATGTGTACAATTAGATCCGAGAACACAAATGGTTATAAATGATGAATCTGAAATATTTAGAGCAGAAAAAACATCATGAACTAAAATATGTTCTAACTCATTTATGGTACTTAGGCATAACAGTAGAGATAATGTGGCATCAGATTCACGAATTGTTGGAACAATTTCTAGCATTTTTTCAGAAAACATCCATAGAGATAGCCAGCTGATATTCCACTCTGTCTGTGGGAAGAATGTGGTCATACATCCCAACCGGATAACAGCGCACAGGAAGGAGTGAGTGATTATAAGATATGTACGGGTATTGAGGGGGGAAGTTAAATGTTTTGCTTTTAGTTTACATCTCTACTACAATGAATAGTGATTAGGCCACTCAAAAAGAGGGGACAAGGGATTCTTCATTTTTTATCTAGTCGAGCTCTAACATATACATGAAGATAAAGGATTTTCATAACTAAATTGTAGATTCTAGTGCCAAGAGTTTTTAACATGTTTCCATCAAAGATAAATAAATAAAATATAAGATAAAAAGATGTTTGCCAAATTCATGTATTTCTTTGAGTGGCCACAGCACAACTGTAATCACCTTGCACATCATCGGGAACATTTGTTGACATTGCAGTCTTCGTACCTCAGAGGATGCTCTCCTGCTCACGTCCTGGCACTTGCAGCCTGATGAACTGTTTGAGGTGCGGATAGATATGGAGGTTGATCAATGGAGGGGGTCGATAGCCATAGGTGTGACGACACATTCTCCAACAGAATCCGACTTATCAAAATACATCCATCAACTAGGCCCAGGTATGTATGGACCAAAGCGATATAGACTAAAAGTAAGAGTAATAGCTTACACTCATGCTAGGATCCTTTTTCTCCTGCCAGACTGGCAAAAACTGACAATTTTCTCTTGCTAACTCCAAGTAGAATATTTAATATAAGCTCCTTGTATATAAACACCATTTTCTTGAGTTTATATATCATTTTATTGTCTCGTTTCTCGCATAATATTTACAGTTTACAAATGAGGACCTTTAGAGGAGATCTTATTGCATATGATGACATCAGGAAGGGTCATATATCATCAGTTCACATACAAAAAAGGGGAAAAAGTTATACACTTTAGACAATAAGGGCAATTAAAAAAAAGTATCACCCTTCAAAACTATGTTAAGAAATTCTTAAACATTATGATTGCTGTTAGACCATTCTGTATATAAGATTGTAATGTTTCAGATACTTGGAATATGTCAGGCAGTGAAGTATGGCATGAGGGGCACAATGGGTTGGCAGCCGTCAAACGATATATGCAGAGTTTGGGTAAACTAAAGGTATTACACAAGTTTTAAATTTCCAAACAATTCCCTCTGGAATATGGAGATTTTTATATATTTACAAAATAGAAGACTAGAAAGATGAGTAAATTGAAGCTATGATAACCATGTTCTAAAGCCAAACATACTTTGATAAATATATTAATATCTATATGAAATTGATTTTAAGTTTCCTTTCTCTTCATCTCAATATCAGGTAGGAGACCGTGCAGGAGTACAAAGGAGAGCGAACGGGGCCCTCCATTTCTACATCAACGGTGCAGACCTGGGGGTGGCAGCATATAACATACCAGCTAAAGTCTATGGAGTAGTCAGTTTGGGAGAGAAGGCTGCCCATGTAACAATCACAGATACATCTGGTAAGTGGTACTTAACTGTCACAATTCCCAACACTAATGACCTATAGGCTCGCATAAAAGGACAAATGTAAATTATAGAAGTTGATTATTGTTTCAAATATTAAACATACCGCTTATATCTTTTTAGAAATATTGTCATAAAGAGTTCCAGCAAAGGGCACTTCTGAAGTAACATTCTTTCATACTTACTAACTTATGAGTGTAGCTCTATTGTTGAAAAGAATATCACAGCAGCTTTGCATGGTTACAATGGCCATTTCTGTCTATGGTGGAAGCAACTATATGCCTCTTGTTAAAAAATTACGAATGTGACTCTAATGTTAGAAAAGAATATGTATCAAATGAATTTTTACTATGCATTTCTCAAAAAACCAATAGCATATATGGAAAATCATTTCACACTGGGACCAGATTTGCATGCATAGTGATATTCAGAGGTCAGAAAATATGGTGATAATTATTATTCTGTAGGAACCCCCTGTTTCTATCAGACTAGTGAATAACCAAACCTGTGATATGAAAACCTATCAATGTTAGTACATTGCCAGTACATTGCCATTCCATTAATAGTACATTGCTGTTGCTCTTAATAGATATATATTAGACATCATATGAATAATTAACATTATCCTTACAATTACAAGAACTAAAAAAACAATTGATATTGTTACAGGGAGATGCAGGGAGACACAGAGCAGAGGCCAAATTGGAAAGCCTCTAGTTGCGCGCCAACCGGAGTTGGAAGTGAATGATACATCTGAAATTGTGGCTTGTTGTGACGTCATCTAGTGAATATTCATGAGTGTAGCTCTTCACCCTTTAAATAGTGGGACTAGGCTGTGACTAGTAGACATACAGAGAGACTGAAAGGGAGGCTGGTGCTGTGCAATAATGCCTCAATGTGTCATGAGGCCACAATGTCTACATATTCCTTTATGTGATAACAATTAGTCATTCTAACCATGTCTCAATCTATTATGCAGAGAAAAATATGAAATTCCATCAACCATTCAAAACTAAATATAAATGTTTTGGAGTGTCTTTATTTAGTACCTTGGAGAAAAGCAAAGTAAATCAATCTTAATCATGTACATTGTTGCAGCACTCTTTGACAGTAAAGCCGGTGCATTGATCACCTTCTTTATAGACCCATTGTGACCGATCACAGTTATCGAAGCCAGGGGCTCTCCACAAGTGTTATGGAATTCTAAACAACTAGAACTAGATTTACAAATGTCTAGACTACCAATTGACATATATATATATATATATATATATATATATATATATATATATATATATATATATATATATACATATATATATATATTTGTTAAGTTGTGTTATGCTTTGCTATGTGTCAAGAAGAGATGTGCATGAAAAGAATTGTGAAAACAAGATGCTTTTAGATTATACAAATATCATGATGTTATTAGAGATAGAATTGGTCTGATATTGTTCGCTCTGCTATCTGGTGGCGTGTGCATGGTCTGGGATAGATATATCCAAAAAGCTACATATCAAACTAACCATATAGCACAAACTGAAAATTGAGCCCACATAAATTGTGCTCTCAATTTTTGTTGTCCAATTATTATCATTATATACTGCTGGCCATACTATGAACATGATTTAGTGCAGTGGGGGGTGCCATAAGAAGAAACTTGCAAAAAGAACATGGCACTGGGCGCAAATGTAAGTACTGATCAGGACCCAACGAAATCGCCTCCGGTGAACTGCATCATGGGAGCAACATCAATATTAATATTGCCCAATATCATTACCCGCATATACTGATAATAGAAAATCAATCACTTTTATAATGACCATACGCAGACTATTAACTGATATGACTAATTGGGATAGCTTGAGGTTCCAAATGAAACCTTGGACCCCCACCTGCCTGCAAATAAAAGAGACAAAATCTAATCAATTGAGCTCGCATAATAATGTGCAATATGCCAATGTAATAACAGCGTGAACTAAACACTACCATCATACATGCTGAGCAAACTGTGTGGTACTCCTATCATTAAACTCATTATACAGCAAAACTACGTCATTGTGTCCTATTTATGGTTAGAGTGTACCATGTCATGATTCATTCCCTGCCCCTCTGTGAATACTGCCTGTTGTGTATTATTAGCTGAGACACTTCTCTACAGCAGCATGTACATAAGTCAGCAGGATCATCTGGGCGCTGAGGAAGGCAGCCAAGGTGAAGGATGCCATCAGGCAGACTGGCGGTAGGTCAGAGAACAATATAACTATGGTCATAATTGTAATTATGACCTTGTCCCTGGTTTGTAAGATGCCCCATGTGGTACAGTTATTGGCATGGTGCACTGACCATAAGTACTCTCTTTGGAGGAATATTCTCTGGTGTGTGACTCAGGTGCTTCTGGTCATTAACTCTGCAGCAAACTTTTTGGTGTATTACGTGCTACGGAAAAGCTTCAGACGAGTCCTACGCAAAGCACTGTGCTGCCGTCAGGCTGAAGCTGTGAGGTAAACAAACATGCACCCGGCTCAACTATCACTGCTTTAAAAACTAACTTTCGGTAAAAGGTATCAGACTGTTTTTAGAAACAGTATACTCTCTTCAAAGGAAGAAGTTGTCTGTGGGGTCACTCAAATGATGTGGTAAATTTGTATTAAAATCGGTAAACTCAAGCTTTATGCTGATGATACTGGAATATGTACAGCCCATTGTCACTTTGATATTGCTAAGAATATGTTACAGGATGACCTTGACTGCTATTTAAACTGGTGCCAACAAAACAAACTCTCCATAAACAGCACTAAAACTAAGCTGGTGATATTTGCAGCTAGTAGAAGGTAAATTAAACACATTAAATGTTAATCTCCATTCACCCAATCAGAGACATGCCTAGTTATAAATGCATATGAGTAATCCTTTATCCTCTGCTGTCTTAGAACAAACACTTGAAATACATCATTAAGACTGCCTTAAAATATGCCTAAGATATCCACATCTGACAAAAACTAATGTGGTACATAAGTAAGCAAAGTTAAACCTACTTGAAGACAGAAGACAATCACACCTACTGAACTATACATACTTCAGAATATGTGGCCCTCAATGTAGCAATGTAAGTAATAGACCTACTGTAGTCTTTGTAGCACCTGTATGTAAAGTAATTACCCCAAAAGGCAAGCAATATGAAAGCAGTTTTGAGTACTTTTGAGCTGGAATGGTCTAACCAATAAATCTTTTAAAAAAGAAAGAAATTTGATGTTAAAAAACAAATACCCTAGCTGGACTGATTGTATCCCCCCTCCCCTCATCCCCTCACCATGTGGAATTTGCTAACTGCCTTCAATTCTTCTCCTATTGTCCTCAACATTTTTTCCAATTGTCCGACTTAAACCACCAACCTGACTGACTTTCTACTTAAACTCTATAATTCTATGTACCATTAATCCTTTTCTATCATTTATATACAAAGTGCTGCATGACGATACCAAACTTATTTTTCTACAAGGGAGATCCTGAAGTGTCGACCCATAACAGTGTATCTCATTGGGATGAAGGATCCTACTCATCTTATTCACTAGCACTACTTGCACTACTACGTAAACTGGCATTACAGCTCATTTGTACTGTATCTTATCAATGTACAGTACTCATAAATGTTTAGCTTACGGTAGGAAACTTGCATTAGCTTAGCATTAGGTACTAACCACAGTAATCTCATTTAGCCAGTCTATGTGATTCCTATAAGACAATCATACAAACACTTACCTTTACTCAATGCATTGAATAAGCTATGGACCCCACTGTGGTCAAATACTTACCGGTACTCATCTTTTCTTATTAGTTTGTCTCTTGATTGGGTCTATAATTATACAGGTATTCCTACCGCTTATTGGATATTGAATCATAAAGCAAATACAATGTACACCGGAGAGCTACGTAATCCATTAATTTGTATTCTCTATATTTTTATGAACTAGATTTTATGGTGAAATAAAGATACTCAAAATGATAATGCATGACATTTTTAATCACCTGATGAAGCCTAATTTTGGTGTAAACCACACTTCAGTTGTTGTAGTTGTGTTAATCATCTTGAGATAAAGATTGAGAATACATTGTCAATAACGGTATAAAATTGTCCCCCGTAGAGCAGAATTTCAATGTCCGTCTGAACTAGTAAGGTATTAGGCTGACAGAGGAACTTTTTGTCAACTTACAAAAATGTGAAAGGTCTCTATAGACCTCCTGTAGCCCAGTGGCCATATAACACCACCCTGAACATATTGCCATAAACATCATAAACATTTTGATTCAAAATGAACTGTCCTTTCATACCTATACCAGACACCGGGCACTGATTAACCAGCTTTATTATAATATGGGACAATATTAACATCAACCAATCAGGTACCAGTTTGACCCACTCAGTGACTACTTCCAGTTACATGACCGAGCTCCTACCCATTAGCCCAGATACAACAAGCGGGAGGGCACTCCATGAACCATTTTTCTCACACAGAAACCTGCATTCATAGAAAAACTTTCCTGGTGTGGATACGGGTATATACAATTATGTGGAAAAAATAACATTAAAGATTTTTTTTAACCTGCAGTGTATACAACCAGTCAGTGGTTAAATTCCAATAACAATAAGCAAAATCTCACCAATATTTCATTTCCAAGTCTCCCTTGTCATTCTACTCATCAGAATGCAGTACATTGAAGCACTACCTGAGGCTGACAGCAGCACAGTGCCTTGCGGAGGGCTTGTCTGAAGCTCTGCCGTAACACGTAATACACCACAAAGTTTGTGGCAGAGTTGGCTGCCAGTAGAACATTAGATGCACAATAGAGGGCATACCAGCCATCAGAGTCATCAATTGTGTACCAAGCCACCATGTATATCTGGTAAGGTATGTTACACACTATAAACACAATGACAATGACTACCATCACCACTGTAATGTTGTTCTCTGACCCACTGCCATTCTGTTGGATGCCATCCCTGCTCTTAGCAACCTTCCTCAGCTCCCAGATGATCCTGGTATTGAGGACAATTAGGATGATAAGAGGGAATACTACAGCGATTATGTTTTCAACAAGAGTTTTGTATACCCTATCAAATATTGTGTCTGGCCCAATACTGGTCCTTTTTAAAGATGGCACAGTCATGGAATCATAGTCCTCAGGGTACTCAATGCTGTATTTGAAAAACATGGGTAAGCAGAGAATGACAGCCACGATGGCCACCACTGCCACTTGTATTCTGGTCCTCCTGAGGCTGGTCAGTCTGGGGGCATCAAATGGCCAGCAGACTGCTATGTAGCGGTTAGTGGCTATCAGCACGGTCAACAACACTGATGTAAGGCGGGTCATATAGAGAAACGGGATGAGGTATACTTTGGTGTAGACAAATAGCACTTTGGCAATGTCCTCCCTTCCCTCAGCCAGCATCAGGGGTAGACCCTTGTTAATGCCAGTAACAAAGAAGCATGTGAGCACCAAGTTATCAGCCACGGCCAATGCCTGCAGCAGGAAGGTTGCTGCAGGGTGCTTCTTACCACTGTCTGCCTTAAGGACCTTGTAACAGATGATGTTGGCAATGAACCCCACCACACTGATGGATCCACGTACAGCAATGAACACAATGAAGTTAAACATTTCAGATTCCTGCAATGAAAATCTATTGGTTGTGTTAGAGTTCTCAGGTGTGGAGTAGCTCATTGTAACATTTCTAAGGTGGCTATCCACGTCAGTGGTAGTGTCAGGATACACCATGACTGCTGGCATTCTACTCTGAAAGATAAATTGTCAAGTTAAATACACATTAAATATTTCATGTACTATCAAGTCGTTTTAGCTAATCAATATACATGATGTGGACTATCTTCAGTTGTTGATATGAGTCTATATGTATGGTTTTGGACTCTGAACAGACCATTAGAGAGTGGACAAGTGAACAGTGGACCAAACACCCAATTAATAAAAGATGCTTGTACCTGCTTCAGAGAGATCCAGGTGCTCTTCATGGAGCTTCCTTAGAGCAGTATGTCAATGTTACAGTAAGCTTGTCTACATGATGTGAACCTGTACAATGTAATCCTCTCGGGTTCATTTCTCAAGTCTGTACGAATCATCCTGCAATATCGTTAACATTACTGGCTATACATTTAGTCTGAGAAAAGGTTTTGAGTGTATTAGTCTGAGAATACAAACCTAATATATTGCTGAATCAAACAGCTGAATCGTCCAAGTGAATTATCCAGCTAGTTGTGCAGCTCCTTCAGAATAAGTTAAATTACCTCACCCCCACCTGGATGATTCAAGCTGGATAATAGCTCTGTATGCCAGGTCTGTATGACAGCTCAATCAGCCAGCTATTATTTGCCCACAGTGATAATGTTTCCCATTGAGAAATGAACCGCAGTAAGCACACACCGTAATGTGAATGAAGCTTAGGGGCCACATGTGGTACTGACAGCAGTTTGTTAAATTAATCAACAGAAACACTCAAATATAATCTTCTGTACACTCAATTTCGATAAGAAAGTGTAATATTTCACAAATATGACAATGCGATCAACAGGCATGGCACTGATAAGATTGCTTTCAGAGCAAAGTCAAAGTTGAACATGTTAAGCTTCTTGATGTGCGAGATGAAAAAGGTTAATTTCAGGCAGGAGCTCAATAATTATTGTAGTTTTCAATGAGTTGCTTCAATGATAAAACAGCAGTCATAACACTCAAAGCAATGCTTCTACTGTATATTGATAACAGTATTTAGGTGATGCAAAATATAGCCTTGAGGGTATGTTCTCAAATTCATGATCCAACAGGGTATAAGTGCAGCAGATTCCTTTTGAATTAAGGTAATCTGAGAACAAAGAGTGCTTTAAAAAGGCTCTAAGGATAGATGTAAAGAATCCTTGGTCAAAAGTGTCCTCAGAGCTTACACGGAACATACAGATTTAAGTGACTTTATTTTGACTTATGTGACCAGTCCTGAGAAAACCAGCCTTCAGATGGGTTTTTAGTTCTGGTTTGGCCACCAGGGGGCATTAGGAGGGCAAAATAATGGATGTTTGCAATGAACCCCACCATACTGATGGACCCACGTATAGCAATGAACACAATGAAGTTAAACATTTCAGATTCCAACAATGAAGATCTATTGGTGCTGTTAGAATTCTCATGTATGGAGTAGTTCATTGTGACTTTTTTAAAGTGGCCATACACTTCAGTAGTAGTGTCAGGGTAGAGGCCAACCATGACTGATGGCATGGGCTATATGACAGCTCTGAATGACAGCTCTTTACCATAGCTCTGTATGACAGCTATCTACAACAGTCATGCTCTAACCATAACCTCCCAAGATATCTAGTAAGAGGATTCACACAGTGTGATTCAACCAAAAAGCTATCGTTTGCTAACACTAATACGGTTCCCCATTGAGAAATGAACCCTATTAAGCACTCTGTGATGTGAATTTAGCTTAGGGGCCACATCTGGGATTGACAGCATGGGTGTGTTAAGTCAAACAAACACCAGACAGACTCAGTGTTATCTTCTGTACACTCCTCATACTTCATCCAAGTTGATTACTTTGTAACAGCTCTGCAGTCACCACGCAACACTGTGATTTCAAAGTTTCATTTAGATAAGAAAGTCTAATATTTCAAAATTATGACACTCTAATCAGTAGGAATGGTACTGATATGATTGGTTTCAAGAGGAAAGTCAAAGTTGAAAGTACAAGTTCAATATATTTATTACATCCTTTAATTAGTTGTCGTTTTTACAGGAGCAATATTAGGTGAGCTCTTCCTTGTAGATATTTTAATCCATAGGGCAGTTATTTAGAAACATTAATATGACAAACATATGACGGACACATGACTGACATAATATGGCGTGTGATGTAGTTTTAATAGAACTATAACAGACCATTGACAGACATTCTATGATGAACATCTGACAGGCTAAAAGCTTCATGTGTTATAAGTTATAAAAAAACTATTCAAGCCAAGACATTTCCCATATTGTAAAGGTATGTCAACTACACAGATATAATTAGGCTACTAATCAATTAGCTTTTGTTTATTAGGGAGGAGTTTCAGCTCTAGTCACTAGATGAGCACTGCCTTGTATGTGAGGAGATTCCCACCGTGTCTAAGAACCTGAGCTGTGGCCACTGCCTGTGTGAGAACTATGTGCAATTCCTGCCGCCGGTAGCGTGTTCACACCATCCACTGTCGGACCTGCTCTGTTCACAGTAAAATAGTCACCACATCTTAGACTGGTTTGCTGAACCCACCACCTGCACTACAGCCTGGCACTGATTCTATGAACCCACCACCCAGAGTACCTAGATGCCAGTGTTACCCGGTTCAAGTTGTTTAAAGCGTCTGACCCAGACCCTCTGAACCTGATCTCTCTCATGAAGAGTCAAATAAAGAATGTGGTGACTCTGATAATAGCATATGAAAGCACCTGATGGGGCAACTCCCACTATTTTTGTCCCAGTGGCTACCACAAGCCAGAGATATCTTTTACATGCCACAGAGTTTAAGTTTATTTATAGAGAGGTCCATTATGTCTAAATGATGTGGTCTAAGGATGTTAATGGAGCAGTGGGCATGATGAGTGTGCAGTGGGTTAAAGGGGTTGGCAATTCAGTCCCTAATCTGGGGCTTTACTCCCCAACTTACACAGAATAGGTCCAGGCTGAGGCAGAGTGGAGGCACTATGAGACTTATCTGTAAGGAGAGTTCTAATCCAGGTTGAGGCAGAGTGGAGGCACTATGTGACTTATCTGTAAGGAGAGTTCTAATCAAGGTTAAGGCAGAGTGGAGGCACTATGTGACTTATCTGTAAGGAGAGTGCTAATCCAGGTTGAGGCAGAGTGGAGGCACTATGTGACTTATCTGTAAGGAGAGTGCTAATCCAGGCTGAGGCAGAGTGGAGGCACTATGTGACTTATCTGTAAGGAGAGTTCTAATCCAGGCTGAGGCAGAGTGGAGGCACTATGAGACTTATGTGTAAGGAGAGTGTGTGTTTAGATAGTACAGTGCTTATCACTGTGTATCTGCTGCAATGTGAACCTCTAAGGGTCGATGAGGTCAAGCAGGAGCGTGAACGGAGCTCTGAGTTACTAGTCTAAGCATATATGTCACACAACAAAGGCCACACACTGAGGAATCAATACCTAGGTCTTATAGTCAGATAGGAGAATGGTGAAGACAGGGGGGTCGTGAAGGAGGTTCAACTGAGAGCAGCCCTGGCAAGTGGCTCGCCAGGGCTGCATTCATATATGGCCCAAACTCCTGAGTTATGCAGTTTTGGCTATTTCTGGCCCTTTCAGCCTTATACCCCTACAGAATAACAACCTTTGCATCAATTTTTTCAAACTTTTGGTATATGTGACAAAACATCCTATACTTTTAGGAATTTTCTTTTTTTGGTGTATTGGTCCAAAAATGTACTCTAAGTTACTAGTCTAAGCATATATATATGATATATATATATATTAGTCCTGCCTTGTAGGTGGGATAGCATGTGTCATCCTGGTCAGTACACTGGATCCCTGTGCACTCACCCCTGTCCTGCCCTGCTCCCAACAAGGTTGTGGATATGCAGGCCACATGTTCTTAGGGGATGCAGCAATGTTGACACAAAGCAGAGGGGGGACTATTGTTAAATCTCCAGTTTAATGCATAATTGTGTGTTCTGTGTCCAATCTGTTATCTATAACATATATAATTACTAGTATGTGACATTTGAATATAAGCAAATGCTATTCTATTAACAGAATACAATGCTGAAACAGAGGGAGAACTTTGAATTGACCACTCATTTACAATCATCTGGACTCCAGCCCGAGATTTAGACCAATGATGTAACTCAGATGGTGCCTGCGGGGACAAGGTAACACTGACCTATTTACTTTATCAAGAATTCAGTCTAGTTTAGCCTCCTCTGTATTGAGATGTAGTATTGGCAGATAAGGCAAAACAAGTAAAAAGGTGTGTTTCAGGTTACACGGTCTGAAAAGCTAGGGTAGGTAGGTCAGATTTTTTCTTCTTTTTCAAAATTATCTTTTTTTTTTACTTTAGCCTGAAATGTACCCAGAAATTGACTCTTGTACTTCAGCGCTGACAAGATGACCAAGGTCTCGACTTTCCAAATTCAAGTTTAGAAAATCTATGTACATATTGGTAATGATCTTAAAATACATAATATGGATGCATAACTCTTTATTATGGTGTTGCCATTTTACAACTCATATTATATGTAAATATAGGAAAAAAAGGCTTTATACCTTTAAACTAATCAAGGTTGCAATTAAACCTTTATCATGTAAATAAATGTCTCAGATTTTGCCTGGTGTATAATACTCATAATAGAATCAATTGATTGTTATAGATTGCATTCAGTTATGAATCACATTCTCGTCTAATAAGGGATGTATCAACTTCAGGTCACATGTCCAAAAACGACAAGTTGACAAGATGATTGCTAATACCAAACAATGGGATTGGGAGATATAGAAAAAACACATTCACTTCCCCACAAAGCTCAAAACAGAATAGGGCTAACACATAAGACTAGGTCGGGTAACCTGAACAAACTTCAGGTCCTACTACATTGTGTTACATGAAGCAGACTGCCTGAACATTTCTTCAGGCCGTACCACATTGAGTAACACTTGCACCTAGAGTGGTGCTCCCAGCTGTCAGTAGTCAAGATACCGGTCACACAACAAAGGACACACACTGTGGAATCAATACCTAGGTCTGATAGTCAGATAGGAGAATGGTTGTTAGGGTAGGGTCTAAAGGAATTTCAAAGGGGGGACCTTGAGTAGCGGGGGGCATTGAACCGTTTTACCTTATGTATCAATATATGTTGGAAAACAACATGCACACACACAAACACAGACATGAGATATCATTTATGTAACCAAATGTCATCCAAGTAGCGTTCATCTTTTGGCAACATCCGTTAATCTACTGTCACCGCTCCTGTAATTAATGACTGCTCTCCTATCAATAACAATGACTCACCTCTAAAGGTGAAACATGAGAAGGTGCAGATATAGACAGCATGATTAGGACATATCTTAGATAAGACCCGGACAGGAAAAATGTGGTCGAAGGAGGTGAAAGATGTGCTCTCATGGCTGTGCTTAGGACTTAAAGATGCATTACAATGATTACTCACAAAAATATACTACAAATATTTTGGAACTTGGAATAATTCTATCTGATGATGTGTAAAGCTTTTCTTTTCCATTGTCTCCATGTGATACAAAATACTTTTGTGTGAAATTATGTCACCAGTGAATATGTTAACCAAGATTGAGCAACATTTAGAATTCCCTGGTGTAAGGGCAAAGTCATAAGTGGACTGTTTCCGGGGTCCTGGCCCTACCTAAGAGAACATGGCAAACGTTGACGTTAGAAAGTGTTTTGTAAAATTAGAGAAATAATGTCCTTTATTTTTTTTGAAGGGAGTGAGGACCACTGTTTGTAGATCAATGTCTGATTACTTTTGTGTTTGAAAGAAAGTAAACTCTTCATGAAAAGAATCCAACCAATCTACCTTGATTTTTAGATTGTACAAACTGAAAACACACCTTGATTTTTATAGGTCCTAAATAGAACACATCAACACACTTATATTTCTACCATGCTCTGACAACTGAACAAAGTGTGTATAATATGTCCAACAGGTGGGCTGTGATTTGACAATTATGACCTGCTTTCAACAGGGCTAAAGGTCCCCTCAGCCCTGGTGTTAGATAAATACACAAGTATACAAGTATATAACTTTTAACCCATCTTTAATGAGACTCTACTGTCCGCACCCTAAGCTGATCTCACCTTGTATGTATGAGGCCTAATCAGTAATCAGTCGTCACCTCTGTCATAAGGAGTAAGCACACCAACCTTAGAAGCTGTATTGGATTATTCAGGGTCTTCCTAAGCAAGTAAGTTTATTCAATATAATTAGGTTGAATTAGATCTCTCTGAAAGTGTTAATGTTATTGTTGAGAAGAAGAATTTGCTGTGTGTTTGAATGTTTACATAAAGTATGCCACAAATATTATCAATGCTAAAGGTAAGGGAACTACTCAGGTTGTCTACTGTAAGCGGACATGACATGTATCAGGCAAGATTATAGGCATATCATATATATATATATATATATATATATATATATATATATATATATTTATATATATATACATACATACATACATACATAATATACCAACCCCTGTTGAGGCACGATGGTGGGGACACTGACTAGTTGCCAGATTATATATATATATATATATATATATATATATATATATATATATGTATGTATATATACAGCTTTGATAGACGTGAAAAAGTTATGTTATTTAGGGACAGACTAGTATTTGCAGGGAGATTTCTTTTTCTGTGTATATGCTCTGTGTATATGCTCACCATGAACTTGACAATTGCTATATTTAGTAAAATCATCTGCTATCCCTTTTCTCAGATCATCTACTTCACAGCATGGAGACTCAGTGTGAGGGGTGTGAGACTAAGGCCAGGACCCTGGCAAACATCAGGAGGCTCGTAGAGTGCCCAATCTGTCTCGAGATCATTGAGGACCCCAGGATTCTCCCCTGTCAGCACACATACTGTCTGAAATGCCTGAGACAATTACTTGACAGTTCCAATATAGTGAAATGTCCAAATTGTAATATGGGATACCATTTTCATGGAGACATTGAAGGACTGGCCAAAGACTTCAAGCTAAATGCCCTCCGTGATTACATGACAAATGCAGACTTAGGTGGGCCTGCCTCTACTGCTGCCATGCATACACCATTAGACGAAAGGTAATATTGTGGGACCTTTCTTTCAGAGATATATGTCAATCTGTGACTGCATAGTTACTAATAGTGCACTAAATGCGATGAGACATTAGGGTATTAATGCATTATACCCCAGCAAGTAAATTACCAGTGTCGCCTTCAAGCATCATGCTACCAGTATACATTTCCTCAAGGCAGACATGATGCATGAATGCATGTATCTAAGCATCATGGAGACAAATGGCATAGCTCATGTACACACTATGTGCCTTTAAAAGGGTAAAATTGAATACACATCACTTTCCTTGGCTTCAGTGGTAAGGCCACAGTGCTGCTGTTAGATAATGTTTTGCAAAATGCATAAAATTTGATATTTGTCTCTTTCCAGAGAAACGCACCTTGGGTATGAACCAATCAGAACAGCGTCGGTGCCACCTGATACCAACAGAATAGGAGCTGCAGTCACCGTCCTCACAGTGCTGGTCCTGGTATGTGTCGGCATGGGCATCCAGTATGTCGGGCTGATTGGCAAAGTCTACTTTGGAGTAGCGTGGATGATATCCACCTTGGAGGGCATGATGTTATTGAAACCGTTAATAGCTGTGATTGCAATGGCAGTTGCACATTATATGGGGATGCCGGCTAGTGACATAGCAGTAAACACCCTCAAACTTACCATCTTATTGATTATTGGAATGGGAATACACTACATTGGGCAGTACTATTTACCTGACTTGGGACTGGTTGAAGGAGTTGACTCCGGACTAGCCTGGCTGGTGTCCACTCTACCAGGCTTCAAAGGGCATATGTTTGAGTGTGAAAGATTGGGAACATGGGCTGTTCTTGTAGTTTTTTATGGTATTGTGGTAAAGCTGGGGGAAAACAATAGGGCAACTGTCCCTGTGATGATTGTAGCTGTATTCCCAGCATGTATAGGGTGCTATCTATTCTTTGATATATATTACCATGATCTACGTGAAATACACACCTTTGCAACAAGGGACATGACTGATATTATTGTATACATAGTAGACTGGATAATGCCGATACCGAAGCCTACCATGGACATGATTGACACAATGGGATTGTTCATGGCAGTTATTCTTGCATTGATAGGGTATCCGATATTTGTAATGCTAGTAGTGTTTGTCTGTTTAGCCTTTCTGTTTGGGTTATGGGAAATGATCACATTTCTCAAACAGGTCTTCTCCTGGATTCCATTAGTCCAATAGGACAACTGGTAGATGTAGCTGTATGTACACTATGTAAAGGATGCAAAGTATCTTATGCCTGATGTCATCTATTACAATAAATACACAGTACTGTCGTGATAAAGTGCTGGGGCGCTCTTCAGTTTGACAGGCCTCTTACCCATAGTACTTTTACAAGACAGGCGCTTATTCAAGTTCATGTTCGTGGTACATTTGGAGGCCCCTGTACCCCCGACACTTTTTCAAAACCAGCTGCTTTGTTGGGACGGTAGAGTACACATAAGTATATACATCAATCTATGGACATGACTGCCATGACTCTGTATATATAGTAGTATGAATTATCCCAATACAAGAAACTACCAAGGATATGGTTGTCACAATGGGAATATTCACAGCAGCCATTTTTGTAATGTTAGGGTATCGCCTAGGAGTGCTGCTTGTATTACTCCTCTCTTTAGTATAAGAAGTTGGCAATGTTATGATATTTCTCATACAGGTAATGCAAGAAATCGTCCGAGCCATCCATTACATTTCAAGAACCTTTGTTAGAATGTGATAAGGACTCTATTAGTTTCATTATTGTGCTATGTCATTGATGATGAGTGAAAGACCTTAGTTTACTGATATGATGTCATCTGTAGATTTTATGTAAACAGGTTATATTTAGTAGCTTTACTAAAGGCATCTCTATATCTGTTCTGTGTACATTTATTGCACAGTCAATCAGAGTGAATGACATGAAATTTATACAGGTTTATTTGAAATATAATAAAAACAATGCAACAATCGAGGTTTTAGGTTAACATTTACTTCAAGTTACTTTCATGCACAGATGTTGTCACAGGACTTCTTCATGTGACACCATTCACGGACATTTTGTTGTGAACAAAACCAAACATTATTCATGAATGTGGTTAATGGATGTGACTCATCAAATCAATACAAGTTAAAAGTCTAGGACCAGGTGCAATCTATGTCAATGGGCAATCTATGACCAGCTTGAGAGAACACAGTTTATTAAGGACAGATGTAGAAAGAATTAGGGAGTGTTCATTTATTAATTACAGGGGGGCTGGTGAGATTTCGAGTGGAGGGGTCAACATTTTTACGCCCCCGTTTCGTGCCCTCCCCCCTCGCCGAAAGCGCCGAAAATTGTTCGCCTCCCCCCTTTGAACTATAGTAACGCGCTGGCTTTTTTGCTAAAAAGGGGCTCAAATTTTTATGCCAGCCCCTCAAGAGGGGTCAGAATTTTTTACGCCCCCCCCTCAGGAGGGGTCAGAAATTTTTACGCCCCCCCCAAACCGACGATCCCCCCTGTAAATAATAAAAGAACACTCCCTTAGGTAGAAAAGGTTAATAGATGACTTTACATTACACATTTTTTTATACATTTTCTCTAAATAAACCGATTTCTTTCAAGCAGGTCATAGATTACACCTGGTCATGGATTGCACCCAGTCATTGATTGCAACCAGTCATAGATTGCACACCGTCATAAACTTTTAATTCATTCTGATTCGGTGAGACCCAGCCACACATTGTGTGGCATTATATATAATAAATACAGCTCCTTGATAGCTCTCGTCTTTAGCACTGGTGTGTCATCCTCTGTCCCCAAGTGTGTAAAACCACAATGACATGTTAGCAGAGGGCGGCAGTTGGAGGCATGTTGGGGGGAGGGAAGGGAGGGGACACATAATGGGCCCATCAAGTCATATTAGATTTCTTAAAGTTGTGTAAGTAGTTTGTATTTAAGCAATATGCCACTGCTATTTAGGAATATAGTTTATAGACATATAGTATAAACCCAATTGTGTAATTCATCTTGTTCGTGTATTTATCAATTCAGGATGGACAAGTAACAGTAACATATTGCAGATAGGTATTTCTTAAAATCAATAGGTGACATGGGCACCCCCGTCCAGAGCCCCTATCACCATAAGGTTGGCCATATTGATAAACAAGGAGTGGAGTATGTTAAGATAACATAGGTGCCTTACAAGTGGCCAAGGTATTGATGCTGTCACATGTGGACTTTGTGTTGGTGAGACATCGTAGGCTCACTTCACTTAACCCTGTGTGGGCAGCATGATGCCTTTATGCATCATGCCTTGGTTGTAATGATGCATGCCTGCAGCCCTTGCAAGTAACTGACCAGAGCTGCATTCAAGCATCATATGCAGCACAGTTACTTGCAAAGGCTGCATTGGTGCATCATGATGACAAGTGTTTTGGCGGCAACATGCATCCTTAAAGGGTTAACCCTTCGAGGGCAGCAACCTACTTAAATACACAGAGCACTATATATCATCATGAGGCACTGACTCGCCAGGGCTGCATTCATGCACAATGGCTATAAAAGGCACAATGCGGACATCAAAGGCTTTAAGAGTTAGAGCTGATAAATAGAGAACCGGGGGTTATCTCACTACATTCTAAAAAATCAGTGTAGCAGGGACATGGAAAAGAGTAATACACATGCATTTTCCACACATTTTTCATTCATTTACAAATGGTAACATATTTTTCCTCACCTCACTTAACCACTATTTCTTTGCCAGCAAATATTATTGCGAGCTATTATTGTGGGTATAATAAAGCCGCCTTATACTGTTATAAAGCTAAATGTATTGTGCTATTGACTCAGTGTGGCCACCTGATGGTATATACATGTACTAGTCTGTGTGACTACAGAGACCCCTACAACCACAGGAGGGAACTTGTGTGGGCTGTGAATTGCTAGGCACAATCACATTGGGCCAAAAAAAAAAGGTTTGTTTTACAGTCACCCGACCGGGTCTACCAAGGCAGAAATTTTTTTTAGCCATATTTCAGTCTGTAAATCAAACAAGTATTAATGATTTTAGAGCGAAAAGTCATTTTTTTCGCAAAAATAGATATAGGATATAGGAATATCAGACAATGGTGGATCCAGAGGGGAAATCTTGGGGGTCTGGGCACCACCCCTGCTGGATTAAAAAAAAATTAAAAAAAAATTCTAATCAAATACTCAGGAATTCACGGTAAGCACAGGTCTTCAGGGGAGGAAGCCCAAACAAGAATTGCGGTTGTTGCCGCGTAAAAAAATGCCTCAGGCATTTTTATACGTGGCAACAACCGCAATTCTTGCATTCGAAGAAACATAATGTCTACATGGTTGGTATGTTTGAAGAGAACCCATTCAAGACACCAAAAGAGCAGGACCGGGAAGGGGTTATCAGGGGGAAGGATGATATTACTTCAAATATGGCATTTCCTATGAATTCCTTGGGTCCATGTTAGGGGTAGGGAAATGTGTGTTGCTAGGCAGATAAACAATTACAATAGATGTTGCTAGGCTACCAGCTGGATTAGCAACGAACTAATAGGACCATTGAATTCCTTGGGTCCATATTAGGGGGGTAGGGTTGATTATTATCAACCTTAGGACCATGGAAATGTGCCTTGATAGGCAGATAAACAATTAGAATAGCCATTGCTAGGCAACCAGCTGTATTAGCAACAAACCAACAGAACCATTGAATTCCTTGGGTCCATATTAGGGGGGGTAGGTATGATTATAATCAACCTCAGGACCACGGAAATGTGTGTTGCTAGGCAGATAAACAATTACAATAGCCGTTGCTAGGCAACCAGCTGTATTAGCAACAAACCTATAGAACCATTGAATTTCTTGTGTCCATATTAGGGGGGGGTAGATATGATTATGATCAACCTTAGGACCATGGAAATATGTATTGCTAGGCAGATAAACAATTAGAATAGCCGTTGCTAGGGAACCAGCTGTATTAGCAACTAACCAACAGAACCATTGAATTTCTTGGGTCCATAATGAGGGGGGGGGGGGGTAGGTATGATTATAATCAACCTCAGGACCATGGAAATGTGTGTTGCTAGGCAGAGAAACAATTAGAATAGCCGTTGCTAGGCAACCAGCTGTATTAGCAACAAACCGATAAAACCATTGAATTCCTTGTGTCCATATTAGGGGGGGTAGGTATGATTATAATCAACCTCAGGACCATAGAAATGGGTGTTGCTAGGCAGATAAACAATTAGCATAGCCGTTGCTAGGCAACCAGCTGTATTAGCAACAAACCGATAGAACCATTGAATTCCTTGGGTCCATATTAGGGGGGGTAGGTATGATTATAATCAACCTCAGGACCATGGAAATGTGTGTTGCTAGGCAGATAAACAATTAGCATAGCCGTTGCTAGGCAACCAGCTGTATTAGCAACAAACCAACAGAACCATTGAATTCCTTGGGTCCATATTAGGGGGGTCAGGTATGATTATAATCAACCTCAGGACCATGGAAATGTGTGTTGCTAGGCAGATAAACAATTAGAATAGCCGTTGCTAGGCAACCAGCTGTATTAGCAACAAACCGATATAACTATGGAATTGCTTGCGTCCATATTAGGGGGGCTAGGTATGATTATAATCATCCTCAGGACCATGGAAATGTGTGTTGCTAGGCAGATAAACAATAAGAATAGCCGTTGCTAGGCAACCAGCTGTATTAGCAACAAACCGATTGAACCATTGAATTCCTTGGGTCCATATTAGGGGGGTAGGTATGATTATAATCAACCTCAGGACCATGGAAATGTGTGTTGCTAGGCAGATAAACAATTAGAATAGCCGTTGCTAGGCAACCAGCTGTATTAGCAACAAACCAATAGAACCATTGAATTCCTTGGGTCCATATTAGGGGGGGTAGGTATGATTATAATCAACCTCAGGACCATCGAAATGTGTGTTGCTAGGCAGATAAACAATTAGAATAGCCGTTGCTAGGCAACCAGCTGCATTAGCAACAAACCGATAGAACCATTGAATTCCTTGGGTCCATATTAGGGGGGGTAGGTATGATGATAATCAACCTCAGGACCATAGAAATGTGTGTTGCTAGGCAGATAAACAATTAGAATAGCCGTTGCTAGGCAACCAGCTGTACTAGCAACAAACCAACAGAATCATTGAATTCCTTGGGTCCATATTAGGGGGGGTAGGTATGGTTATAGTCAACCTCAGGAACTATCAAAGGTTGATTTATATTATTGTTATCACATAGCATAAATTTGTGTTGTGACACCTTAATCCAAGATGGCGGCACAATCCAAGATGGCGGCGCCCGTTCTGACTTCTGGCAAAGTGCAAACATCATATACCTCGTTCTGGTGGTGCCTGGCGGCACCACCAGGTGGCTACGCCACCACTTCGGCATAAAAAAAAATCAAAAAAATCCAACCGGCCGGGTCATGTCTCCAGGACCATGTTACTGGAAACACACCTTTTTTTTTGGGCCTTGGTACAAGGGGTGTGAGTATATTCTTAGTAGGTACCACGGAAAGTTTGAAGAAACCCATCACTGCAGAAAAATACTGGTTAGGAAGCTGATAAAGAATGATGAAGAATGGTGGTAACTACATTAAGTAGCCTCACCAATTAGCCACCCGTATCAGTTGGATGGGTATGCCTACTGTTTATGCAGGCATGGATGGGCCGTGATTGTCCCCACCACTGGGATTCTCTCTCTACAATTCTCTGTTCTTTTGCGGGTTTCAGGAGGTATTTTTTCTTCTAATAGACTACCCTTTTTTTCGGTGAATTATCTTTTATAAGGCCGCCTTATATTGCTATAAAGCTAAATGTACACTGATAATGGACCTGGAAATGTTATTCACTACGGACTACGTTTCTATAGTCATGTGCACATAGAAAAACGGCTATAGAGTTAGTCACCTATGTCTATAGTAAGTTAGTCATAAAGTCAAGCCTATAGACCGTGATTCTGGCATAAATAAATGGAACAAGAGTCTATACAGTTGGATTTGGGCCATGTAGAATTGATGAACAGCCTATTTATTTGAAAAGAATAAAAAAAGGTGGTAAATATATAAGCTGGCGAAGCACAAATGCGAACCTCTCTGGGCCCTGTCCAAGCAAGCAGTGGGGTAACCAACAAACACAAATCAGAGTGAGGCTGGCAACCAGCTTAGTTCAAATATAAACCACCAGGTAGAGTGGCATTGGTCAGCTGCGGCTAGCCTTGATGCCAGAGGTCTTGGCTACATATCAGTTTTTGCGGCTAGTCAATCGGACCATTATTAAGGAATCTACAGAGGAAACTCACCACAAAGTTTGCTTAAAAGTAAAAAATATTGCCCCTTTTCCCCACCCTTGTCAACCGTCTTTAGTCACCAAACCAAGGTACTGTGTTCATCAGGACTTCCCATATTTTAGCAGCATTCATGACACTCTGGGCTACATGCCAGTCTTTACGGCGAGTTAATCCGATGATTCATAAGCGTATGGGGAACTTGATTGCATGCAGTGTGTTAGGCATGCATGTCGTCTGCTTCAAGTGAGAGAGTACTGCCAGTGGTGGGGGATGTGGGAACTAATGTGGCCTGATACAGTGCTGCCATCTTACAGGTAGTAGTCTCTAAGAAATACTTAGCAGATAGAAGGGGATTAGTTGGAGGGATTAGTTATGGTAGATATGTATTTAACAGACAATTTATACAAATGTATCCATACATAGAGGATATTGACGTGGCCACCTGCAGCTACAAAACAGAACATTAGCCTCCAAACAACACAGGTTAGTTCTTTGAGGCTGGGGGGTCTAGATGGGGGGCCCCCCATGTCGCATGTCGAATTTAAGAAATGGCCATGTCATGTCACTTAAAATTCCCATATCCCATGTCACCCCTCAGCACCTGCCATATCCCATGTTGGTTTCATGTCACTAAGATTTCCCATCATGTCACTAAGCTCAATAATTGGTGATCATTAGTGCTCTCAACAGGACGGGTGTGGGGGTCTGGATGGGGGGGTCCCAATTTTCCCTGTTGATTTTAAGAAATCACCATGTCACCCTGTCGATTTTAAGAAATGACCATGTCACCACGTCGATTTTAAGAAAAGGCTATGTCCCATGTCACTATCTCTTATATTCCTCATGTCACATGAGCCAAAAATAGGCCCGTGTCGCCATGTGGAATTTAGTGGTCTACACCCATGGCTATGCGGGGGGGGGGGGGGGGGGGGGGGCGCACACAACGGACACGGACAAGGGAAGACCGGCGTGGTCCGTCGTTACAGAACTGACTGTCACTGCCCGGTAACACCAGCCTCCTTGCACCTCCTTCTGCAGCCTACATTGGAGATTGGAGGTGTAGGATATACACAACTCACACTTTATTCCCACTTCACATGGATCACTACAAAACCCTATAGCTTTTGTTCATCTGCTTTAATATTACTTGGCTGCCCGGGGGCCCTAGCCCATGGGGGGGGGGGGGGGCTGGGACGGTGGGTGGTGCGGGGTGTCGGCACCAAACCTAGCGCATGCCGCCTGCTCTGGCCTGAGAGTCCTGGGCGTCAACTGCAGCATTTTATGGGGTGCCATTGTTTCCTAAAATCCACGATTTAACATATATGTTATCAATTGTACATATGTACAATTTTACTCATGTCCATTCCCACACTATGTAATGAGAATTCAACTTAATATAGGTACATTAGAGGTATACATATTTACAAAACAGGCTGGACATAAGTTAAATTTGTGAAATTAGTTTTCACATATCAAGAATTCAATCATACATATCTTAATTTTTACTTACATATTGTCAATTCTCCATTCCAGATTAATGAAATTCAATTGCATATATGTATTATTCTATTTGTGATCACTATTTTTAATAATTCTATTAGTAATATGTTTACATTTTATATTATGTCTGGCCAAATTATATATGTGTGCTGTGCAAATGATTTCTTGCCGTGTAAAATTACACATAATGATATTTTCAATTCTAGATGTCCTCAACTTAATTCCAATTGTGGGATTAAATGACCAACGGCACGCCATACTGCAGGGTGAGGTGGTGCAGCAGACCAGGTGGCGCTGCCTCCCTGCCTGCCGCACATACACAGACAGTCTGCAGTACAACAACCGCCACATGGCTGCAGGCAGCAGGATCACAGCAGGACTTGGAGGTGTTTACCACTGTCACATCCCCACCCATACAGGACTACCAGGAAGTAATGACTAAACTATGGAGTACACAGAACACTGGGAGGAGTACAGGGTGAGGAGGGGTATAGTACAGGGGGTAGGAGGGGGCGCCTCCATCTTCACACACAGACCTGACAGCACACTGGTAGTGGCAGAGCACAGGATTAGACACACCACCTCCATACACACAGGGGTACTCAGGACAACAGTCACACTGTGTTTTTATGACACTCCAGGAGTATTGTGGTCTGTGACATTGTATATTGTACCTGGACCACCTGAGGCTGGCACACTTACCCGGGAGTACTGTGTTCTGTGACACTGTGTGTATTGTGCCTGGATTATCTGGTAGTGGCACACTAACCCATGTCGAGCAGTACTGCTGTGACACTATGTTCTAGACACTGCCACTGCCTGCTTTACAGGACCACACATCGGACCCCCTCCAGCTGACAGCCCCTGTAGTCTACACTCGTTTACACTATACACACAAGGTAAGGGAGTGTTCATTTATTAATTACAGGGGGGGAGTGAGGCCATAAACATTTTTGACCCCAGAATCCTAATAACATTGTCTGTCAGGGCTTCGTTTGTGACCATCTTATCTCACGGGATTTACAAGGTAATTATCTCTTAAATAGTGTATATATATATATATATATATATATATATATATATATATATACATATATATATATATATATATATATGAATGCATGATTCTTAGGTTATATTCATGCATATTTGCCACAATAAAAGCTCTAAGTTACAAATAAACACATAAAACTACTAAAAAAAAAGACCCATTATTATACTCATAATATAACCTAGGCTATATTGTCCGTGAGAATCAGCAAAAAAACACTACATAAGTAAGTCTAGTAAGTCTATTCATCTACCGACAATATAGGTCTCATGACCATGTTGGAATTGGTTTGAAAACTGTAAAATGACCATTCATCTGACCATGGCACCTCATAGTCACGTGAGAATAAGCAGAAAACCACCATAGAACCATCCCATTCATTTACCAAGAACACAAGTATGATATTTACCATAGAATTAGCCTTGGATATCATCACAAGCCCTCCCATCCATCTAGCTGCAATATAAGCTTAATTTTGTTGTCAACATCAACCTAAATCCTCCTAAATATTTGGATATAACACAAGCTTGATGTCCACATTAAAAGTAACATAAAATCATGGATAATAGAATCACTCATTAATTTTTCTGTAAAATAGACAAAATACTTATGTCAAAAGCAACCTTATACCATAAAAATGTCAATACATTTAATTTACCTATGGCACAACAAGCATGATATTCATGTTAAAACCTATATGAAACCACTCTAAAAAGCCCAGTGCAATATACATACAATTCCCATCCTGAAAGCGACATGAAACCACTCTAATGAAGCCCATAGAGTTACCAACATTATGGACTGCAGGTTAACGATTCCTATAGACACTATTCACATGAGAGATCTAGCCTATAAATCCTATACAGATCTCCCATATCTTCACCTAGCATGGCTAAAATTAGCAACGGTTTTGCTTGTAGCATAAACACTACAGGGCTAAAATTAGCAATGGTTTTCTTATAACCCATTTGCTGAATTTTCTATCAATTTGCTGTTAAATGTATATATCCCATAAGATAGATTAGTGTATGCTTTTGAATCATACATGGGGAATGGTGAATCATACAGGTGATTGCGATGAAATCACATATAAATAAGCTTTTTCTATAGACTTTCCCTCTGTGCTCCTCCATTTCACCCAGTAGGCAGTGAGCCCTGCAGTATTTTCACACCTACCTGCGTTGTGAAAATTAACACTGGTGTAAATAATGGCTCTGGGGAGGGTTTTCCTCCATTTCCGGGACCTGCTAACTACGAATACAGAAATCCTCTCTAATTACTAGGACGCTTTTTGATAATGCACAAATGCTCTTAAATTACCAGGGTAATTTAACCAATGCATAAATTCTCTCTAATTACCCGCGATACTTAAAAAATGCAAAAATGCTCTCTATATATAACACACAGCATAAATCCTCTCTAATAACCACATATTAACCAATGAAGAAGTCCTCTCTAATTACCAGGGCAATTTTTACCAGTGCAGAAATCCTCTCTACTTACCAAAGCACTTTTAACCTCTGCAGAAATACTCCTTTTTAACCCTGTAAGGGAAGCATGATGCCTTAATCCTGTATACTGTAAACGTAGCTATTTTCGCACATTAATATTTTCGCGGATTGGCTATCAAGTACAAATTCGCGCGGATTTAAATTCGCGGATTTAGCAACATAGTAGTTACATAACTACAATGGATAAATATTCACGCTGGACATATTTTCGCGGATTTTAAAATCCGCGAAATTCGCGAAAATAAGTACAGCGCGAAATAACATACGTTTACAGTAGGCAGCATGATGCCTCATGTTAACCCTGTAAGGACAGCATGATGCTTTAACCCTGTAAGGATAACATGATGTATCAGGTTAACCCTGTGAGGGCAGGATGATGTTTGATTCCTGTAAGGATGGCACAATGCCTCATATTAACCCTGTAAGGACAGCATGATGCCTCATGTTAACCCTGTAAGGGCAGCATGATGCCTCATGTTAACCCAGTAAGGGCAGCATGATGCCTCATGTTAACCCTTTAAGGACAGCATGATGTGTCATGTTAACCCTGTAAGGGCAGCATGATGCGTCATGTTAACCCTGTAAGGGCAGCATGATGCGTCATGTTAACCCTTTAAGGACAGCATGATGCGTCATGTTAACCCTGTAAGGGCAGCATGATGCGTCATGTTAACCCAGTAAGGGCAGCATGATGCCTCATGTTAACCCTTTAAGGACAGTATGATGCCTCATGTTAATTCTTTAAGGGTAGCATGATGCCTCATGTTAACCCTGTAAGGACAGCATGATGCCTCATGTTAACCATGTTAGGACAGCATGATGACTCATGTTAGTTCTGTAAGGGTAGCATGATGCCTCATGTTAACTGTGAAAGGACAGCATGACTGTCATGATGACATGGGTACACTAGTGACATGTGTACTTGACATGAAGGGGCAGATCGCTTCTGTGGTGATTTGAACAATATCATAAGGCAACCTCCCTTATAAGCAGACCCTCCCCCTCTGTCACTGACTTTTTCTTTTAGGATAGGGCATAGTGCTCTAATGCGGATGCAGCCCTTTAAGGACAATGTAGTTAGTGGCATCATAGTCATTTAACATGTTTGATTGCTGTTGTGTAGCTGGTGGCATATCAGGGTGTGTATTACTTGTCAGTGCTAAATCAAGTTGTGACCACTTCCATGGCCATTTCCATGACCATCCCCCTCCTCTTGGAGGAAGGTTGCATAGTGATGACGGGGTTGCTGCAAGGAATACTCCCTGCATTCACATGTGTTAATGCCATACAATGTGCATGCAACAATTGTCTAACAATGCTGTAGGCCCTTTTATTGATTGATCAACACTACAGACTTTAGATTCACAGTAAGAATAACATAGGTGCACTATAAAAATGTCCCTTTATTGTCTGTCCTGTGTGCCCTGTCTGACTCTGTCTGCCCTGTCTGACTCTGTCTGACTCTGTCTGACTCTGTCTGCCCTGTCTGACTCTGTCTGACTCTGTCTGACTCTGTCTGACTCTGTCTGCCCTGTCTGACTTTGTGTGCCCTGTCTGACTCTGTCTGCCCTGTCTGACTCTGTCTGCCCTGTTTTACTCCGTCTGACTCTGTCTACCTGTTTTAATCTGTCTGACTCTGTCTGCCTCTACCAATTCCGTCTGCCCTGTCTGCCCTCTGGTGACTGTGTCTGCCCTGTCTGACTCGGCCCTGACTCTGTCTGACTCTGTCTGACTGTGTCTGACTGTGTCTGACTCTAGCTGACTCTAGCTGACTCTATCTGCCCTCTCTGTCTGACTCAGTCTGCCCTGCTTGCCTTTCTCTCCTGTCTGACTCTGCCAACTCAGCCTGCCCTGTCTAACACTTCAACCAATGCAGAAATCCTCTCTTATTACCCTAGGCCTTCAGCCAATGCAGAAATCCTCTCTAATTACCCTAAGCCTTCAGCCAATGCAGAAATCCTCTCTAATTACCACAGCACTTTTAACATGTGCAGAAATCCTCTCTAATTGCCGTAGGTTTTCAACAAATGCAGAACTCTTTAATTATCACAGCACTTTTAATCAATGCAGAAATCCTCTCTAACTGCATTAGGCCTTCAGCCAATGCAAAAATCCTCTGTAATTGCCTTAGGCCTTCACCCAATGCAGAAATCCTCTCTAATTGGCATAGGTCTTCAACCAATGCAGGAATCCTCTTTAATTATCACAGCACTTTTAATCAATGCAATCCTCTCTAATTGCATTAGGCCATCGGCTGTTGACAGGAGGCTGGGCCCATGTCGCTATATTGGTTTCGAGAAATACCCATGTCCCGTGTCACTAAGGCCCATAATCGTCCATGTCGCCGTATATTTTAACCGATGCAAAAATCCTTTTTGATTAGCGGGCCACCTTCAACCAATACAGAAATCCTCTCTTATTACCAGGGCACTTTTAACCAATGTAGACATCCTCTCTAATTATCACAGCACTTTTAACCAATGCAGAAATCCTTTCTTAGTACTAGGGCACTTTTAGCAATGCAGAAATCCTCTCTAATTACCACAGCACTTTTTAACCAATGCAGAAATCTTCTCTAATTACCACAGCACTTTTTAACCAATGCAGAAATCCTCTTTAATTACCAGGGCACTTTTCACTTACCTACAGACTTCAGGTTCACGATTAAAAACAGCCTTATAACTGTTATAGACACCATTTACAGGATAGATCGAGCGTACAAACCCTATATAAATAACCTCTCCCTCCCTGTGTGTCTCCCTTCCTTCCTCCCTCCCTTCCTCCCTCCCTTCCTTCCTCCCTCCCTGTCTGTCTCCCTTCCTTCCTCCCTCCCTGTCTGTCTCCCTTCCTGTTTGTCTGCCTCCCTCCTTGTCTGCCTTCCTCCCTCCCTGCCTTCCTCCCTCCCTCCCTGCTTCCCTCCATGTTCGTCTTCATCCTCCCTGTCTGCCTCCATCCTCCCCGTCTGCCACTCCCTCCCTGCCTACATCCCTGTCTGCCTTCCTCCCTGTCTCCCTTCCTGTTTGATTTCCTTCCTCTCTGTCTGCCTCCCTCTCTGTCTGCCTCCCATCCGTCCGCCTCCCTTCGGTTTGCCTCCCTCCATTTCTGCCTCCCTGTCTGCCTCCATGCCTTCCAATCTGCCTCCCTTCCTCCCTGCTTACATCCCTGCCTACCTCCCTCCCTGTCTACTTACCTCCCTTTCTGCCTGCCTTTCTGTTTGTTCCTCTCCCTCCCTGCCTGCTTCCCTTCCTGTCTGCCTCCCCCTGTCTGCTTCCTTATCTGCTTCCCTTCCTGTCTCTGCCCCCCTCCTTCCCTGTCTGCTTGCCTCCCTGTCTGCTTCCCTTCCTGTCTGCCTGCCTCCATGTCTGCTTCCCTTCCTGTCTCTGCCCCCCACTCCTTCCCTGCCTGTTTGCCTCCATGTCTGCTCCCCTTCCTGTCTGCCTCCCCCTGTCTGCTTCCTTATCTGCTTCCCTTCCTGTCTCTGCCCCCCCTCCTTCCCTTCCTGTCTGCCTCCCCCTGTCTGCTTCCATGTCTGCTTCCCTCTCTGCCTCCCTCCCTGTCTGCTTCCCTCCCTGTCTGCTTCCCTCCCTGCCTCCCTCCCTCCATGTCTGCTTCCCTGTCTGCTTCCCTGTCTCTGGCCTCCCTCCCTCCCTGTCTACTTACATCCTTGTCAGTCTGCCTCCCTCCCTGTCTGCTTCCCTGTCTCCCTCCCTCCCTGTCTGTTTCCCTCCCTACCTCCCTCCCTACCTGTCTGCTTCCCTGTCTGCCTCCCTCCCTACCTGTCTGCCTCCCTCCCTGCCTCCCTCCCTGCCTCCCTCCCTACCTGTCTGCTTCCCTCCCTGTCTGCTTCCCTCCCTGCCTCCCTCCCTCCCTGTCTGCTTCCCTCCCTGCCTCCCTCCCTCCCTGTCTGCTTCCAACCCTGCCTCCCTCCCTACCTGTCTGCTTCCCTCCCTGTCTGCTTCCCTGTCTGCTTCCCTCCCTGTCTGCTTCCCTCCCTGCTTCCCTCCCTCCATGTCTGCTTCCCTGTCTGCTTCCCTGTCTCTGGCCTCCCCCCCTCCCTGTCTGCTTACATCCTTGTCAGTCTGCCTGCCTCCTTCTCTGCCTCCGATCCATTCCCACCCATGGACCACATTTGAATCACCCTAACCATATGATACAGTAACATCATTTGAAACACATTTAAGTAGGATTTAAAATTAGAAGAACAATTGGATATAGCCACTTCAACTTTATGAAGTACAATGTGCAATTTTTCACATTTCCTATGGCCATTTCTGAAAAGGGCATAGGAAATATGTTTAATGTTAATGCAACAGAACACCTTTAAGTCTTTAGGTACGCAGGTTCGAATCCTGCCCTGGTCTATCAAGTTTGCTGGAGCGAAAGGGGACAAAATGACCAGTGGTCCCGCCTGAAGATTTAAAGATATCTGAAAATTGACAATGCTAACTGCTAATAAGCTTAGCAGTTCAGGCATTTTTATGACACATAGTGTTCATCAAAAGAATACATAAGTTTTCACTATAACAATGACAGTAAATTCTTATTCACACATGTTAGGTTTTTATATAAGGTTTAAATGTGGCACTGTCCTTGGCCTACATTTAATACTTATACAGCAAGTTACTTGTACCATATATGATACCTACACATTCAATGCCCTGACCTGGGTGCTTATATCAAACACTTATACAGTGAGTCACTTGTACCATATCCAAAACCTAAACATTCAATGCACTGACCTGGGTGTCCACTGTGGAACCTGCCACTCTAGGACGTAGATGGTTGAGGACAGGGCTGCTGTGGCAGCCACATGATGCAGGAGCTGAACAAACACTACAGATGTTGTAAACAACTTAAAACTAGACACATGTCAAAAATATAAAACTAGAATTACTTCTCCTTTTAAATAATAATGATTAGCCAAAAGAGAATAATAATGATTTTGAGTTGTTTAAAGTGATATTCTTACATGTTTGTCTGCTTTACATGCATTATAGGCATATATAATTATGCAGATATGTGCCCATATCTCCCATAAATGTTCTCATCCTTCTTTGATAATTTGTATGCTTGGTAATCTATTCTCTGGCACATTGGATCACACACACAGGATCTAGATCTATAGCGATGAACACAAGGCTAGTTATATATGGCACCATTGGGAATGCATTAGACAGCACAATGTAGACACAATGGAATTATCATATATACCAAACCATAGTCTCCCCCCGACCCTCTCGTCCTGCCACCCCATCCATAGAATAAGTAAAAGGACATTTAGGACTCTGGGTCTAGCAGGCCATAAGGAGCCAGTATAGAGTGTAATCAGTGCATGCCACACAAGAATGAACAGACAAATATACACATATATATGTATACACATATAGTACATGTATTTATGTCTGCCTAAGGTAGATATCCCTGGCTGTACAGATGTAGCTGCCCATCTCAGGATACCCCTCTGTGGAGGCACGTCTGTCCAGCATTGGGCAGTCACTAGAGTCGGGGTAAGTGCTGGGAGTCTCAGTAGACTGGTACCTCTACAATACCGAATTCAGCAAGTCTACTGAAGGGAGTAACTTGTCAGGGTTACATCATTATGTAGCACTGAAGTACTGACTGACTACTGCTTGCTGCATGGGAGGGAGTGGTCCTGTTATTTGATACTACCTAGCCCTTTACAGGTAGCATAGTGCTCTAATACCATTTGTCCTTTGTTGTCATAATGCATTACTGCAGCCCTGGTGAGTACCTTGTTTCCCCTTTCGCCTGCTGTCCCCCTCACCCCTCCAGCCCCACCACACCGTGCCCAACAGCTCAAGGACTGAGGGGTTATGGGGATGTAACACTGATAAGGCAGCTGAGATGTAGGCACAATGTAGCTGTACAAGGTAGTGGCTGGTAGTGCATGCTGTGTACAGGGGAGGCTGACCTTGCACACGTGATGTGTATCAAATAAACCTGATATGTAGTAACTTATGTCATGTGTAGTAACTTAGAGCTACTCGAATTGAGATACCTCCAACCATTATCTGTAACAATAAAGCTGATGTCCATCAACTGGTGGGGTTCTTAAGGGTGACATGGGATATGAGGACATTTCTTAAACTCAACATATGACAAGGGGACTCCCCATCCAGGCTCCCCTATAAGTCAAAGATAGGGTAGTGCAAATACTATGTATCTCACTTGAGTGCAAGGTCAAACAAATGATCTACTAATAATCTTAGCATAATTGTATTCTATTATCTTAGGTTTGGGGTTTTGGTAAGGGTGTTGTTAAGATTATGTTGTTTTTTAAAGATTATTGACTGAGGATTAAAAAGATGTTATAGAGCGTTTGTCTATAGTTCCAGAAATGCTTTGGAACAGATAAGGTAAGGGGAATTATAAGATTCCTTGATACAGATTGCATTGATAAAGGTGACATTATTTTGATACAGATTAGATAGTTTTGATACAGATCACCTTGTTTTGATACAGATCACGTTCACATAGTCTACACATCATGTTACTTGATACACGTTACCGTTGTACAAGGGGGTCAAACTGCTGCTGTTACACGGCTCCCTACCCCCACCTTCCCTCCCTCCACCTTTTCCTATCACCTACACCCACGGCCAGGGTTGACACTGCTCTCCATTCCCCTCCTCCATCCACATCACTCCTATCATGCCAATGCTTTGGGAGTGCATCAACACTGTAAGGAACGCATCATGCCACTGAGGAGTCTTATACTGTAATTGACATAAGTGTAGGGGAGGGGGGGGGGGTGATACCATCAATGCATCACTTTGTTGTCATGATGCATATATGGGCATGTTTGGTATCAAATTCACATACAACCCGTGGGTGGAATGGTTTATGTTATATACCAGTGTCAAAGACAGTGAGAGAAAACAGGTAGAGATATTGTCACCCTGGCAGCATGGGACATGGCCACCCTAGTAACATGTGGCATGGGTCATTTCTTAAATTCAAAATGAGATATTTGGGCTTAGTGACATATATATTAATAACACCACCACATCCACTTCTTGGTCAGGCACTGTCATGGTAAAGGGGGGGGAGTCGGGTCAGTAGATTCTTCAACTACACAAACCCCACCGCAGACCAGTTCACAAACTGGAAACGGGTAAACATGAACTACTTGGCTGAGGCGACCTGGGTTGGTTCCCATGGTCATGCCACCCAGGAGGAGTAGTGGAGGTCAATAGGAGTTGCCTTTGGGTGCATGGGACATGGACGGCATGACCTCAGTGAGAGCTCTACTCCCTCCACACATCCCCTCTCCTCCTCCCCCCCAGCCACATATATACAGTATATCATAGGGAAAAAATCGGTTTTTGTCATTATCTAAAATCAAAGACTTGAGCAAGTCTAGACCTCTTTGGATGTCCAAGGATTCGGCAGCCACACCAGTGTCAGCCGCCCCTCCCTGTGTGCAGCCCCCGCCCGCCGCCCCTCTCCACCTCCCCACACCCTCTCCCCCCCTACCCCCCACCCCAGCCCACACCCCTACACTGTGCTTCATCCCTGCCTCCTCCGCCTATGGGACTTCTGTGTCCAGCACGACCCCCACCCCCACACACACACACACACACCCACGCTGTACACACACGGCCTCACCCCTCCCTCTGTGACTCCCTGCCGCCTCCTCCTGAGCCTTGAACGCTACCGTGAGAACGTACGTCAGCTCCGGCATCAACTCCCAGTCTTTGTCAGTCGGCGCGCAGTAATCAACGATGTAGTAAATTTCCAATAGCAGGGTTACATTATTATCTACCATCAATAAAACACACAATGCAACATTCTATCTATGAATAATGGCAAAATCCTCACAATTTATTATGATAAATGCTTTAGGACATGCCATAAAACGTTGCAATGGCAAGCAAGGTCAAGGTCACCAAGGTCACACATGTCCAAACAAACCTAGGCTCACTTCCTATGTAAACAATAACAGAGGACTCCTGCAGATCAGTCCTGTGCCAGCCCATCCATCCAATTTCTCACATGTACATCTTTACAACTAACTGGTAAGTCAAAATCATGTTGAGCTCTAGGCCTACATCTTGATTATCATAGTCATAATACACTGACTGTAGGTATAGCCTATAGGCCTATCCAAATAATTCATGTGATAGTGTTGTATTGTATTTTAGGGAGTGTTCATTTATTATTTACAGGGGGGGTGGTGGGTTTGGGGGGGGGGTGTAAAAATTTCCGACCCTTCTGAGGGGGGGGGGTGTAAAAAATTCTGACCCCTCTTGAGGGGGGGGGGCGTAAAAATTCAAGCCCCTTTTTAGCCAAAAAGCCCGCGCGTTACTATAGTTCAAGGGGGGGGGGGGGCGAAAAACTTTTGGCGCCTTCGGCGAGGGGGCCGCGAAACATTACATGCGCTCTCGAGGGGGGGAGGGGGCGTAAAAGATTTTCGTCCCTCCGCGCGAAATCTCACCACCCCCCCCTGTAATTAATAAATGAACACTCCCTTAGTGCATGTCAGGGAGTGTACATTTTTTAACAACACAGGGGGGGGGGTTAATAAATTTGGACCCTTGAGGGGGGAATTAAAAATGTAGACCCCTTTTTTTGGGGGGGGCTCAAAAAAGATTCGACCTGTTTTGATGTTAGGCCGTAAGGGAGGGTTCATTATTTATGGCAGGGGGGTTGAGCATTTGAGGGGGGGCCTTTTTTTTTACCCTATTCTTAGAGGGGGGCCTTATTTTTTACGGGTATTCCTAAAAATGTCGCGAATTTAGTACGTTGAAACATGGGGTATAGTACAATGGATGAGAATCATCCTAGAATAGCAGTCTAATCTCTCTGCCATGGGTCACCTGGTGAGAAGATTAGGAACTAATGGCAGTGATGCAAATTACACTCTAAATGAACAACTGGAGGAAATTAATTCATCCTACTTAGAATTATCAGATCACTTTGATTCAAAAAGTGCTAGAAAGCCCTTGATGTGTAGCCTTTAACTGACCATGTTTTATTAAAATATTAAAAGGGGATGCTTTGGGTAAAGGGCCCCCAAATTTTGGATTTTTTCAAAAAAAATTGCCAAAATTCCCACCCCCCAAAAAAATTGTTTCCTATCTGATATCAAATAGAAACCCTTTCGGGACCAAAGTATGATATTAGGGCTTTTCAACCATCTTCGAATGATTGCGATATGAAAATTCCAAGTGGCACAGAAAAACTGTCCCGTATGGGTCACCGACCGGGCCGTCACCCTTCAAACCGGACATTTTCTCTGAAAATGACCAAGTGGAGAAAATTATTTTGTCCTACTTAGAATTATCAGATCACTTTTATTCAAAAAGTGCTAGAAAGCCCTTGATGTGTAGTTTTTAACTGGCCATGTATTATTAAAATATTGAAAGAGGGTGTTCGGGGAAAAGGGCCCCTAAATTTTGGAATTTTCCAAAAAATTGCCGAAATTCTCACCCCCCAAAAAAAATTTCCCTATCTGATATCAAATAGAAACCCTTTCGGTTCCAAAGTATGAAATCAGGGCTTTCCAACCATCTTTAAATTATTTCAATATGATAATTCTAAGTGGCAAAGAAAAACTCTCCCACATAGGTCACCTATCACATGTAGTTCCGTTTTTTTGCCACCCCCTTGGAGGTGGCGCTACTGTCAGCCATGTCACTGATGGAGAGCCAGCAGGTCTACTTGAGAATCCCTGTACTTTATATCCCTGGTTGAAATGTCGCGAATTTTGGTAACAGCCTGTGTTATATTTTACCAAATTATGTCAATATTTTCAAAATCTTCTAAAATTTTCCAGCAAATTTCTCACTGCATCACTTTTGACACTCAGAATAGTTGACCGTTTTGTCACTCTTCAAAAAAGTGCCGGCCTCATGTAAGCACTGAGGGTATGGGAGCTTCCAATTTATAAGCACTGGGGCCCTTAAACTCAACGGTATGTAAGTCAAGTGTCTGAGGTTTGATTATTATCACTCACCAACGAGTATCATGAGACGTTTACACTAGAACACCTTATGAATGGATGTATTTGTTGCAAGGTAGTAAATTGTAGGTAAAAAAGTGCCCAGGATTAAATGCGTACATTTAGTAGACACCAACATTGTTTTTGTAATAAAGTTGAAAACGATCCAGGATGAGGGGGGTGCGCTTTTTTTTCAACCTATTCCGAGGGGGGGGGGGCAATTATTTTTGACGTATTCGATTTGCCAAACGCTCACCCCCCCCTGCCATAAATAATGAATCCTCCCTAAACATGCAGATCTGTCACTAGTGACTAGTTCGGGCTTGGGAGCTATTAGAGGTTGGGGTAGTTCAAAATCGAAAAAAAACTGAAATTTCTTAAAACGCCCAATTCGGCGAGAAAAAAGTTAAAAATCGTAAAAAAGTGAAGGGTACCTAAAAAGGGCCAATTTGGCGAGAAGTTAGAAATAAAAAAAATGTGAAATTTCCTTCAAAACATCCAAATTGGCGTGAAAATTATTCTAAATTGCCAAAACTGTAATTTGCCCGAAAAAGATTTGCCGAGAAAAGGTTCAAAATTGTGAAATTTCATTTAAAACGGCCAATTTGGCGAGAAAATGATTCAAAATCGAAAATTGAGGACATTTCCCCAAAAGAAAGCCAAATTTGGCGAGAAAACAGTTGAACATCGAAAAAAACTGAAATTTCCCTGAAATCGGCTATAAGGAGGCCCTAAAGACTGGCAGAACTGATGGACTTTATAGAAGGGGATTAGCTCCAGGCTGTTGGGAGGCCCTAGACTGGTGGAGCTGATGTACTTAATAGAAGGGGATCAGCTCCAGGCTGTAGGGAGGCCCTACACTGCTAGAGCTGATGTACTGTATACTGTGTGATCAGCTCCAGGCTGTAGGGAGGCCCTATAAACTGGTGGAGTTGATGTACTTTATAGAAGGGGATCAGCCCCAGGCTGTAGACTGGTGGAGTTGATGTCCTGTATACTGTGTGATCAGCTCTAGGCTGTAGGGCTACTGTAGACTGGTGGAGTTGATGTACTTTCTAGTAAGGAATCAGCTCCAGGCTGTAGGGAGGCCCTTTAGACTGCTGGAGCTGATGTACTGTATACTGTGTAATCAGCTCCAGGCTGTAGGGAGGCCCTATAAACTGGTGGAGTTGATGTACTTTATAGAAGGGGATCAGCCCCAGGCTGTAGACTGTCAGAGTTGATGTACTGTATAATGTGTTATCAGCTCTAGGCTGTAGGGCTACTATAGACTGGTGGAGTTGATGTACTTTCTAGTAGGGAATCAGCTCCAGGCTGTAGGTAGGCCCTTTAGACTGCTGGAGCTGATGTATTGTATACTGTGTGATCAGCTCCAGGCTGTAGGGAGGCCCTATAAACTGGTGGAGTTGATGTACTTTATAGAAGGGGATCAGCCCCAGGCTGTAGACTGTCAGAGTTGATGTACTGTATAATGTGTTATCAGCTCTAGGCTGTAGGGCTACTATAGACTGGTGGAGTTGATGTACTTTCTAGTAGGGAATCAGCTCCAGGCTGTAGGGAGGCCCTTTAGACTGGTGGAGTTGATGTACTGTATAATGTGTGATCAGCTCCAGGCTGTAGGGAGGCCCTATAGACTAGTGGAGTTGATGTACTGTATAGAAGGGGATCAGCCCCAGGCTGTAGACTGGTGGAGTTGATGTACTGTATACTGTGTGATCAGCTCCAGGCTGTAGGGAGGCCCAATAGACTGGTGGAGCTGATGGACCGTATACTGTGTGATCAGCTCTATAAAAGTAGAGGCCCTATAAAATAAACTCCTAGAGCTATTCCTGCAACTGAGTATTTCTTTATTTCATCCAGGAATTAAGGGTACATGCTATTTCACCTAAAGGTACATAATCTAATGGTGTACCATATTCTCTATTTTAATAGGTACTTTTCATGATGAATAGTTCCAGTTCCTCCTCTGACTTTAGTGATGAGGAATTTGAATGTGCTCCTTCACCTTTCAAAGCCAAACCTTCAGTTCAACATGAAGATCTCTATCACACACCTGATCGAAAGTCTAAGCGGAAGAAATCATCCCAAGGTAAGTAGTTTAAGCATTCATTTCAAGCTTGATACAATGCATCAGAGTATCTGTGTTATTTATGTGGACCACTGTCTGTTATTTCTTTTGAAACAAACCAAAGATGCACCAGCTTAAAAAAAATTCTTTGATGAGACATTGCTCCTCCTATAGATCCTATTAGTCCTACAGAGCTTTTTTCTGTTGCTCTACATGCACAATTTGTATAATATATAACCTTTCACACTATCATCCTTTTCTAGAACAACCAAAATCAACACCCAAGAAATGCAGACCATCTCAACGTACACATTCATCTTCCTCCCAGCCTTCAAATTCTGCGCCTGGTTTGTATTTCCTCAAATAACGTTGAATCATCGCTCTACTTCCTATGTTAAATTGGTCATGGTCATGTATTGTCAAAATTTTCACTTGAGCTGAGTTTAAATATTTTATTGGCATCGTAATTCACAATTAATAAATGAGGTCTCACAATACACACAGTGTACATCAATAATTTGTGGTACATTCATTTTTTACACTTCCAGAGAGCCCCACATTTCACCGAACATATACATCCGACACCTGGGTAAGATAATCTTTAATGGATGTTGATCCAAATCAATATTACTCACTACTCAACTTTATCTACACAGTGCATGTATTCATTTTACAAAAAAGACCTGTTATTCTATGTTAGGTTAATGCAATTGCTTGTCCCTGAAAATTTTATATCGGCTCAAAATAGGGGGTGTGCCTTTATGAGAGAATGTGTGCTTATTAGGTTGAATACAGTAGTTATCTTATTTCATCCAGGAACTACCCCCCCTCATGGCCTATGCTCTGCAGCTGATTTCACATAGTGGTTGTGTTGCCTTGCTACCAAATGTATTTGCTGTCCAGAAATATGATTCAGCCAAACACAGATTGAAGGTATTGTTTAATCTTCTCTATTTCATCCTATCATTTATTTGAAATATAAACAAATATCTATTATCTTTCAGCACATAATGTGCGATTCTATAATTTTGACAATTTTGACAATTTATATTCACTGTATATGGCTCACTCTCACCAAATCAGTGCAACTAAAAAAGTGACGTACATGATCGGCGGACGTACATGATCGGCAGACGTACATGATCGGCAGAGTACAAAACCCATCTTTTACCCCCTGCACTACGATGTTTAACTCTCCCAACCATACCTACAGGCTGTAATGTATCTTTGGGGAGTTTATTAGAAGAAAAAAACTCCCAAAATATTTATAGGGGCCGGAGGGGGGGGGCTCAATGTGTAACCGATCATGTACGTCACATGACGTACATGATCGGCTTGGAATGTCATGTAACATGTCCTCATTACCCACTGCTTCACATGTCTATGATTATACATATTTAGACCTACATCATATGTACACCTTGCTATGATTGATTTATGTTTTATATATGGTCAGAAAGGGTAATTAAGACAGTCAATAAATAATGGCCGATCATGTACGTCACATGACGTACATGATCGGTATTTCAAATGTCATGTAAAATACTCTTACTAGTCGCATCTACACATGTCTAACATCTTACATGTCAAGACACACATCATATGTACACCTAGGTAAGGTTTATTAATGTTTTTCCTTGTTCAGAAAGGGTAGGGCAGTCAATAATCACCGATCATGTACGTCACCGATCATGTATGTCACATGACGTACATGATCGGTATTGAAATGTCAAGTAAAATTCTCTTCCTGGTCGAATATACACATGTCTAACATAGAACATGTCAAGACACACACCATATGCACACCCTGGTAAGATATATTTATGTTTTAACATGGTCAGAAAGGGTAGGGCAGTCAATAACTCCCGATCATGTACGTCACCGATCATGTACGTCACCGATCATGTACGTCACCGATCATGTACGTCCGCCGATCATGTACGTCCGCCGATCATGTACGTCCAAATAATAGTTGCATCGATCTGGTGAGAGTGAGCCATATAGCAGGGAATCGTCCAATCTCATTAACTATGTTTTCTAGGTCTACGATTATGAGGTTGTATCACGCCGGAAAGCTACATTTGAAAATGAACCTGTCACTGTTTGGAATTGTTCGTGTTCCGTGTTCAGTCAGTCCTTCAATCGTGGTCTTCCTGTAGACATGGATGATACATTTAGAAGTGGTAATCATTTTCTTGCCAAGTCATACATGATCAGCAGTTTGTTCTGTTTTGTTATATCTATGGTTCTCCACAACCGCACATTAACATAAACCTTTTTTCTTTAAAAGATGACATCCCTTTAAATCATCTAGAGGTACTCTGCCACATAAATATATTCTATTTGCCTGTATTGGTGTAATTTATTGTATTCTCCCAGTATTGCATCAAGAACTAAATCCCATCATACTGTTTTTAGAACTGCACTAATTTATATCTTTTTCTGACTTCAGTTGTAGTCGAACATTGCCTTCATATAGATGCTGTTGGCATCTGCATTGAAGATACTGCAGCAGTTTCCCCACCAACCAATGAGCATGGGTATAATGCTGATGAGTCAATTGTGAGCAAATTTTTGTGTTATGGTGTCATATGAGTTATAAACTAGGCCAATCTGTCAATGTATGAATTTTTGCCCAATACAACTGTTTCGCTCACAACCCTACTCACACCCCTTTCACTCCATTTGACTTATTTGAGATGCTGTGTATATATAAATATATATATATATAAATAATAAATATATTATATATATATAATATAACTAAATATTTATATAATTAGTTATTATGTATTTATTAGGTGAAGGCCTCTGGACATGATGCTACATTATTGGTGTACTTGGAAAACAAAAAACCCCAGTTGGGTGTAGTTCGAGTTAAATTTGAACGCATCGATGAACAGAAGCCCTACTTATACTGCCAAAAGTGTCGCAGGAAGACTTGTCCACATGTAACACATGTGCGTAAAACTCTGGACGGAGGTGATGGAATCCCTGATGCAGTGGCAGAAATTGACACTATCCTGAATAGTGGATTTAGCAGGTAATACTGCCAAAACATTTTAATTAACTGTCTTTTCTGTTCGAGTTCAGAAGACTAAAAATGCATAAATACACCTGTGTTGACCATGGTTTAAAATTATTCATCTTTCCTCACATTACAAATAAGTCTATATATATATTTCAATCAAATCTGTGTTATAGGTTTGTCAAAAGAAAAATTCCTGCAGCCCTCTTCACACAGAAGTTGAAGCACATGGTACGAGAAGAGCCTGAACAACACCTTCCAACTAAACTCTTGCCTGATAAGTGCAGTAAATGCCAGGATGTAGTTACACAAGAAGACTGGTCTTGCAGGACGTATTATTATGCAATACCTCCCAAGCTTGTCACAAGTATGCCTTATCTTACATGCTCCTACCCTCATTTGTTAAAATCAGAATGTACCTGCAATTCCATTCCATTTGTTTTCATTTCATACCAACATATTGACATAATCTATCAGTCAATTTTGTATCATGTTGTATCATGAAATGTGCAAACAAATCTGCTGGTGTTTTTTTTAAGTGTACTCTCAGACCTGTGGCTGTGGCAAGAAGACCTACGATGGAACCAATGACCCATGTATAAATATGGGTTATTATGCCATATCACATGCAGTTGTGCGGAAATATCTGGATCACTTTGTCTGCTCAGGGTGAGTTACTTAACTTTAGATTAAATGTCACCACTTGTCTGTTAAGCAGTATGTGTTGTATAAGCAGTGGGGGTAGCAGTCCTCAAATATATTGTTAAATGATCATGTATTCGAAATGATCAGACAGGCAATTTCACATGCCGAAGATTCAAAAGGTAGTGTGGTGTTCTCTTATACTATTCTATTCTTTTTCAGTATGCCAATGTACACTTTCTACAAGACATGGCTCATGTCTCTACATCGGCTGACTGGCGATAACCTACAGGAGCATCTACGATATGGAATGTTCCGCTTGGCCGTGGCTGAATTTATTAGGATGCTTGACTACGACAAGAAGACATTCTTTGAATGTCCACAGTGTGGGACTCATCCGAAAAGGTGGGTACCTTTGTATTGCAATCACATGGGTCGACATGGGCATGTTTAGTGCACAGCTTAAGACAATATAATCATATATAAATCCATACTTTTTACAGGCCTGTTTTGGATGCTCAAACATTAGGACTCCAAAAAGTGTTCCTTCCTAAGCCTGTCGAAGTTGAAGAATCTGCAAAAGAATTGGATGGAAGATAAGTATCTATATGTGCTTCGTTCCTAGGTAACGGTAACTGGTGTGAAGTTTGGGCTTGTCGGGGCATACGGCTGGCATGTTTTTTAAGAATAGTCTCTCATTTAAGTCTATCATATAGCCCCCCTATTTGTTTCTCAAATACAGAATAATGTGCTTTATCTTCTCCCTTTGCTCTATCTTCTTTACTAGGTTTGAAACACGGATCTTTGTCCGTGACAAGCAGACTCGGCTTTTGCTTAAAGTGGCATTCTCACCAAGCGTATCCCACTCAAAATTCTAGTACTGTTCTAGTCTGATATGTGGTTAAGTGCGAGTGGTGAGAATGCCCCTTTAAGTCATATTCTGAGAGGAAGAATTTTGATCTGAACAAACTCACGGCACTACTCGCTGAACAGAAATCCAGTCTTCTTCCGTAAGTTTATATTTATAGCCATAATTTCTGCATACCACATAACCCTCACTAAAATATTAATAAGTAAGGTTTCTTTGGCATTACATTTCTATGTCATAATTAACCATGTTGGCTTACCCACTCCTGCTTGCCACTGTGAGCACTGGTAAAATCTGATGTCTGCATTATTAAAATAATATCAACATATGATCACACACTAATTAAATTAAATTTTTCAGTTTCATCAGCAACAATCCTGGCTGCCCAAAATGGGCACAGTCTTTTATCAGAGACCTGTCAAGCTCTTCCACTGTTTCAGCAACCCTGATGCCTGAGCCTGCATTGTTGGTAAAGCACAATACTGCAAATGTTTTTGTCTAAGACTACTCATTCACCCAACTACTGTTGTGTCTTCACACTATCATATCACTTTGGACTATTATATGGCCCCAATATCAATACTATTAGATACTCCCTAGAGCGGACATGCAGGGAGACCAATTGTATAAATTGATGTACTCTTCTCTAGGAAAAAAATAATAATTTGTGAACTTGAACTTGAATTTGACGGACATACATGAGATATGGCCACAATATCCATGCTATTAGAAGACATACACACATGAGAAGATATTACCTTTAACACTCAATATCCAAATCATAAACTCCTTTTCAATAGTACTGGTACTTTGGTTTTATCCTCTGTAATATATAACGTGTTTCCTTTATTGAATTCAGGCTGCCTGCGCTGCACTTGCACAGGGTGAAGATATGTCATGTCAGCAACTCACTCTGATTCATGATCATTGTCTCCCTGTGTATAACATAATCCATGATGGCAAAGTACATGATCCCTTACTCATGGGGGTGATATCCGAACTGATAAGGTTATCTTCAGTGCCGTATACAACTACCACGTACCAAGAGCTGCAGCACAAGAAGGATGTCAGTGAGGTTGGGGTATTTTATCCAAACATGCCGGTACTGAGAGAAAGGGGCAATTATGTCCTTGATGCACAAAGCAAAAAGAAAAAGGCAAATGAGAAGAAAAAGAAAGAAATGAAACCTAAAAAAGAGAGAGGTGTGGATGAAGGATCTTGCCAGAAGGATGCACCTGGCCATCCTACACTTTCGCCAGGTGTCATGAGTGTCATGTGTGAACATGGTACAGTGTGAATTTTGTTTCTAACTTTGTTTCTAAATTGTCTTTCCTTATTTTCTTAAGACATGTACATCAGTAGCATGTCGGTAGCATTTTGGGGCCTTTAAATGCCTAACTTTGTGCGAGCATAGACCAATTCACCTTGATTCCAAGAAACAAGGCTACATTCCTGCATATACTTTTAACTCTTAATTCACACAATCTCTCATGTTATAGGGATCAACATGGGCTTTCAACTTCTGCAGAGCTGCGAATCACCAAACCATGTATTCACTACACTGATTATGCGTTATCCTTCTGGTACGTATGCTTGGCCATTGCGAAATTCGTGCAATATAATTTGTTTACTTTTGAATTCGGTACAAAGGAAAACTGTTTTTGGATCAATATTATATTTCATATTAATTGTAACAATATCATTTTCATAAATTTTCAACCTTTTAGTAAAAACTTAATCTGGTAGAATCTGTTTACACCTTGCCCTACACCTGTTGTGACAATAATAATTGATTTCCTTCTTATTTCAGCTCCAGAATTTGTCATCTATGACAATGCCTGTCATGCATTCAATTATGCAATGAACAGGAATCCAAGATTTTTCCAAGGTTCACGCTTCGTCAGTGACAGGCTGCATTGGAAGAACCATGATGACTGCACCTCAGGGCACAACATTGACTTTTACAAGGAGCTGGGCTCAGTCAATTCTCAAGTAGTTGAGCAGCGTCACTCCTCTCTAAAGCGACTTAAGAGCATGTTGTCGTACATGACTGTAGATAACTTTGTCAGGTTTCTAGCTTACTTTCATCTTTTCCAAAATGGGGTGAAAATGGGGAGTAATGCACCCGAGAGCAAGAAAGAGTTTGCTGACCTTAAGCAAATGCTGAGAAGAAATTGACCATGTTGTATAAATGCATGCTGGGACAAATTCAGCAAGGGAGTAGATGCCGTACAGAATACCGGCAATGTTACGACACATTTCATTAGCTGGTGTGGCCAAAGAGAGCCAGGGTAATAAACATGCATTGACTTTACATATGCTGAGTTGTTCCTTCCTTCCACAGCAGTTCTTATGGACAATATTTAAGAGACTCAAAATTCATTCCTTTAGGGCCCAAAAATAACCAGAGGTTTCCCAAAAAAATCCCCCCAGAAAGACTTTGGATGTTGGAGCTGATCACCTAGTAAACAGTACATCAGCTCTAATTTATAGCCTGAGAGTAGTGAAGCTGATGTACCTTGTAGAAGGGGATCAGCCCCAGGCTGTAGACTGCGGGAGCTGATGGACTGTATACTGTGTGATCAGCTCCAGCCTGTAGAGAGGCTCTATAGACTGCTGATGTACCTTATAGAAGGGGATCAGCTCCAGGCTGAAGGGAGGCCCCACAGACGGCTGGAGCTGATGTACCTTATAGAAGGGGATCAGCTCCAGGCTGTAGACTGCGGGAGCTGATGGACTGTATACTGTGTGATCAGCTCCAGCCTGTAGAGAGGCTCTATAGACTGCTGATGTACCGTATAGAAGGGGATCAGCTCCAGGCTGAAGGGAGGCCCTACACTGCTGGAGCTGATGTACCTTATAGAAGGGGATCAGCTCCAGGCTGAAGGGAGGCCCTACACTGCTGGAGCTGATGTACCTTATAGAAGGGGATCAGCTCCAGGCTGAAGGGAGGCCCCATAGACTGCTGGAGCTGATGTACCTTATAGAAAGGGATCAGCCCCAGGCTGTAGGGAGGCCCTAGACTGGTGGAGCTGATGTACCTTATAGAAGGGGATCAGCTCCAGGCTGAAGGGAGGCCCCACAGACGGCTGGAGCTGATGTACCTTATAGAAGGGGATCAGCTCCAGGCTGAAGGGAGGCCCCACAGACGGCTGGAGCTGATGTACCTTATAGAAGGGGATCAGCTCCAGGCTGAAGGGAGGCCCCACAGACGGCTGGAGCTGATGTACCTTATAGAAGGGGATCAGCTCCAGGCTGAAGGGAGGCCCCACAGACGGCTGGAGCTGATGTACCTTATAGAAGGGGATCAGCTCCAGGCTGAAGGGAGGCCCCACAGACTGCTGGAGCTGATGTACTTTATAGTATGTACGCAAATTTTCTCCAGATATTGACCCCCCCACCCCTAAAGTATGCATTAAAACAAAGGGTTTATGTATGCAAAGTTTGCCAGAAAATATACCCCCCCCCCCCACCCACCCCTTGGTGCGTACCGTACCGTCACTATAAAGCGCCGGTTTCGAAACAGCGCCGGTCTTGTCTAAACGCCGGGGGTACAGGGCTCTTGTATTTCCCTTAAGCACTTAAATAGGATCTCGTATAAGCGCCTGTATTGGGTTTAAAGGCTCCGCCTAACTATAGAGCGCCCCAGCGCTTAATCGCGACGGTACGGTACATACTTTATGGAAGGCCCTCAGGCTTTAGACTGCTGGAGCTGATGTACTGTATACTGTGCGATCAGCCCCAGGCTGTAGGGAGGCCCTATAGACTGGTGGAGCTGATGTAATGTATACTGTGTGATCAGCTCGAGGCTGTAGGGAGGCCCTCTAGACTTGTGGAGCTGATGTACTTTATACTGTGTGATCAGCTCCCTGATGTGGTTGGGTCTAAGTATAGGTGTAGATGGTAGAAATAACCAAATAAATAATTATTAATTAAGTCATTGATATCAAATTTCTTTCTAAAATTCTTTATTTTCCATGATAACTAATGAGGCTACACATAACAAAGACTAACAGATGTATAATATCTTTTGGTCCCTTGAAATTTATTAAGGTCCCAAAATGTATACCAATAAACAGTATTTCTATCTATGCATAACCTAGGGTATAACATGTATAAGCGTTCCTGAGTAGAACCAGAAAATGTCAGATAAATACACAGAAATGCCTGGCAAACAAACATGACACATTCAGATAAATACGCAAAAAACACCTAATAACATTTAAAGGTCAGGTTCTAATATAACATTGCGTATGTTAACCTATATATACCGTACCATCGTGTTTGGAGGGGTGTTTACCCCCCCCCACTTATACGAGACAGGTGCTTCTTCAATACCTGGCGCTTAAACGCGACGTTACGGTAACCACAATTTCTCTCTATGCTTAACCTATATATAACATGTATAAACATTCCTGAGTATGCAAATGCTATTCCACCTTAGCAAACTATTGGACAACTATATGAAAGTAGGACTAGTTGAACTTCCATTGGACTACTGTAAACGTACTTTATTTCGCGCTGTACATATTGTCGCGATTTTCGCGGATTTTAAAATCGCGAAAATAAGTACAGAGCAAATATTTATCCAGTATAGTCATACAACTACTTCACTCCAAAATCCGCGAATTTAAATACACGTGAAAGGGCACTTTGTAGCCAATTCGCGAAAATATTCATGCGCGAAAATATGTACGTTTACAGTAGTCACAAACAAGACACATTTAGATGAATACACAAAAGACACCTAATAACATTGAAAGGTCAGGTTCTAATAAAGCTTTGTGTATGTTAA